>JBAMNC010001978.1:0-581492 GCA_037902135.1 Cetoscarus ocellatus | reverse complement strand
ACGCGTTCTGGGCGACTTGGTCGCATCTTTGGAGACATGGGAGCGGTGCTCCTGTTGTTGCAGATGGGAACTCTGGGGTCGCCATGCTCCGCCGCCAAAATTGAAATATTTTAACTTTTCAGGCGATGTTGTGCCGTGAGAGCCAATCAGCGTTGTGTGGGTGCTTGATTGACACCGGTGACAGACTGTTTTCATTCCGGTCCACAGAGTGACAATCTATGTCTGTGTGGGAAACATTAGTTAGTGAGTACTTTAGTTCTGCCTAGACGGACCGCATTGAACTCACAGAAGATGCTGCTGCAGGACCATCAGCTGCAGTGTTTTGTGGTTGGTAGGTGAGTGAAAAGGATACAGTTGGAAAAATGTCAGCTAATACGTCCTATTATATGATATATGATATGATCGCGGGGTGAAACTCGAGCAGGCATGACATCACTGAGCAACGACAACGGTGACAAAATGAGCTATGAACAGGCGACAGGACTTGTGTTTGCGACGCGATAATGGTTGCAATGTCGCGTTCGGTGTGAACGCACCCTTAGATGTGTCTGTCAGTGCACGCAAGTCAGTGCCTGCAACAGCCTGTTTTCCTGGACCAAGAGGAGACCTACCAGTGTGACATCCTACCACTGTTTCATCAGCAGTTTAAGCTCTTGGCATGGAGTGCCAAGCATTGTGCAGAGCAGATACTTTAGAAAGAATTAATGAAGTGTCATTGACAACATGATGTCAAATATTGCTAAACTGTCCAATTATTACAGAGTAAACAAGTCAACCAATCAGAGCAGATTTTTACATCAGGATAAATACAGGAGCCACCAATTTTTGTAATAACTAGGGAGTAAGATTTATTAGTGTATTAGTTTGTGCTCCAGGGACAGACACCTGACCCCACTCTGATCCGAACATTTACTGAGAGGAGTTGCAGAGGGATTGTAGTCCATGCGTGGCTTCGTCAAATGACAAAAATAATACTTTTGAGTAGTTTTATCTAAAAGTGGGGTAATTACAAGGCTTTTAGTGGCACCACTGACTGCTATATAGCGGCTAGCATCCGCTGCTGGCAATTTCTCCTGAGGGACAAAGCTTGCAAGTTCCTTTACTGGCAATCATACTTAGAAGTGCCATAGGCCTTGAGCAGCCACACTTCATAAACCATGAACTATCCCTTTAAGACCTATATCCTGTCTAGTACAGATTGATCTGTCTTTTCTGAAAATGTAGTGAAGTCAGAAATGCAATATTTTAAACATGGTGGAGCAAGAGCTATAAAGTGACACAAAAGTAAAGTACACATACATAAAAATGTACTGAAGCACTGTGCTCATACTAATCTACTTTATTACCATCCACCACTGAAAAAGGAAGAGCTACTTCATATTTAAAGCCATTCAAATTCTGCATTTATTCTTTCTGGCCGCACTAATACCTGATCTGAATGAAGATTTTTTTACCCACTAAAATATCTGAACCTTTGTTGCCATTGGTAACCTCTTTGGTGCAACCACTTGTTGCCCAATTAAATGAATCTTCATTCACAAAGCTCATATTTTAAGCCATGCCTTGAAAAATGTAATTTAGCGCTGGGCTTTTTTTTTTACAGTCTGTGCTCTCCGGGGAAGAGAGAAAAGACAGGCATTTTTTGAGCAAATCAAAATCAATAGCTATCTAACGTGGGGCAAATCTACAGACATTAATCTTCTGGATCCACCGCGGATTTTCACTGCAATTAATCAATGCTTTAAACCGGAGAAATTTGCCAATTAATCTTTAATTCTCTAATGGAAAACACACACACGCAAGAGAGAAAAAGGCGGCTAACACTGAGGCTGAGATACACCAGCTCCAAGCCTATTCAATACCACTCTAATGAGGTCTATTATGAGTCAAATGTGGTTTTTCTGAAGCAGCCGAGTGTGCAGGAAGAGGCCTCGTGAAGAGGAGAGGACGAGTCATTATGCTTAACATTCTGCAAAATGTACAACAGCGAGGAAAGATGACTTCAGTAGGAATTTGTTCAGCTGCTTCCCATAGACAGTATTTGTCCCCAAAAAAGCACCCAGGCTTAAAGATCATCATGTGTCCCGTGGCATTTTATGAACTTCCCATGAACTCCTCAGTGGCGTTTTAAGTTTTTTTTCGCCAGTTTAAGTGACTCTTTCCCTCGTTTCGAACGAACCTGCGCCTCGGACAAACGGAGCCAAGAGAGGCCTCTTCTTTCACACCAGATCCGACACGCAGCTCACTCTGCATTTGTGTAAGCTTTATCAAACAGGTGAATCCACCATGGCACCGATACTCAGTTGGAGCCCGAACACACACAAAAAAAAAAAAAAAAAAAAAAAAAACAGAGAAGAGGAAGAATCAGTCAAGCCTGTCGCATTGACCTACTTGACAGCAGTGTGTGAGCTGAGACAGTGAGAGCTCCAGAAGTCTTTTTACTCTCAACATCTCCTTGTCCTCCTTTCTCAGACTCCATTTTGTGTTTTGCTGCTTTCTGTAATGCAACGCTCTTTACAGCAACAAGAAATAGACAATCCATCATCACATGGGACAAACTGACATTTCCTATGAATGCAAATCAAATTCATAAGTTAATTCCATCTCTTAGCTTTCATTGTTTTTGGAAAAAGAAGGAAAACTCAAAGAAAAGTAGAAATACTGATGAATAGGAAGCAAGCAGTGATAATTTTAACACTGGACAAATGTAGGCAAAAGGCCTCAAGATACAGTCTTTAGGAGCAGGGGTGCCATGGGGGGGGGGGTTAGGGCCCCAATGACTGACAGGTTCCTGAAAATATTAAAACACTGGCAATTTTTTCAAGAATATGAAACTTTTCTCTCTTTATGCTTATAAAAGCTTCCATCTGTTTGTCTTTATTTTGCTTTTATTAAAAAAAGGTATCATTCAGGTCGATTCTGTATCTATAGAAGAACAAAAATAAAATGTTAGATAGTTAAAAACTTCTCTAAGGCCAGAGAAGTGCTCATACTACAGTTAAGTTCATTAAATTGTGGCAGTGTTAGGTTTTTGACGTTTAAATTCATCTTGTCTAAAACAATCACTCATAAAACTTAATTGTACGTCAAGAGCAATTTGAGACTTTTGAGCAAAATGCATTTTTTTTAGACTTATTGACCTTTTGTGCCTTTTTTGGAAAAAAGGAGAGATAGTGGTTAGAGTTGAAAACCACTATCTCTCTTAGATAGTGGTTTTGTAGTATGACTTTTCGTACGACTTTTCCAGTCGTACTACATAGTGCTTTATGTCCCTCTCGGCTGTTCATAGTTTTTATAGACCGGAAGGACATGAAAGCCTCGATAGGACTTACCCGTTCTATGTAAATACAGATAAGTAATTCTTTGCTCAGGAGGACAAGTCAGATTGTTGGCAGAGGCAATTTGACACAAAGGAGGACATATTTATAAATTTAGACATTGTTTTTAGCTCATAAATTACTTAAAACACTTATCATTGTCCCTTTAAGCAAATATGAGGTGTGAATATGGGTTGTGTTGGTTCGGCCTACGCTGATATCTATTCATGGGCCCTGAAATTTGTAGTGGTCATAGGTAAGCATAAAATATGAAGAACACATTTAAAAATATTTGCACTTACCTTTTTTTAAAAAAAAGAGATTGTCTGCAGTTGCTACATTTGGCGATCTCTATTAATCAACAGTTTGGTATATTTGCCACAAGGTGGATATGTATGTTAAGGTAGATGTATGCATATGTATGACTGCATTTGTATATAAACATCTTGTATACATTTAAGTGAAATGATTCACTGTTTGGCACTAAAGTGTACCTGGCGAGTGCACACTATGTGCTCAAACGAGACTTCTTCAATTAACATGTATGTATGTCATATGAAGCCCAACATCAAGCTAATGATGTTTCTGTAAATTGCCTATACATTAAAAAAATGGCACTCAAAAAAATAAGTATAATATATATTTGTATTTCAAATTAACTGTCCCGATTGCATAAATAGGTCTACATTCGACCATTTGTCCAAATTTGTCCAGAGCAAAGCGATTGTGTCAGGAGATATTTCTTACATTTTTTTTTTATATATATTTTGAAAATTAAAAAAAATCATTAACTGCATTTTCTGGCTTAAATGTAATATTGCTAACATATTTATGCAATTTAGACCATGCACCCCCTCATATGGTTTAATACTTCACAAAAAAGAACACTTGCAAATCAATCAATTTATTATTTATATATAATTTCTTCAACAAAAAATAAGATAAGTGCAAGAAAACAAATAAGCTGTCATTAATTGACAAACATTAGCAAACATTTATAGCCTTTATGTTCAATTTAAATCATTTATTTAAAAACAATCTACCTATTGCTTTCTCTCCTCTGTTTGAATATACTGTCGATCCTACACACTGTCCAAATTGTGGAAATATGTTGACAACATTGAAAAAAAATTCGTCAACATTTTCAGTCAAGTAGAGAGCAGTGGATATGGGAATTACACCCCATTATTATACTTTAATCTAAATTATTGTATGACATTTTCAGTCAGTGTTAGGTATAGAAATGATATTCTTAAACTATTTATTATTATTACTTGATTATTGATTTTAAATACTATTTGTGTTTATTGGACAGCGCTGTCTCTCCATTGGTCAAGCTAGTTCCCGGCCTGCGCACCATCTTAATTGCACAAATAGATGGATGGCATTTGTACAGAACCTGCTCCTTGCCTGTTAAAAACACTTTTCCAAGCTGTGTCGACCTAAATGTTCAGTTTCAAAAAGCAAATTCAAATGAAAATGTGAATTTCTTGGTTGAATCAAAAATAGCAAGTAAAATCCTGTTAACATTAACAAGGGTTAGAGATACGCATCACCCTCTTGGATAGCTTCAAACTCAATGAAGAGGGCCCTGATTTTGACATTTGCCTGGGGCCTCCAAATGATTAAAACTGCCCCTGGGAGCTAGTGGGTAACACAACATGAGGTGTCCTTGTGTAACCTTTGCCCAATTTTTCAAACTCTATCTGCATCATACTTCATGTTTCAGGCTTAGCAGTGAAAGAGTTACAGTAAAAATATTAAATCTGGTCTAACTTGACCTTGAGTAGATCTACATTAATACTGAACACATGCAGACAGAAATAGAGCAGCACCGGTGGTTGCTCAGAAGCTTTTGCCGTCACTCATTCCTCGCCTGCCATGGTAACTGGAGGAGTTGAATAAGTTAAACATGTAAAATTATGAGTAAGAGTTGAGTTTCTTCTCTTGGTTTTTTCCTGTCTATACCTTGATGAGTTAAAGCCCACTGCTACACACATGACAACATTTGCAGAGTGATTTCTCCCCCTCTGATGTGTGAGTCCGGAAGTTTCAAGGCAAAAGGAAGTGGGAGTTGAATCCTACAGTTTGTTTGCGTTTCATGTGTCTTTGGGACTCTTCGCTGTGGTGTTGACATTTCTGAGTTTTCACAGGAGCCAGCACATACATCTTGCATCACACGGAGCCGCAGCTCTGTTTGCAGCTAATTTGCAACTTCACTTTCTTTTATCAGTTTTTAGCACTGAAGTGAAGATGCATTTATAAATCTGTATTAGTGATCTGAGCAGCATATTATATACATGTATCTGTGGGAGCTATCTCTTGCTAACAGTAGTTTACTCCTGCAGCATCTACGCCAAGCTGACAGCTGGGTAAAGTGGGCCTGCACACTGTTAGCATGATTTTGTCACACTGAAGCTGTCACATTTGGCACAATTTGAAATTTAGACCAAAATTTGTCAACGGTCACCTCGCTGGAGGGCTCTCTGTTACATTCTTTCCCCTGGGAAGGCACACTTCAGGAAAGATTAGCATGGATGGAATATCACAGGTCATTTTAGCATATTCCATCTATGGGGGGGCTTTCTATGGAGCATCAGGTTTTGCCCACCTGGAGGGCACCCCAGAGGGCACTTTACTGTGTTACTGTAAAAAGATTTGGAGGTGCACTAGTAAAGGACCCTGAAGAGTATACATTGTCCACTGGCATGGCACCTTGAGGGGCACCTGGTCATGCTTTGCCATCCTAGACACCACTCTATTACATCTTTTTGGGGGAATCTACAGGGTCACTTTTGCATGCTCAGTCCACTGGGGGGCGGGGGGAGGGGGGGCATCCTATGGAGCATTTTACCATGTTCTGTCCACTGGAGGCTCACCCTGAAGGGCATTTACCGTATTTTCCGGACTATAAGTTGCACTTTTTTTTATAGTTTGGCTGGTCCTGCAACTTAAGCTGCATTCACACCAAACGCAACTTTGCAACCATAATCGCGTCGGCCACTGAAGTTGCGCCGCGCGTCCATAAATACCTCACTTTGGTCACCATCGCCGTTGCGGTCGCTCAGTGACGTCACTTCCGCTCGAGTGTCACCGCAATCATATCATATATCATATAATAGGATGTATTAGCTGACATTATTCCAACTGTATGCTTTCCACTCATTTACCAACCACAAAACACTGCAGCTGATGGCCCTGCAGCAGCATAGTCTGTGAGTTCTCTGTGGTCCGTCTAGGCGGAACTAATGTCCTTACTAACTAATGTTTCCCACACGGACATGGATTGTCACTCTGTAAGCTGGAATAAAAACAGTCTGTCATGGGCGTCGTCACACACCCACATGACGCTGATAGGCTGTTGCCGCACAGCCACACGCTGTATCGCCTGAAAAGATCAACTTTTTCAACTTTGGCGACACAGCAACGAGCGACCAGGTCGCCTTGATGGCAGCCATCGCGTCGCGGGAGGGTTAACCCCGCCCATTCGCAGCTGTACATTGACTTTACATGGAGAGTGGTCGCCAAGGTCGCAAAGTCGTGTTCAGTGTGTAGGCGGCTTTATAGTCAGGTGTGATTTATATATCAAAATATACACAATGTAACATGTTTTTAAATGTTAATTCATAATGACCGACATGAAACAAGGAGTAAACATTACTGTCTACAGCCGCGAGAGGGTGCTCTAGGCTAGACATAAACAAAATGCCTATCCTATTCTGCAGATAACAAACCTCAGGTAGTAAAATATTCAGCGGTTATCGAGCAGATATAAAGTTCGGAGTGAGTGAGAATTTTGTGAGGGACTGACGAAAAGCAGAGGTTACTCTTACTGCAATGAAGAAAATGAAGGAAGCTAACTGCAGGCCGAAAGCAAGATGGTCAGAGCTGGAAGAACGAGTCCACAGATGCGTGCTTGAACAACGTGCTGCCGGTAGAGGCTTGTTAACGGTGCAGTTACGTCTCCATGCCCTGGTAGTTGCCAAGGAGATGAATATAAATGAAGTAGGTGGGCCTTCTTGGTGTTACCGCTTCATACAAGGCAACCACCTCTCTATCAGAGCACTAAATAAATGCGACTTATAGTCCAGTGCGACTTATATTTGTTTTTTCCCTCTTCATGACGCATTTTTTGACTGATGCGACTCGTACTCCGGAGCAACTTATAGTCCAGAAAATACGGTAGTCATTTTTTCTACTGAAATGGCATCTAAGAATCCACTTTATCACATTTTGTCATGTGAGGGCACCTTCTAGGGCACTGGTCAAATTTTGTCCTCTAATGGGGCACCCTCAAGGGCACTTTATCACACAATGGCTACTAAAGGGCCCTCCTAAGGGGACTTTAGCTAGTTTTGTCCACTAGAGAGATATCTTGGAAGGCACTTTAGTATGTTTGGATCACTGAAGACATACTGAGAACTTTCTCAAGTTTTGTCCACTTTGAGGACACTCAGGCAATTAGCTATGTTTGTCCACCAGGAGGGGAGCCTGGAGGGTATTTTTTTCGATGTTGTCCACTGGAGGGGCACCCTCTGGGACACCTGGTCATGCCTCATCCACAGGACACCTAAACTCCCTATTTCTGGGTCTCTGGATGAGCCTAGACCAGTACAAGATTGTTTTTGTTTCCCTCAGTCTTTGCTACCTCAGGCTAAGCTTGCTTTTGACAAGGAACCTGTCTCTTAATGTTTGGCCTTGATGCTTAACTAGTCTTTGAAGGACTAAAGAAGTTCTGCACTCTCATTTATGCTATTCAAGGTTAAGTCATCCAAGCCACAGCTTCTTACTTAGATCAGACATTAGATCAACTAAAGTCTCTTAACTTGCTCTCTGAAGGACAGCACACAAATATGTTCCCCCTCCTTTGAAGTACTCCTCTCACAGAGTTAAACAAAGCACAAAGAATGGTTCCTAGATTAAGTTAAAAAAGAATATTTTGGCCTTCCGCACACAGCATGCAGCAAGGGAGCCAATCCTCACTCTGCGCACTACAAACTCTACATTTCACTCGTTTTATTCTCTGTCATGGCAGCTACTCCCGACACGGGGGAACAGTTTAGAATCAAACTGCCAGGAGTCGACAGCTCTGGTGTTTAGGGAGAGAGAGAGAGAGAAAGAGAGACGAAGAGAGAGCGAGCGATGGAGGGGAGAAATGTGGAGGCACAACAGGTAGCTCTGTCAAACTCCAGGGGTCCGCTTTTGCTGATCCCTGCCTCTCATTAGAACAGAAGGATGACACACCGCGGCGTAGGAGGAGGGGAGGATTCTGGGAAATGAGGAAGGAAACAAGAGAGGAAGAGGAAGGGCAAAGTGGGCTTCTTCCACTGACAGGTTTTGGTGTAGCAGAGATGTGTTTCGGGTGGGGGAGGGGATGGTGCTGGTAAAACAAGGCATCATGAGAGGAAGGTTGGATGGGTGAAAGACGAGTAATTGGGTGCTGTTGTTTGACAGGCCGCTGGGTGAATCCCCCCCCCTCGACCCACTGACTCAATACAGGAGAGGGGATGTTTCTAGAAGGAGGAGCCGCCCCCACAGTGAGAAAACAAAAGTGTCTGTGGGTGTGGAGAGAATGGAAACATAAGAATCCTCCTCCAGATATGTACAGAAACACATAATCCAGGTGATAGTGGGCGTCTGCAGTCTCAGCAGGGACACTGGGGAATTTGGAAGCCCTGGGCACAGACCAGTATGAGATCCTGTTTTGTTTTGTTCCATTTAGGGATTATATCATGTGAGTAAAATATGTCAAGCTTGATTAGGGGCCTCTAAGGTAAACAAACATAAAGACCTTCAATCATGTTTGGACCAAAAGAAAGAAAGCAATGTTTAACATGCACAAAAATGTGAGCAACATTCAGCAACAATAAAGAGCCATTTTTGAAGTAACCCCTCGAACACGCAACCAATTACACACTCCCGTACAAATTAAGGTCTTAAAATTGAATACTAATATTACAATTTTCACAACATTGTGTGACTCATCTTTAAACATTTTTTAAAAAATTTTGGTAATATTCTATGCATTTCTTCTTACGAGTAAATCCAAACATCCCTGTCTACTTCTCAAACATTTTTGAGAAAGTATTGACGCAACATTAGAAAACACATTAAAAAAAATACAGTTTAAGGACTGTTTAGGCAGGTGTAACTCCAACTCCAAGTTTTTCCTTCATTACATTACTATCTTTACATCATGCTTATAATTTTTTTCTTTAATATTTTGATATTAAACTTGTGATTAATATGGCTATCAAATTACAGACCATGACAACAGAATATTATGTCTCCCAAACTTTAAAGAAAAGTGCTTCTAAGCCTGTTTTTTTCTCTGCTTACTCCAGAAACTGTTTCCTCTCTGTCTGTTGTTGTTAAGTTGTTTTCAGTTTGATACAGATACAGCAGTATTTGACTGAGAAGAATGGGTCCCTCTGTGAAGGCCCATCCTACACTCAGTAAACCAGTGATATACTGAAGATACAGCTGTATCTTTATGAGACACCCTCTGATTGGTTGACAGGTCTAGTCTAGTGGGGCACACTGGTCAAGGTGTGCCTTGAGAATTTGTAAACCATGTCATTGCTACTACTATACTTCAATTGATGGTTGAGTTTTAAATGTACCCAATCAGCACTTAAAATACTTACATTTCTGTGTAAAAATGCAATCACAGTAACTTTAAAGTCAATATAAAACCTTAAAGCTTGTCACAATTAACATATGCAGATTGGGACCCAGTTTGGTAATTTTCAGCACCAGAATTTCAAAGTGTTTTATCTCATTGAAACTTACCAAGTATCAAGTTCCTTGCATTTTAGCAGTTAGTTTGAATGTAAACCAAAATGCCATACGTTTAGCCGTCAGCTTGGAAACAAAAAACACTGGTAACTCTAAATCTTCTTTGTTAAAATGATTTACACAATGTTGAAATCAGAGTTGGAGTTGGCAGAGTAAATGGTAATTTTCTTATTTCAAATACAGGCACATTGTCACATCATCATAAGTTCAAGGTTAACTAAAAAAAAACTGTTGTATTTAAATAAATTGCTAGAATATGCAATTATAATGTGATGCAACATCAAGAGAAAGAAATGTTTCTTTGAGAAACTTAAAAATTTAATTAAAAAAATCAATAATGCAGTTATTTTTCATTTTTGTTAGATTTTAGATAGAAATAGACATGTACAGACTGAACAGATTCTGAAGCTTGTGTTAAAGAGGCCATTTTGAAAGGGTTTTAATATAGTGTACATCTAAATGTTTGCTTTATCTACGGGGTTCCTTTGGTCAAAAGAAGTTTAAAAACCTCTGGTCTATATGTATCGGTTGAGTGCTACTCATTACCATGTTGTCAGCAGCTTTGTAATCCTTCTAATGTCTCTTCTCTTCACTGGGCTTTCTACTTTTGCTATCTTGAGCCTAGTGAACCACAGTGTCAAATGTTTGCTTGCAATTTTGAAGATGATTTTGGCAATTACGTGATATTTTTCTGACCTAATTTGCATTAATTTACAGATACAGCTGCTTAAATTTCCCCTCCCAGCCAAAAGTCAGCTTAGTTCTAACCAATTATCAGCCAACTTCCAGCCAAAGAGGATCTAAATCAGTTTTTGCTTTCAATTTCTGTACTTTTTCTGAATTGTCCATGTCAATCACAATTTTAATTTATACGTCCTGTAAAATGTAAGTAGTAGGGATTACATGTTTATCATAACATTGCGGGGATCTTATTACAGCCATAATGGGGTTGGCAGGTCCAAGGACTTTCCTGTCTAGGACTGGCCAAGACTCTGCCAAGGACATTGGGGAAAATTTAAGTGGCTCCATCTGTTAAGATGCACAAATAAGTTGCCAAATTACAACGAAAAATGAAAACAGCTCTCTGACTCTTTCATAATTGCACAGTAGTCGACAGTGTTTGAACAAGGTTTTGCCAATTTTGATGCCAACCAGACATTTTGAAGCATTGCCAACCATATTTTAGTGTGATGAATGAACCCTTGGATCTTGGGTCTCTGGCAATTGTCTATCTTTGCATTATAGTAAATTATCTTTGAGCCTCACTTCCAAACATCCAAATTTTCCAGTTTTCCAAAAGAAGTTTTATTTAGAGGCCCACTGTGCATCTGTATATGTTATAAAATGCCAAAAAGCAGCATGAAACTGTCACCAAATGCAGCAACATTGTAAGATGCTGTCAAATACTGGGTACTGTACCAGAGTCCTTCTGTCTACAAGGACAGAATTTTACACACCGGTGAGCACATGAGAACCGCCTTGTCACAGGAAACACACAGAGAAAGTGTTAAGAGCAAAAATAGAAGATCTTGACACATTAAGAGAGGAACAAAATGGCCTCCTGTCAAGATGGGTCACCAGGGGGAGAGAAGGAGGCTGACCATGAGCTTCAAACTCTGTAGAAAAAAGGAAAAAGGAGAAAAGGTGGAAAAGGGGGAATTTTGTCCTAAAGCAAATTAGGTCAAATACACATCCAACATGAGAGTGAGTCATGGCATCTAACTTGAAAATTGTTTTTACACACTCCCTCTCACGAAGATAAAACACATGGTCCTGAAAACAAGAGCACACATTAAATGGAAAATGGAAAAAACAGCTTTAAATTATTAATCGTCTGACTGACCAATCCAAACCACCCCCCTTAAAAAAATAAAGCCAAAAAACACCTAAATGCTGTGTCTAGACACAACATCATGTTACTAACGCTTGACTCGCTGATGCACCAGCACTCAAGTATTTACATGATTAGTTCAGCTTGGTAAGCGCTCTGATTGAACGAGATGGAGTAACTTTTTTTTATTTTTTCGAGAAATAAACTCTTAGTGACATGACGATGACATGATGAGTTTGGAGAAAATTCTTTACTTTGTTCTCACATAAACTAGAAAATTACAGATTATCGAAGAGATGTGCCGGACTCCTCCCCATTTTGCACAAACTGGAACCTCATTAATGAGTAAAATAATCCATTAAAACCAACACAGTCAGGCTTTTTTTCAGATGTTCTGTTTACGAAACATGACAAAACATAAAATAATGAATTACAGTGAGTTGTAATTTTTTCAAATCTTTGTCTTCATTCTAACATGTACATAAAACCCAATGTACAGCCCATATTGATTCATGAGAGCACAGTTATTGATGGCACTTGTAATTATATTGTATCTACAAATATTATTAATATAGCTCCCTGTTGCATGAACGCCTTTGAGTGTGTGTGTTTCTGTGAGTTTCTGTCACAAGTGCTTGTGTCTCAGGCCTCTAGTCCATTAAAAACATAATTTGGATTTATCAGCAAATGCTCTGATGTTGAACTGTGAAGAGAGAGTGCTGTTTTTCTCCCTTTCTATGAGCAACAAGCTCAGTGGATGTGAAACATCTGTCTTACACGCCCTCTTTATTTCAGCAACATAACAGGCCATAGACCTTGGACTTCTGATCAGGTTTTAGGTGGTCTAAGGCGCAGATGTTTTCTGCATCATCAAAATAGGAACACACCATCTTTGCGCCTGACCACTCCTTACTTTTGGCAGAACACGTAACTGGGGGTTAACAGAAGAATATCGTCCTGTCTTTTTTCATAAAACAGTGCTATTGGTGATGTTTCGTCCTGGTTAATAGTTTTACAAGATTGGAAAAAAGAACATTTAAATCAGGAAAATATTGTAGTTATTAATTCAGAGTGTTTTCTTCATTTTCTGACAAGTAGAAGTTTTGCAGATAAGAGGTTTGTGCCAGTGATGATACTTTCATTTTCAAGGGCACTTGGCATCAAACTTTGCCACGTAAAGCATAAATGAATATATAAGTGTAAAAAACAACATCTAAGATTTTGAGTTTTGAGAGATGATCTCGATGAAAATGTGTCCAAATAAAAAAAACACACCTGCCTAAATGATATCATTTTCCGGAGTCTTTTTAATTGGGGGGGGGAATCTGTAAAGAAAATAAACTGTTTCTTAAAGTCAAATAAAAAATGCTATTTGTCTGAGGTTTGAATCTTGAATATCTTTTGTACTCATTTTGTAATGCCAGTGTAAGGAAAGGAGGCTTGAAGCAGACAATTTGGTCCTTGGAGACTTCTAAATATCACGGCTCCTCCTGAAGATGGCCTGCACTGCTGCTGTTCAGGGATGTGTGAGAGTAGAGGGTGGGCATAATGACAAGCCATAAAAATTTAAATGCCCCCCTACACCCCACCCTTTTCAGTGAGACACTCAATTATTGATACATTTATGGTCTGACCAGGAACACGGGGAGCTTGAGGGCAGTAGGACAGCGAGCTAAAAACAACAACAGCGCCTCTTTTTTCCCTCGATCTGTCACTCATATCCACACGAAGAGGACGGCAGCGGCACACGCTCTGGTGGAAGCAATAACATTTGAATGTCAGAAAATAATTCTTGCAGTAATATTGTCTAATATTAGAGTCACCGCAAAGGCCGTGAATAGCCCACGGGGTGGGGAAAGAAATGACTTACTACTTTCGACCGTGACAGTTCATAATTTCATTTCTAATATCTTTCCCTTTAAAAGTTTAAGGTCGTTTTGATCTACTCGTGGATCTCATATAAGTCTTTACTTCTTTTTACGTTTTCTATTGTTAGTGGGCAGCATGACAAGCAACAGCTAAAGTGAGACCTTCTTTATTATTATTTTTACTCCCGGCCCTGCATAATCACCCTGAATGAGCTGTAAATACACGTCCAGTGAAAAGAATATTGGACGCTCAGCTTTATTGAGAAAGATGACCTCAAATGCAGAGCTGAAAACAGATTTTACATTTTCTATGGATGGTGTCCTACATTTTCATCTGACTGGTTGTCAAAGCATGTAAAACAACTTCCACTCATACATATGGCAAACAAGGAAACACCCATGAGACATATGTAGTTTACTCACTCATCAGGAAGTCCATTGACTTCTTGAACATCTTTAGGTTTGCTCTTTCATAAATGATTAACACAACCATTCCTTTTCCTAAATATGCCACAATAAAATGTGCTACTCAGTATGACTACAGAAAACTAGCTTTATGTGGCCAGTGGTGGATCCCTCCTTCTATCAGCGACACTTGAAATGTACCGCAACCCACCCACTCATTCCCCTCAAGATCACATAGTGGCCAAATGTTGATCCTTTTTCTTCATCTTAAGCACACAGGCGGGCCAATTTGTGGCCACAACTCAAAACAGCAGCCCACTTCTGTCTTGTGTCTTGGTCTTCAGAGTATTTGGGCATTTAGTATAAAATTAATGTTGGTGCTGAACAAGCTAAGTGCTGATTAAAGCTTCTATGAGGAGTTTCTTATTCGGTAATAAACAACCTGAAGAGATGTCTCTATATGAAGAAGAAAACAAGATTTTCCGCATAAGAGTTGACTAGTTCATATGGTTGTTGTTAAAGCTATAGAATATTCTGCATTAGAGATACATATAACTTTTCAAATAACCAGGAGAAGACTGATGTCAGAGACTTTACTCAAACAAGGAAAAATTCAAGCAAAAAGGTGAGAGGTACCATTTTTTCCACAGGGGGGCACCAAAACAGGCAACAGTTCCTCAAAAGTTTTAAAGACGTTTTAAAGGTATAATCGAGTGTAAGTCTCTCAGGTTGAAAAATGGAGACGCTGCAGAGGTATAAATGCTGCAGTACCTAAAGCGGCCTCTTGAGGCTGGCTGCTCAAGCACCAAAAGTTGCATTTACACACTCTGTCCATCTTTGCTGCAGAAATAAACACGTTCACAGTTGTGATAAATGATAGTATACTTAGAGAATACTTAGTTGGGTCTGTTTTTTTAAATGATGACTGCTGTGGACGAACTTACAAGGCTTACCTTGCATACAGCCATATTTTCCAGAGTCCATGTGCGTCATCAAGCATCCATCTTACAAGGCCTCTTGTGTCTATTTTTATGGTAATTTCTACCTCTGCCAAATAGGTTATGTATTTGTCGTCGTTTGTTGGTTTGTTTATGTGTTTGAAAACTCAAAAACTTAAGAAAAGAAAATGAAAAAAAAATTTAAGGAATGTTGGTCATGGCACAGGGAAGAGGTGATTACATTTTGGTAGAGATTCAAGAGGTGGCTTCAGGAAATTTTCAATGACTTGTTGCAGTGCGAAATCGGGCAGTTTCCCACATTTTCTCTAATAAGTCGATGAGTTCTCAACCAATTTTGATGACATTTTCAGAATGTTGGTCATAAAACAAGGAAGATGTGATAAGATTTCGGTGGTGTTCTCAATCAAGATGTGGATCCAGGAATTTTTCAAGGATTAATTAACTCTGAGAAACTGTGCAGTTATTTCAAAATTTTTACAGTAAGTTTTTACAGTAATTGTTGAAAATGCCTTGGCGGAGATTGGTGCTATCAAAACACCTCAACTTATTAGGTGAGTTAAACCCAAATGATAAATTTGTATAAATATTTTTAATGTTCTTACTCCTTAGTAGTTGGTAAATGTCAATTTTATTCTGTAAAATTAGAAGTGCTACTGAGAACAAACCTCTGTGAATGCATCTCCAACACTATTGGGTGATTTTTGTTTAAAAAAAAAAATAAATAAATAAATAGTGGAAACTGCAATATCTTGCACTTTAAAGAAGTCCTTAAAAATTATTTAGTACTGTGACAAGTCCTTTAAAAATTCCTAAATCCACATCCAGGTTTGCATCATCACTAGCATCACCTCTTCCTTGAGCCATGACCAACATTCCCTAAAAAATGTGATTAAAATCCACATGGAAGTTATTGAGATTTTGGCAAATATGTGCTAAATTGTCTCACAATAATCTTACAATATGAACAAACCCTCCAAAAATTTCCTGATCTGCATCTGAATTTGGATCAACAGCAATTTCAAATCACTTTTTCTTTTGTTGTGGCCAACATTCCTTGAAAATTACATAAAAGTCTGAGCATAACTTTAAGAGTTATTTTGTTCTCAAACTAACAAACAGCAGGAAAAACGTGACCATTTTGGCAGAGGTCATAATTCTGAATTCATTTTTTGCAGACTTTGCATTTCATACCTATAGATTGGTTAGATCCATCCTGTTTTTCAAATAACCCACATTTTGCTAAATATTGTTGCATTGTTAGACTTACAGTGAAATTTGAAATTACTGAACCATTGCATCCTGATTACTATGATGATGTGTAACTTTTTTTAATGCTTTATTAAAAGTTCAGGTCTCATATTTACCCCCTAACATTCTAGAAGACAATAAGCTGTTCTTTCCCCTCAGAGCTGAATATATGATATAGGAAAATTTATTTTTTCACAGACTATAGACCTGAGTCTATATGATCATTTCACCATAACTAATATCACATATTAAAACGCAATATGAAAGAGCAGGGAAGCACTGCAGCACAGAAATCAGCCAGCTGAGCATAGACTCCATGAATGGGAGGCTCAGACACACATGCCCTCAAGACGAGTGATCTTTCACTGGATGCTGACACTTGCCAATTACAAACCGCCCACATCCCACTTGTTTTTAAGAGTAATTAGTCAGGCCCAGTGTGGATTCCACAAGGGGTCTGGGGAGATGAGAGAAATCAGCCACAGGTCAGCCGACTCAGTGGAGGGTTTAGTGCTTAGAGAGCCCCCCTCTCCATTCAACTCGGTGCTGTGAGTGTGTGGGCTGCATTGAAGTGGAGTAATGGAGTGAAGGTTCGGCACGCTTAACGCCCCCGAGGTCAGCCGCGATCATCATCAGACGAGAAGCATAAAGGAAAAATAACACACACAATCACTGGGAGGGATTTCCTTTGATTTACATGCTGCAGTATAGCAGAGACAACAGATCCAATATGGCAGGAGAAGATGCTGAAGATCTCCATAGGGTGCACTGAGAAGAACTTTTTTAGCTCTGCTTGCGTAATAGAAAAGAAATATTCCTGACACTTTTTAATAGGTGGGAACATGGAGCTCTCCACCATATGGCTTTGTGCTGATGAGAGCAAAAGTAAAAAGTGTGACTCAGTGTGAGGCAGGTAACTGGATCTACTTTCTGTTTAAAGATGAGAGCAAGCATAAAAAAGTGGAACAGAAGTAATTCAGAATTGTGTAAATACAATCTTTTATTACTGGATCTTTATTATACTTTAGACTTTTAGTTACTTGACCCTTACATGCTGTTCAGGTCAAATTTGATCTGTTTTTACGTTCAACAGCAGTGAAAATACCCTAAGTAATTCTTTTAGCCTGATATTTGATGACTTTTCCTAAAGTGACCCAAATATATATTTGTTTCTATCTTGATGGATTTTAGATCTACCAGTGTGGGTCAGATCAAGGAAAATGGAGGTTTTATGGAATCTTGAAACTGTGGAACTATACAGGCCATGTTTGCAGTGGTGGACAAAGTACTCAACTCCATTACTTGAGTGAAAGTATACTCCTGGTCAAATATTACTCCAATACAAGTGAAAGTTGTTCAGTCAAATTTTTACTTAAGTAAAAGTACTGGAGTACCTGCTTTTGAAAATACTTGAGTATTAAAAGTACATTTTCGTTTTAATGTCAACACGTTATTGCATTGTTGCCAAAATGAATTTCCAGAATGACTGAAACAACCTACTGAATGCATTGACCTGCTTATAGAGCCAGGCAGAATAAACAGCTTGTAAAACATGCTACGAAGCTTATAGAAATGCCTATTGAAACACGACTGAATTGACAAATGACAACCAATGCAGCATTTAAAACTATGCAGCATTTAAAACTGTATGAATCATTCTTCATTCGACAATCTCAAACATGGACTTCAGATATGGCCATGGGTGCTCTGGTGTGGAATCGTAGTCTGTATCTGCTGCAGCCATCATTACTGCCAAGACGAACCGTTATCTGAGCAACGTTAGCTTAACGTTCACCTGCCCAATTTGAGTAACGCATTTGCAAGGTAAAGGTACAGCATCACCACTTGAACAAATCACATGCAGATCGCATTTTAGAAGAGAAAAGAAATTTCACCCGCTGACTTCAGAGCTATACTTAAAAGTAATGAGTAACGAGACCCTTCATAGAAATGTAGTCCTGTTAAAAGTACAATATTTGTCTTTCAAATGTAGTTGAGTAAAAGTCACAAATTTCCCCAAAAAATAATACTCAAGTAAAGTACAGATTCTCAAAAAAGTACTTAAAAGTAAATCTACTTCGTTACTGTCCACCCCTGCATGTTTGTTTGTATTTTTTATGGGACAGTGGTGACATAGTTCAAGGACGGCACTGTCATGAGAACTGTCTGTGTTCCCACCGCATTTTCCAGATTCCCGCAGAGAGAGGCAGGTCTTAGAAAGAGCATTAGAGAATCTCCAAACAGTGAAATAGTAAAACAGCAGAGGAGTGATCATATATGGTGCATAATTAGTGAATCGGGTAACAGAAACCTGTGAAAATGATGATACAAGTATCAAATCTGGCACAGTTATTCGGAAGGGAACACATGTTAATTCTGCCCAATCGGCCACTTGAAAATCCAGGATAACAGTTATTTTACAAGATGTCTGCCAATGACTGAGCCTCCAGTTAACCTGTTCACCTGTGGGATGTTCCAAACAGGTGTTTTTTTTTTTTTTTTTTTTAATAATTTCTCAACTTTTCCAGTTTCTGTTGCCACTGTCCCAGCTTTTTTGGAACCTGTTACAGGCATCAAATTCAAATGAGTGAATATGTGCAGAAAAACAATGAAAGTTATCAGTTTGAACATTAAATATCTTATCTTTGTAGTGTATTTTTCATTGAAAATGGGTGGAAAAGGATTTGCAAATCATAGTATTCTGTTTATTTATTTTCATGATAAACCATATCCCACCTTGTTGGCATTGGGGTTTGTATAATGAAAATAAATTCCTTAGGTGGAAAAATTTACTTATTTATGGAAAGATCATTGAAATTTATCTGATAGATCAATTTCTTTGGGTACAAAGACACGTTGGTGGCCATCTTGTAAAATTGCTGCCATTTTGAAGTGCCCAATCGGGCAAAATTCACAAGTGTTGTCTTCAAAGTAACTGTGCCAAATTTGGTGCTTATATCATCATTTGCATGATTCTTCTAGTATTTGATCTTACCCGAGCCACTAAAAGGGAACAGAAGTCATTCAGCGGTCAGGGTGCCTTGACCATAGATCATAAAAGAATATGATGAAGCCATGTGGCGTCAGCTGTTTGATTATCATGGGAGCCTTTAGGATGCTTTGGGTATATTGTAATGGACATGTAATCTCAACTGGACTTCAGTTCAACCTACTTAGAGACAGAGACACCGTTGAGTCGGGACTTAAGGTCATCTGACCAACAGCGATTCTGTGTTTCCAAAACTCCTCTATAAATCCTTAAAAAAGAAAAACAGGTGAGATCTGAAAGAAATCAGCCCCCTGTACAGTGAAAGCACATAGATGAATTGGATATTTCGACTGAAGCTGTTTTTGTTAACCAGGCAGCATAGATGTGTATTATTGTCTTTTCCCCGTACAAAACCATTTGGGTGTCAGGTTTCTGCTGCCAGCCTCAAGTGGACATTTGTAGTACTACAGCTTTTGGCACTTCCACATGAGCCTCCATTTTAAACCCTGTAGGTTGCCACTTGAGTTCAACCTAAGGCACCCATACCTCTGACCTTGACCTCCAACATTTGGAAAACCATTTCTTGAGTTTATGAGATATTGTTTTCACAGGCAAAGGATGATCACAAGACTGCATATCCTTGAACTTTGACACATGACCTCAAAAATACAATAATTTCATCTTTGGCAGTCTACTTAAAGCATTCAGCTTCCTCTCCCTGAAACTGCATGAAGGAAACAACATAGATATGGTGTACCAAAAACCCTCAAAAACCCACAGACAGGATAGTTTTGCACTCATTTTGGGAATCATAGGTGACCCTTTCTTATTATATGCAACACACAGGGAGAGGCCCATGAGATATATTATGTTCTTCACTGGCAGTATATCAGCATTAGATATTTAATGGACTGCAGGTTGATATTGGAGTCACTGCAGTTTGACGTTGACATGTTTACAGTTGGACAGCCATGGGCTTTAATTCATATTTGTAGTCCAACTTCTGAGTCTTCCCACTCTTCCCTTTTCTATCTAAGATGGTGCATAAATCAAATACCCAGTGAAGAAGAAGCTATGGCCTGAGCCCAGAAAATTTGACAGCCCCCACAGAAGATGGTAACAGCACTTGTGTGACTTGCCTCCGACCTCCTGTCACAGCATGATAAATACCTGGCTGAGGACATGGCCGACCCGAACAAAAAGTGGGATTGTGGGACACTGATGGCAGCTTTGTTTCAGCCTGGCGTGAGGCACTACCTTCCCCTATTTGTCCCTCTTGACCCCTCGTTTCACATATTTACTGCGTTTAAACACAGCAGATGGTGGGGCTGGCTCTCACACAAAGCAGGTCACCAAAATAAAATCTCAAGGAGCCAGGGAACAATTTCAGATCCTCGGGGTGTTGTTTAGTTTTCAGTTTGTCGACAGTCTGGAAGTAGAAATGCGCTGTTTGATCTCCTTTGTTTGCTTCTTCTTATTGCTTTTTTTGGTGATGTTTAATCTTCGTTCTAGTCAACTTTCAAGGTTATACTTAAAAATCGGAGCGGTTTGAGTGTGGGAAGAGAAGAGAAACACATTAGCAGTGTTGTGAACGATTCCTAGTCACCCGTCAAAGTGCGCCATGTCCAGTAATTGTTGTTTAATTGGCAGTGAAATGTTGTTTTCTGGTTTGACAGTTTACAAAGGACGATGGGAGGGAAGTGACTCCTCTGAGGGCACTATATCTCCCTCCAACGCTGATGAAAAACTAAGTAGAGTAATTGCTATTTTCTAGAAACTGTCTTATTGCTGCATAATAAGAAAATTATCCCTCAGTGTGTAAATGTGAAATGGCTTACCAGAAAATAATAGTCAAATTCACCATTTTACAGTTTATTTCCTCTATTTAAAAGTGTAACTACTGTGACAAAGTGAGTAGGGCTTTGTGGCTGTTGATGAGAAGGTTTGAAAAAATAAAAATAGAAAAAGTTTTGATTCTTTAAAATTGACACAAATGAGGGTAATGCACCATTAATAGCATTTGAAAAAAAGTTTAAAAACACGACCTCAAACCATTTGGTGGAGGCTTTTAGCTTATTTTCTACACAATAACACAGTGAGCACACAGTGGATACAGCATCAATGTCTTAGTAGACACTGCCATTTTATTTTGCTTATATTCTTTAAAAAAAAAAATATATATATATATACATATATATATATATATATATATATATATATATATATATATATATATATATATATATATATATATATATATATATATATATATATATATATATATATATTGCAGGTGGAATCCATGACATTTAGTCTACTTTTTGCAATGTTAATTCAGCAAAAAAAGTATGAAAAAAAATTGACAGTGGTGTCATCATCAGGCATTAACAAGCGTAAAATCTCCTTTGGTGATAAAAGTTTTGGCACAATGTTTCTTTTTTTCATGACAGCTGTAAAAGATAAAGACTAAAATATGTAAGACTGGCTTACAAACATTAAAAATCAATATTTTAACTTGTTTTAAATATCCTGTAGAAATAGTTGCTTGGCTTGCACAGCGAATTAGACCAGCTTATGCAGCTACGCATTTTTAAGTACATGATGCTTTCAGCCAGTGGTTCCTAATTACTTTCTGCTGATGGCCTGTTTCATTAAGCTAACTCGCGAGAATACATACATGTATGTCACATGTATATGTTACATGTCACATTAAGCTGCCCTTTTGAGGTAGCGTGTACTGTACATTAAGCACCCTCATGTACATGCTACATCAAGCTAATTTTGGTTCATTGTTCATAAAGCTAATTTACACACGCATTACATCAAGCTACCTTACATACATGTAACATTCTAGCTTACTTAAATATGCTAAATGTAGCTAAATTACATTCATACTAAAAAATCCAACTAAAGTGCAATTGAATTTAGCTACTTTACTTTTATGTTACATCAAAATAACTTGCTTGCCCAGAACTCTAAGCTAACTCACATTACATGGAATTTTCCATCCCTGGTTCTCTTTCAACAAAACTCCAAAGTCTATCGGTTACACTAGTGTTTCAAAAAGCTATATGACGTAATTCAGTTAAAATCTGAATGTGGATTAATATTTCAGTGAAAACTAATAGCTGTTAAAGACAAAACATTACTTGACTATTGTTAGCGATTAGCTTTAAATGCTGCTAGCTGCAGTTAGTTTAACTTGTTGATTCTCATGTCTATTACAAGCTGCGAAAACCTCCCCCTCACTTTATATCCCCACTCAAAAATCAAAAAACGTTAATCAAACTGCAAGGATTTTCTCCTCTTTTCGCTACACCACTCCACCCTCTTTATCTATCCCTCCATCCCTCCCCCCTTCCTGCTTTATCGCGGCAGTGAGACCCCCTGGGAGGCTCTGATCTCCAGCGCACATCCTGAAGAATTAATGACTTCTAATGTACCAGTTAATGCAGAAAAGGCGGAACATCCATCATAACTGACAATTTAATGGCGCTTTCATAGATGGGCCACTCACATCTCTCCTATTCTCCTTCAACATTTTTTTTCCCCTCTTTGCCTTTCTGGCTAACAGACGAACGCACACATTAATAAAAAAAAAAATATAGAGCACACACACAACACTTAGACACCAGACAAACATTATCCTTCCCATTGATTGCATGATAAATGTTTCCAAAATATTCTAATAGGAGGATAATCCACTGAAATGATGGCCCTTCAAATAAGATGCACAAAGTCTTAAGTGGTTACCAGTGAATGACTTTTGTTACTTTTTATATTTACGTGTCTATTTTTGTCCCCTCTTTTCAAAGGAGCGCATCATACTGAGCTGTTAAAAGGAATGCTTCATTAGTCTATGATTACCTCGCCATTACTTCAAACCAAAGGTCGAGCTCCCCAGTTTGTACTAAATGCATCATTACTTCATGAATGACATAACCTTGAAAGAGCAAAGAGGTATTCTCAGCACTTTCAGATGAAAATGAACTTATGAGGAATTAAAGCTGGGGTAGGCAGTTATGGCTTTATTGCATCAGTGGACAAAAATTACATAATATATCATAGCTATCAACTTTCAGAATATTTTAATTCAAGGGGCCAGTGAGAAAATACCCCTGGCCCCAAGTTTCAGGCTGGAAAGTGTAGGCTTCACAGGTAAGAGATCTATTGGCCCTTGCACTAAAAATGCAGTCTGGTGTGCACATAAGGGATAGCGTGTTTTTAGCGGGGTAGCTTGGGTGCCAGAGGACTTCGGGGGATGCAAAAAATGAGAAAGCACAACAGAAAAAAAGATGTTCTTCTGAGCCAAATTCAGATATTTGCCCCAGTGAGTTGCTGCTTTATTGGAAAAAAAAAAGTTTGCGTTTATAAGCATAAAAGACAAAAAAATATGCTTGATATAAACTGGTTATTTTTGAAGCTGTAGTTTTGGTCTTATTACACTTTTTGTCACATTTGCCGATTTCAAATACACTTTTTAAAGTCAGTTTTTGTTTTACATTCCATTTTTTTATATTTAAGCAGCCACATTTTATATGTAATGTTAACATAAAATATATTGTCTAAAATTTTGGAATATTGATCATAGAAAGTTTAAATAAATACATTTTTAAAGAATTAGAGCATTTTGTTTGCTTCTCTTGCATTTAATGATTCTTATTTCTTTCACTTTACTTAAAGCTTACAATGATTACATAAACCAACCTATAATTAGTTTGTAAAAAATATATCTGCTTTTTCAACAGCTTTTTTACTTAGAGTATCTAATGACAACTTCCAGTATATATAATTAAAATATATTAGATACATTAATGATTATAATGCATTATATATTGGTTAAAATCCATTACATGAATGCATATCTCAAAAAACTTTACTCTTTTAAATAGTCAATTATCTGCACATTGGCACCTTATTAATCTCCATGAAATGCTTTTCGATATGGCAGATTTTTTGATATTGAGCACTATGAATATTCATATATTTTTTCACCTATATGAATGACACAATATAGGAACACTGTGCATCATATACATACTGATAATGCATAATAAAGAGGAGCGTTGGGGAGCGTGTTGACTTTGAGGAAAATATAATTTGTTTTTTCAAATTCTGCACAAATTTCCACTTGAGTCAAGATATATTTGATTTTGGTGGTCAAAGTTAAGCTCAGAGGCCAGTGGGCCTCAAAATGGCTTTGGGTTACTTTCAATAAACTTTGTTTAAATGATTTCCTTGACTTACAGATGAATTGATCATAGTTTGAAGTTAAAAAGCTTTTGACGTTTATGTTCATTCCTTATTTGTGAATGATATATATCAGGAATGTTAGATTTTACACAAATGTCCACAGTGACTCAGTGAATAAATGATATGATTTTGGATATTGAAGATCAAGGTCTTCTGGCCTTATGTTTCGTTTCTCTTAAATGAGATTTCTACTTAGCAAACAACCAAAATTTCTTGCAGTGTCTGGCATTTGTAGACATTTTTTAGGTTTATAACCTGTGTGGCAGTTGTAGTTTTCCCCTAAAACTTGGAGGATTACATATTCAAGCATTAAAACAAATTCTTGAAGAAATTCAAATTCAGTTCTTGAAGAGAAACCTCATAATTACATGTACATCCACAACAAGCATAGCAGTTCCACATTCTGCTATACCATCTACCGTCAATATCTTAAAATCAGCACTAATCACAGTGTGAGTGACGTGTGAGGGTCTGAAGAAAACATAACGAGCATTGTGCATTAAGTCTCTGCGCAGCTCTCTGTCACCAAGCAGACTGCGAGAGAATTTCTTGGCTCTGCAGCCTCTTTGACTTGATGTAGAGGACCAATATTCCCCAGAACAGCTTGCACAGGCAGCTAATGTCCCTTTCAACACGTCTAAAATTATGTTCAGAGGACTGTCCAATCAATGGGATTGTCCAGCGATGGGAGACCGAGCCACCTTGCAGCCAAATGAGTCGACGTTTCATAATGGTGAGCTAAATTTATTGCGGCACCGGAATTGGTTTGCAGGGTTCAGTCAGAGAGGAGGAGGAGGAGGCAGATAGTTTTCTCTCTGCTATTTCCAGAGAGCACGGACGTAATTGAAAAGTGCTGGAGACAACAAAAACACAGCAGACTACAGCCACGGTGTACTGGCTTGATGAAGATTACAGGAGACAGTTGGTGAAATAATAAAAAAAGTTGCAAAAAGGCATTAAACTAAAACTGCAGATGATGCTTCAACACTGAGGAAGGTTCAGTTTTAACCATTAGCATATTCACTGTACTGCTAAATTATTTTGTGAGCATATATCTCAAGTACACTTAAAGAGGTTTCCATCAAATTTTGAATAAATATCCACCCCAACTCATGGCTGAACTGATTGGATTTTGGATGTCAAAGGTCAAGATCATTGTGTCTCATGTTCATTTCTTGCTTGTGAACGCAATATTTCAAATGTGCTTCCAGGGATATGCCTCAATTTTTGCTTCAGTGTTGACCCTGGAAAAAATATACTGATCAGATTTTCAAGGTTGCAGGCCAAAGGTCAACATCATAGTGAAGATAACAAAGTAGCCGGGTGCTACTGAGTTGCAGAACGTGAGCCACTTCGTAAAACAAACTCAGGTCAGAACATGTCAGAAGTGGAGCAAAAACATCCTTATTACAGAGGGGTTTGTAGTGTTGTTGTTTTTCCATTTAATAAAGAAATGTGGTAAAAATCTGATAAAACTGCTACCGAAGGCTTTAGCATCTATGCTAATCTCTATAAGTACAGTCCCTCCCTACTGTGGTCGTGCTCCCATCTTGCACCTCTTCCTGCTCTAAAAGACTGATTTGCTGTGTCACACAAACAGTGTTGATTGGAGCTTGTCGGGCTGGGTCTGATTACAGACACTGAATCAGGCTGGTGCAGCTGCTGTGCAAGGTTACTGAAGTGCAGGGAAAGAAAACTTTTCAGTATCCAGCAGGCCGAATGTAGGTCTACAATTGAGCTAAGTTAAGAGACACCTGTATGTTAGTCAAAAGAAAAGTCTTGAGAGAATTGATGTCTACTGAGACATCACACATATCCAGCCTTCATTAATGAAGGTAGCTCTTATATTGCTGTTACATCTATAAGCAATAGTTACATGATAAAATTACCATCATAATAAGATTCCTTGACTCCAAAACCCGCACTTAGCACTCGGAATCATGTTGATATCTATAAGTTAGACAATTATTGAGCAAAAAAGGTCATTCGCTAATGGTGTATATATGGATTCCCACCAAAATCTTATCATTTTTAAATTGGACCATTACCAACATCTCCTGAAAATTTAAGTAAAATCTGTCCAGTAGTTCTTGCGTAATCTTGTTGACAAACATATGCTGGCAAAACGTAACCTCCTTGGCAGAGGGAATAATCTCAAATATTTCAAACAGTTTGCAAAGAAACAGAAATCCAGTGTAGCTAAAACAGACAAATCCACCTCAAAGGGATGCACCGCATAGCGTCAAATCCCTCTGGTGAATCCTTTTCTTATATTTTAAAATCTTTTCTTGTTATTATTCATCCAGTCACAACTGCCTTAGCTTCGTGGTGGCGGGATAAGTTGGGGAGCGATCCAATCAGAGCTACTCTCTTTATGAACTGATTAATGTAGAGCAGGTTCACTCTCTGTTGGAACTGAGATGCTCTGCCAGGTAGCCTAAATAAAGGTGATTGCATTTCACACAATAGCTACATTTGTTTCTGTTCATTCACACATTCAAACTACACTAGCATTCAATAAAGGGTTATGAGATGTTTCATTTTATCCAAGTGTAAAATATGACAATAGAAATTAAGCGAAACACAAAAAATGCCTTACACTTTTCACTTCATTTATTAGTTGACTAAATTTACAGTAGATTTTGTTGACTAAAATGTTGTGAAATTCCATCAACTAAAACTGGACTAAAATTTAAACAATTTAGATGACTAAGTCATGACTAAAACTAAAAGATATATGAAGAAAAAAACTAAAACTAAATCAAAAAGTGCTGTCAAAATAAACATTAATTACCACTTTAGCTGCTATATCTCTTTCCCCTTAAAGAATGCTGATTGGTCCTGCGATATGTGGATATGATGATATTTGCATATCTGCTGGATGCATCTAATGACTGACATGGATTTTGGCTGCTTGGCAAGATTAAAAGGGACACAGCTGCAATGAGAACATAGTCCATTGGCAGAATTTTAATGAGAGGTGACCCCTGTTAATTATTTACTGTGAGTTACTGTAAGTAGGGTCTATCTGAAAAACAAACAAACTCTACCTGACTCAGTCCATGTGTATCTTGTGAGGAAGGCATGCATCCACAATAACCCCAAAAGCAGACAAGGTTTGGTTTCTCTTAAAACAATCCAACAGGGACGACTTCCACCTGCAACAAGCATGCAGCCTGACATGTGGAGACAGATCCGGGCACAAGTGGATGACAAGTATGCAGCGATGCACGAATACTGTAAGAGGCAAACTCATGAAGGTGAAACTAAACAGCATCTCCACAGACACACTACTATAACCTGATAAGAACATATTTTATGTACTTGGATTTTCGCCAAAAGACGTCGATGCAGAGTCCTATTCGGCTGTCGCTCTCTATACGTCATTCTTCGACCCTTCAAAGGTGACACAAGATTCAATAAAAAGTGCTGGGCCTGTACAGATTTTATTTTAAAGGGAAAATTCAATCTGAGTCAGATGCTTGTTCTTTTTCTGAGGTCGGGCAGGTCAAATGTACAAGATAAGCGTATTAGTATTGAGCAGGCAGATGGTAAGAAAAAATCATTGTCATTGACCTGCGACAAGCATCAGATAGCCAAATACAGCAGCACTGATCACATTACTGCTCGTGTTTGTGCAATATTAGGAGCTGCAGGTTGACTGTGCATTAAATGGGAACATTATCACCACAGTGGAGTCAATTACACATCTTTATTTTTGTTTTTTGGGGATTGATGTCTTTGAGTCCTGATAAAGGCAGAAATATGCATTTAAGGCCATGTCCACATGTAGGCGGGTATTTTTGAAAAAGCAGCTTTTTCTGTGCGTTTTTCCCCTCTGGTCCACACTTAAATGGCCTTTTAGGTCACTGAAAACAAATACAGTCGAAAAAAGAGTTTTGAAAACTTGTTCAAGTGGCTCCATGGGGACAATATTTTGGGCCGAAACTGTCACACTTTGCGCCAACCACAGACAGTTAAAAAAAAACTGAGCGAAGCCATGTCATAGGAGCCTTTGGAAAGCTGTTGATGTCCTCTCATGGACACTGCCTCGCTGCACTTGCTATCTCAACCAAACTTTAGCTTCATCTTCTCACATACAGAAAGGTCGTGTTGAGGCAGGACTTATAGTCATGGTAGTGTCATGATAGAAAGTTAGTTTGTACTTAAAAGTGAAAGTTTTGTTTTTATATTGCACATCTAAACACACATGCAAGCCTCTAAACATTTCTGTTTGATTTAGCGTTTTCATTTCTAACCTGTATGTGTATTTCTGAGGATGTAATTTTTTAAAGTTGCTGCGGCTAAAACGTCATATTACCTGATATTGACCCTCCAACATACTGGTTTTGTTTTAGTACAAGGGGTGGGGACTTCTTATTGGACAGTTCAACATTTTTGACGTAGGGTCGAATGATGCTCATTGCAATAGTAAGTGCATTAACCACAGCGATTTTGATCAGCAATGCTCTTGTAGGTTTAAAAAAAAAAAACAAACAACATCCACGAGGTAGTATATACAGTGCTGCAGATGGAGCCAAGAACTCTATGTAATTTAGTAAATTTCAGGTAAAAACAAACTAGAAAATCAGCTTTGGGTTACTGTAAATTGCACTGAACACATTTTAATGTTTACTTTTTATGTTTGCAAGCCTCTTTGTTTTGTTACTGTTCAGTATACTGTATAGCCTATTTGTACTTCCGCCCATAGTAAAATAGAACCAGAAGGAAGGGGCCTGCTAGCATAAAGGTAAAGCACTGTGCCCATTTACAGTGTAACAGATCTTTAAGGGGAAAGTCATTTGTCTCCCACTGCTCTCTTCCCTGCAATGCAACTTGAGAATGTTTTTTTCTGTAAAGTGCAGAACCTTTATTGATCTATTGATGAATTTCATATAATGAGAGCGAAATGCTATTAAAATACTATTTCTATGTTTTGTTTTGTTTTGTTTTAATCTTAAAATGCCTTGTGAGTGGTGCAAATCAGGACAACCACTTGCTGCCTCTTTATGAGAAACTATCCATGAAAACTCATGAAAGCATCTTATGAATGCCAGTTTTCGTTAATTTTAGTCATCAGTTTCAAGCAAGTCAGCAGTGGAGGCGGGCAGAGCTTACTGTGTGATCTTTTGCTAATGTTTTGAGTGAGAGCCCCCTGGCAGTGGGATTTATTGGCTGTGCAATTATGACTAAAACATGAAATTTTGCACTACTTTCTTTCAAAAACGGCTAAACCAGATAGTGTACCCTCTCAGCAAGAGTCAAAAACAAACTATGAGGAATCCCAGCCAATAATAAGAGAAAGCTATGTCTGTCTTTTTCAATTCTAATGCCTTAGTAGCAATCTGAAGTCAATAGCCATCGGTAACTGTTGGATGATGTTTAGCGCCAGCTCATTTAATTCCTTTATTATTTCTCAGAAAGCTCTCTGCTTCAGAAATCACAGGAAATTGATTCCATTATCTGTATCACTTTTTCTTTCTCTGTGCATAGCACCTGCATATGAAATGCAACACGGCCGCCATCTTAACATCTCTGCCACTGAAGTGACATTACTATTGTCATGGCAACAAAGCCCCTTTTCTCTGTAGAGAAAGTGTAGAGTGCAGCATCCTGATGGAGGGAGGTATAGAGCATTGTTAGAGCTGTGTGTATCAAAAATAAGGACCACAAAGGGATCCTTCAGTTTAGGAAATAGAGTTATAGGGGCTTTAGCTGAGTGAACTGCAGAATGAAGCTGAATCATAATGAAATTACATTAAGGTTGCTTTCACTTCTAAAGTTTGAGGGTGAAGTTAAAACATTGTTTTATTTGTCATTTGGTTTTGTTTTCTGTCACACTGCATCTAGTCAGGCAGACCAAAGCCTGTCAAATGTTGTGTAATATAGCCTCCTGCCACAAGTTGGGTCTTTAGCTGTGGTCTTTGTTTCTGGCAGCTGGCCTGTTGTTGCACTATGACCCGCAAATATGCAACTGGCTTTAAGTAATAACACTGTTCAGCTCAAAGCAATTCGGAAGTGTCTATGTCTTAAAACCAAGATAAAGCTACATTTAGGCAGTGTCACGTGGTACTTGCATATTGACTGGAGCTATGTGTGACCATGTTCCACACGGATGTGCAGACATTAACCTGTTAAGAGTTGCTAGCAATGCTAATGTTAGCTGCACTCTGCGTGAGCACAAATGAACTGACCATTTCAAAAAGCAAACCAGACCAAACATGTTAGGTGTTATTTTAAATTAATTAATTAATTAATTATGTATTATATATTTTATTCCATACCTTTTCTTTAACTCTTCTTTTATTGTTGTTATTCTTATTTTGTTTCTATTTTTATTTATATGTTTTTAATATTGTGTTCATTTTTATTCCATCACTGTTTTTATTATCATGACTGTTTTTATTATTATTAAGTGTATGCATGATTATATTGTACCCTTGTACAGCACTTTGGTCAACCGCGGTTGTTTTAAGATGTGCTTTACAAATAAACGCTAACTTGACTTGACTATTATTATTATTATCATTATTGTGATTATTATTTGCTTAATTAGGGTTTGTTTGTTTTTATCATTGTCATTTCAGTTTGTTTGGCGCATAATTTCTTCTATTTGTTCTCTGTTTATGTAAAGCACTTTGTGCTATATGTTGTAAGAAAAGAGCTATACAAAATTATTTGATTGATTACGATTTTTACCACCAAAAAAATGAAAAATAATAATGATGTAACTGTTAACTGTATTCTGTTTAAAGAAGCACGACAAACCAAAGCAGTTGTCCAAAGACCTGAGAGTCCATCTTCAAATACAAATACACATCAAATACAGCCAAAGAAACAAAGTTAACGAGCACATTCACAAATTCAACCATGGTGTCATCATGAAGTCACCAATTTGCAAGGTCACCAGTTAAATTAATGCACCAAACTTATTTCCTTGTTAATGCTGTGCTTGAAGCTGTGTTCACACCAGTTGCTGAAAAAATATTTGTTCCCATTAAGTTACACACCGGATGGCATCCTTTTGCCGTCCAGCTGAAATGGAACAGAGTGTAACATCACGTGCAAATGGTCAGTAGATGCCTTTTCAAACCACCATAGCAGTGTTGTCTATCCAACAGAAATGCCTTTCTTTGAATATTTTCTCAGTTTCTCACTCGTATGCAGGGCAGCTTCCTAGACAATATTTTGGAAATTGGCCTTCTAGAACAATGTTTGATTCAGTTATAAGCAAATAGTGTTGATACCAACTAATTTAATGCTTATTCAAAGTTGACAGAGCAAAATAAAATGTCAGATCAAAGCAGTGCTTGAAGACTCCATTGCAATAACTAATTGTATAAATTTCATCAGCAACGAATAAATAAATGAAGATATTCTCTTTATTATAGACTGAAAGTAATCGTTTCATTAACAAATGTGCCTGTTAGACCCTCCAAACGCTGCTCATTTTGCAGCTCCATGCAGATTTGAGTCTGTGTCTGCCAAAGAAAAGACTGAGGAGGAAAGAAAGAGTCTTTTGATGTGACTACACTCAAGGACATCCACACAGCACCTTGCAAAATCTCATTTCCATAGTGTGAAATTTCCCCATTCTCTCCCATGATAGCTTCATTTCATAGTGAAAGCTAATTATGGCTGGTATAATTTCTCTCAGCAGCCGAGTCATCAGCTGGTCAAATACAGAGCGGTTCCACAAATGACACCATATAATAGCTGTGGCAAAAACAAACGCCTTTTAAGATATCAGCCCCCGTGCTTAATACATTTTAATAGAGAGGAGTGGGGGGAATTCTTGTTAGTATTGATTGAGTCTGTGTGTGTTGGAGTCACTCAGGGTAACTGGAAACTTTTTCACTTAGTTTGCTTTTCCCTCACATCATCTGACTTTCTCTGCTTCTAAAAGTTGTTTATTCACTCAAGCAGCTGTCTCTCTTTTCAACCCAAGCGAAGAGGCAGAACAACATTTTTACAAGCTAAACAAACAGCTCGCCTCTGTGACATTGTCTTCTTTAAAAAATAGACCTCGACCAGATTTAGGATTCTCTGGGGTTGCAATCTGCATGCTAGCGCCCATCAATTTTTCATGGCTCTCACACTATGAGCACTCACAGCCAGAAGGGGGTAGTGCAAAATTGATTTGTGTATTAAAACTGCTTAGCCAAGCAGGCATCACTGGGAAATGTAGTGATTAGCCCTGTGGGGTTTTAGAAGGCCATGTATAGTCAAGTGATCTAAAGAGGGACTCTTCTGCACACATAGACTCTACAAACATGATGCATAATTCACAACATATAAAAAGGCTTTTTAAGGGAAGCTGAGTCATAACAGCGAGTGCTACGTAATCACAACAGGGGCATAGCAATGGTTTCTGGGCCCCGAAGAGAGGTGTCAAATTGGGCCCCCTGAATCCTATGACACTTCTATGAAGAATGGAACATAATTTTTACATGTAAATAGTCGATAACTGCAAAACAATCATTTGAATATTGTATAAAGAGTACATATTATTCTTTCACAAGATAGAGGCTGTGCCACATCAAAAATATTTTTGCTAAAAGCCAACAAGCAACAAATAGAGAGCATTGGTCAGGTGGCAAAATTCAATAAGAATCCTTATATTTCACGACCCTAAAATCTAAAACAACTGCTATTACTGTAAGACAACAATAAAAAAATAAGCGACAATTAAAAGCCACAACAACAAATTCAAACCACAACCCTAAATCAAACAACATATATGAAAACACAAATAGAAACTAGACAACAAATAAAGTAACCAGGACAAAACTTTAAAGAATTAACTACCCAAAAAAAGAACAGGATATTAAAAGCACTAACTATTTAAAATATTACAAGAAAAATTATCTAAATAAAACAACAAATCAAAGAAAATTCAAAATTCAAAACTACTCACAAAAATTGAAAAAAAAAAACATCAGAAAACTAGAAAACCCAACAACAAATGAGAAAACAAGCCATCATATTCAGTACCTTAAAATGAAAACCAGAGCAGCCAAATGCAAAACAACAGAAAGCTAATAACACAGCAACAAATTTAAACAACAACGTTAAATCAAACAATAGTAGCAATTATGAAAAAAACAAAGAGAAACTGGAAAACACAAAAAAGCAAACAAATTAAAAATTAAAAGACACAATGACACAAACAAAACAACAAAAATAAAAATACAACAGGATATCAAATCACTACAACAATTTTAAGCAGCAAGAACAAATCAGAATTTCATATTAAAGAAAACTCACAAAATTTGGGAAAACACATCAGCAAACGAGAAAACACAACAGCAAATAAAAAAACAATTAAAAAAGCAACAATATTTCAAAAGGAACAATAAACAAGAAAACATTAAATTTAAAGCTATAACATCAATCTTAAAGAAGCATGCTGAAAAAAAGCTAGTAAAAATCACAACAATGAAGCAAAGACCAATAAAATATAAAAATAGAGAAAATAAGCAAAATAATTACTTGATTCACCATGGAAGAAAACCCAGAAAGAATATAAAAACAACAACAATAAACGATAAGAAAAAACTTAAAGATATAAAATTAAATTTAAAACAATGAATAGAAAAACTACCAGCTATAAATAAACCACATCAGATTAAAACCACAACATTCGAAAAAAATGAGCAAGTAAAAAGCACAAAAGACAATAGGAGAACAAATCTAAAAGAAAAAACAACAGAAAAAATGTTAAAAATTACAACAGCAAATTCAACATTAGTGTTTTCCTATTTGTTATAGGTTTTTTCAGTCAGTTACTTTTTAATTTGTTGTTTTGCTTTCTGATTTGTTGTTGTGCTTTCTTATTGATTTTTATTTTTGATTTATCGTTGTGTTTTCTTAGTTGTTGCACTTCAGGAGATTAAATTTAGAAGAATATAGTCAATCAAAAAATGTGGGTATTTACAAAAATACATCCATTTCATACAACAGATTGTATGAAATGGATGGAGGAGGAGGAGGAGGGGAATAAATCCATCAACATCAATAAGCCAACCTCTGCAGACTGTTGAAATTGTGTCCAAGCACATTAGAGAGTAGTGTTCATGTTTATTTAGTCAATGGTAACAATACACAGAAAAAAAACAAATAAAAGAAAACAGTTTATCTAAGGTCAAATAGAGGCACCTTGCTTCATTGCACCCTGGGTAGTTAGTCCCCACTTCTTCACCCTTCGCTCATGGCATTGCGTGTGAAGCAGAACAGATAACACTCAATCACATGCATATTTTATTTCAGGCCAGCGGAGTGATGTCATGGTCCATGAGTCCATAGAAATAAAATAATGAAGTAAAAAAAAATGACATCAGCATAGCCAGAGCATTAGTGACTAAAGTGGTTCCCTTAAGCAACAGGACACCGTGATATCATAACTATTTGAACCTCATGATGTGAGCCGCTAATGGATCCAGTGATGTCAGAAGCAATTAAACATGACACACTGGGTTATGCTGAAGTAGCAATGTCACGCAATTTAACACAAACAGAACCGGAATTAATATAAAATTGTGATGTCACATTCAGTTTTACTACATTTGATGTCATTTACATTATAGATATGGAAGGATTTAGATAAAAAAGATAATTTCTTAAGGTATTTGATTAACATCTAAACTAGAAGCACAGCTTTAGAGATGAATACTACAACTGACAGACAATAAAACTACAGTGGTGGTTTAAACAAAGAGGCTAGGATAGAGATTGATTGATAGAGATTGACTGTTTTGTTGACACACTTAAGTTCACATTGACCTTGGGTTCCCAAAATTCATCTAGTTGATCCTGAAGCCAGGACGGATGATTGGGAAAGTCTGGAGAAAGGCCCTTGGTGTGTTCTTGAGAGACTGACCTTCAAAAATCCACTTAGCTTACTGGAGAGCACATCTGTGTGTAGGTCAAAGACAATTCCTCAAAAGTCTTTCTAAGACCTTGATGCCTTTTTGACTAGTCACTTATCACATGATTACGCAATAACAGCATGAACTTTGAGATGACTGCAGTAAATGAAAGTTGCTCTAATACCATCATCTGACAGAGATTAAGCCTTCATTCAACTCATGTTAAAGGGATAGTTCATGGTATTTTGAAGTGGGGTAGCACAAGGCCTGTGGCATTAGTAAATGTGGCTGCCATTAAAGAACTCTGCCAGCTTTGTCCCTGATAGGAGATAAACAGCTAGCAACGCAAGGATAATTAGCAGTAAATGATGCCACTTAAAGCCTCATAATTACGCCCATTTAGGTTAAAACCACTCAAAAACAATGTTGGCTTGACTAGACGCTGCAGTAAGATTCTTTAAAGTGTTAAACTTTTCTTCGACAAAGCCCCTGTGTTTAGAACTTTGGTATGTTACGACAGAGAGGTTATGTATCCCGCCGCCATCAGCAGGTCTGATTGTCAGAGATAACAACTAACACTTCACTAAAATTGGACTAAAAATGACCAATTTTGAATTTTGACAACATGCTGTTAGTAAAAGGATATATTTATGAGTTGGAGTACACAGGGGGGGAACTTTGCAGATGGAGTCACAGGTAGAAAGAGGGATTGGAGAAACTGTTTTTACATCTAGGGTAAATCAGGAAAAAGTCATCCTCTTAATATCCAGAAGGTTAGATTGATATCAGTTTGTGCTCCAGTGTCTACTACCTGACCACTGCAGCACTCTGACCTGAACAGCTGATGAGAGAAGTTGCTGGTGGAAGGATATGTAGCCCTTAAACACAGGAGCTTTGTCGAGGAAAATGAAACCTGATAAAAAATTACATACTGTAGCAACTAGTTGAGCCATCATATTATGTTTGTAGTTTTAATCTAAAAGTGGGTTAATGAAGAGGCTTCCGTTGGTGCCACTGCTGTACATTACCTAGCATCAACAAGAGGATCAAGGACCTTGACCTTGGACTTATCGATTCATTTTTGTGTCAAAGTGGACCTTGATGCAGAGCTTGGAGGCAATCCATAAGCATTCTTATCAGCCTGGACAGTCTTTGTACTTGAAACATGATTTGCCTCTTTCCTTTGCTACAGTTGTTAAATAGGCATTGGATCAGCTTTGCAGAAACTCTCTTAGCTTTATAACATCACAGTGTTGTGGACTATGCAGCTGCTTTTTTTCACCAATGCAGACATGTGTGTTTGACTAATGATGTCTCATTTAATGTTTAAAGCATACACACCCTCAGGCTGATTTGGTTGTGACAAGAAGAAAGGACTTCATCCTCACAGAGGTCATTTTATTCAGCACAGGGAGGCTGAAAACTGTCGGAAGGCAGCGAACAACTACATGACCTGTGTTCTTCCTGGATTTACAAAGCTCACCTTTGTACTGTAACCTTGCATGTCTCCATAAAACACAACTAACACATGCATATTTATCGAAACACGTTTCAAGGGGTCGTCAAACAAGCCGCGCAGAGCCCCCTCATCTGCCTTTGTTCTGTCCTTGAGTGTCGGAGAACCTGCTCTGTTGGATTATTTACCTGACCTTGCTTTGGCAGATGCAGCCATTATGAAAGAGAGACTTAATGTGGCTAAATGAGCTCAGGTTACCTCCTCTGTGGACCAAACTGACATCAATAAGCTAAATTCTTTATTAGATGAGTTAAAAATACAACAGTTTTCCTTCCCAAGAAACTTCTTTTCATGAAGTTTTGCTACAGCCAGCTCAAAAAAAAAAAACAATTTCATCGCTTCACCATAAATTACATAGCCATCATCTCAACCCTCCCACATCATGCTTTGACAACTCTTCAGCTCTGAAAAGCACTCAGAGGTCATTTTTATCCCTCTACATGAAAAGCGCACTCCAATAAAAAGTCATTTAATCATTATTTGCAACAGAATTGGCACACGTCACCGGAGCCGCCAAACAAGCAGTGAGTCATAGCCGGCTAATGGTCAGCTCAACAAGCAGAGCCGGGCACAAATGGGATGTCAGGTCCTGATTATATCGAGTGTCATGTAAGCTTAATTTGGCTCTGACCTAATGTCAAAACATGTCCTCCACTGAAGGGCCAAAAGTGAGAGGTTTAGCTGGAATTAGAAGTGCTACTGTAAGCTAGCAAAAAAGAGGTGATTGACAGTGACCTGAAGTTTTAATACAGATAATATGAACCTAAAATATGGTGTTTAAGACACATTTGTGTACTTTTTATTTGAAAAAGGAGCTGATTCAAGTAATGGACAAGCTAAAGCATAATGTAGTGAGCTAAGTTACCAGTTCCTCATGAAAAATATCAGCTTCACTACACTAAGGCAACACACCAGTGAAAAGTAGAAAGTTACAGCAACAAGACAAAAGTAGCTCCCTACAACTGAGCTACTTTTATTGATTAAGCACATAGACAAACAAAAATGAGAATAATGATGGTGTTAAAACATTAATACTAAAAGACTATACCAGAGTTGTCATTGTAATTACTATTTGTTTATTTCTGTCTTTTGGTTTTTAAAGTGTTTTTATAAACTCTGCAATGATGTCTGCTATTAAAATGAACTGTTTAACAGATTTTGCTTCCTTAGTGCCTCTGCCAAGGAGATGTTTTTGCTGGATTAAGTCAGTTATTTATGTAGTTAGTTAGTTAGTCAGTTAGTTAAGTAGTGAACAGGCAACTCAAAAAACGTCTGAGCAGATTTTGATAATTTTTGGGACTGTTGGTCATGTCACAAGGTTGATGTGATTTAATTTTGGTTGCAATTCAAGATTTGTTAACAGCGCGAGAGAGGGCAATCTTCCTCATTTTTCTAGATTAATTACTATTTTGAATGAAAACAAAGATACAAAAATATAACCCAAAACAAATTTTTATAAGCTTACCTTAATGGCTCACACAACCCCAGTCTGCCCTACTCTGACATCCAACCTGTCCATTGCTTCCTGTTGAATTGAGCACCTCAAAGTGGTAGATAGGATATCACGTAAGCTGTTTTTTGCCGACTGCAGTGTAGTCTGACCCTTTACTGCCCCCCTCCCTATCCACAGCACGGACTTAAAGGACAGTGATGTTTTCATTGTAGTTCTGCCTTCATATGCCATTGAAGTGAATAGCTAGGCTACTTCCAAGCCTGAGTTGCCTCATTCTAATGCATTGTAAAAACAAAGTGGAACAGAAACAGAGTAATATATAAGATATGGCAGCTAGTTACATGCAAAATCATAACTACTACAATTTACAGGGGCTTATTGGTCCTTGGACATGTACTGAACACCACGTCATGATTCTAAGAATTCTTCTGTAATTATAATGTAGCACAAACTAATGCTACAGAGCTAACAATATCACATCTCTGCTGCAGCAAAGTAAAGCTATAATTTAACATTTCTTGCGGAACTTGAGAGAAAAAGTCTGCTTTTCAGCTTTCAGTATCAAAGAATAACGCTGCTGCCTCTTTTCTGACTCAGAAAATTCACACATTCTGTACGTACAGCACTTTGGTATTATCTACATATATGCATCATTATTGTGTGGAGCCAGGAGGATGTAAATCAAACTTTGATTGTCATATTCACAGCTGTTTTAGAAAGTTTTAACATCAAAATGGACTGTTTTTAGATGCCATTCTCCAACCATAGTTAATGTCTTTGTACCTATTTTTTCAGAGAGCTTTATGAGCTTAATCACTAAGCTTTGCAGCCACTACTGATATTTTTGGTGATTAAAACCATACTATTACAAGCATCAATTAATTCAGAACAAAACAGGCTGACTTGATTGTATGCAATTACTGCCACGTAAAAGACATGAATTAAGGTCATCTAGTGTTGTCTAATAGCTTGCAGTTAAAGGCAGAAACTCCTGTCAAGCAAAGCGTGCAACCTGTGGCTTAAAAACACACCCTGTAAATGGCAGAGTGCCTTTTTATCTATGTTTGAGGAGAAGCCACTGACCTTTACCGCTAAGAGCTCAAATATGTTGTCTGCTGCATCTGGGCTCTGGGCCCTGCAGTCACAGAGCTTTTCAGTGATTATGGAAATATTTGTAGATGCCTCTCCCTGAGAAAACCCTAAGGAGGGTTTAGCAGGCCTACCATCAAGCCTTCCCCTCCATCAAGCTCCCATTTCTGAGCTGGATTCACTCCTAGAGTGCAACTTTATGATTGTTTCTCAGCCTGTAATCTTCTCCGCCAAGAAGAATATGGAGTAAAATGAGGATCACCATGAGGTCGCTTGAGAGGTTGTTGAGATTTTTATCTTCAAACAAGAAAAACAGAAAATTTTTCTTGATGAAAATATTTTCTCCTCGTGTTTTTTAACCATAATGTGATGCAGCATGTATTTTATTGAGTCATCATAGAGCACCTTATTTAAAACACAGGCACCAGGGAAAAGTTGTGAAAAATAACAGTAAAAATGTCTCATTGTGTATTTTTCATCTGTTATTGGGGTGTTTGTACATGTAAGGAAGTGCTTTAAAATAATTTACTGGCAATCAGATCAGATGAAAACTTTCTGCACATCCCATCTCCCCTTTGTTGTTTTGTTAATCATTTGTTTTCTTCCTTAACGGTCCCATTACTAGAGTGTTTGATCGTTTACATCATCGCCTGGTTGTCTGTTAAGCAAGGCATTCATTTATGTTGCATGAAAAAATGAAAAAAATCATTCCTTTAGAGGATCAAATGAAGCTCTATTTTCCTCCCCTTTTGAAACACTAGGATCTGAGGGATGGGAAGGCCACAGAAGGCAATGATAGAGAGGTCTGCGCTAATTGGCTGCTCAAACGATGTCTGATTGGGAGGGGGAACGAGGGGTCCACAGAGCAAACTTTCGAAACAGTCATGGTGTGATCCTGTGACTAGCAGAAAACGCACATGTAGGTGGAGGCTGTAGAGCTATTACATCGTAAAGCCCAGGATGTAAAAAACAAAGCATTTTAAGGGGAATTTTCTTTAAAGAGGCATAGAGCATTTAAAACCAGACTTGATATTCTTAGCAGACACAACAACAGTCACTCTGGATCAGATCAATTTGAAAAAGGTAATCATAAACCCTTATTGTTTAATTGTTACCTGGGTGAAAGATCAGCCCCTGTCCTTTCAGAGCAACCCCCTATTTTTCACTTTCCACCTGCTGCACAACAAGGTGACTGATTGGTCTCAACCTAACCTTGCAGTGCAGATGGATCAAACTTTTTTAATGTCTCATGCCATGACCAACATTCCCTGAAAATGTCAGGACAATACGTTCATTCGTTTTTTACTTATCTTGCTAACAGACAAGCAAAATGAGATACATAACCCCTTTAGCGGATGTGAAAAGCCTCATGACCCTTATATTGGTATAAACTATCCACAATAAAGTACATAGCCCTATACTGCAAACCATCACTGCTGCTGTAAAATTCATTTAGCCTTAAATGTTCCACATTCCTTCTTTGACACTTCTAAACTCAGAAACATCCCATCTCTGAGATGTTCTTCAAGGGTCACATTCAAAGTGTGAGCCATTCAAATTTATTTTCCACCATTCAGGCTCCAAAGACAGATCTGTAAGTGCACTATCTCCAATACGTGGGAGGATCTTATCTAACCTTTCCTGCCTCATGAAAAATTCAGCATCCTGGCTACCAATCTCCGCCGTCTCAGGATGTTATGTCCGATACAGAGGCGGAGGTGCTGGGGAGAGGAGAGGAAATTGCTTTGGACTCCAGCACTGTATGATCAGTATTATCGCCGCCATGGACCTCGTTCACCCACATATTCTATAGCGTCCTTTACTGCTGGCAGATCTCCTCGCATGTGCTGTTAATGTGTGTGTTTGTTGTGTGTTGTAAGGCCTTGGGTGTGTGATGGGTCTTTGTGAAGGGGTGGCAGGTTACGCAACAAGAAGGGGAGGCGGTCGGGTGGATGGATGGGGGAAGAGGAGTTGAGCGGGACGCTGTGGCATGACAGCTCTCCAAAACGTGGAGGGAAGGTCTAATACGGGTGAGTGACAGAGATGTCGAGATAAAGCTTTCTGTCAGTCTGAAGCAAAGCGCTGCCCACCATCGCTACAAACCCCCACCAGTCGTCATCCCTGAGGGGCCCTGCAGACAGGACAGAGGAGATCCTAAATATCAGCGAGCTCCTTGACATTAGACAGGCCAAAAATCTGCTTCTTTAAAGAGATCCTGGCATCTCTCCTCCTCTTTTTATCTATTTCAGCCACCTTTTCTATCATAACCTGACTGCCTCTCTTCAAGGAAAGGACAGAGTAAAAAAGAATGTGTGTTATATCTCAGGTTTGAAATCTGCAGACAGGACAGAGATGGTTTACTGAGAAAATGCAATTGGACAGGCTGAGTTTAACCTGTTCCCTCTTGGCAGCTATGACTTGTATTACAGAATAAATGTGGATACAGGGCTTTTTTTCTAAGAAGTACTTTTCTAGTAAGATATTTTGTTATTGCAGAAAGTTAGGAAAGAGCGAGGCTAGTATTTTCATCATTTGTGCCAGACTTGCACCCACATAGCTAGCTTAATATCCCTAGAAGAAAATGTATGATACACGTACATATTACTGACGTCTGTGCCGCTAAATATAACCCAGCTAGCTTACTATATTTTGTTAAAGTAGATCTACATCTGGACCTGGCTCTTTATTTCTGGTTCATGTCGACTGACACCTACACGGCTAACTTGTAAACTGGGTTGCAAAACCACAACCAATTTTTAAGCCTATATTTGTAAAAGCAAAAAAAAAAATCATGAATGAATTGGTTTGAGTAGGATTGTTAGGTTGCTTAAGGTACGGTGAAGCTATTTTTAGAAAATATCTCTATGTTCGACACTGCTACTTTTTTTTAGGGGTTATGGAATAATAAGAAACAACAACAACAACTACAAGTATAATAATTATCATAGGCCCAAGCCTTGACTTGGTTATTACACCTATGCACTGTCATAGCACATTGCTAAACCATCTTTTTGATAATTAGACTTGAAAAACTAGTACCCTTGTCTTTAGTTACTTTTAAGAACTATTGTTTTGTAAGACAGTACAATGAATTGCCTCAAACACCCTGCAAAGAAATGCAGTATTAATGCTGGGTGGATGAGGGGTAAAGAAAAAACAGATACAATGGCCACTGCGGTACTGTGAGCTTAAATTTGAGCCCAAGGCGTGAAAAACCCACGCAACCCTGTAAGCCACCAACTCTATGTTTGCTTGGCTTTGCACATAAAGTGTGAACAACACCATGATTGCACTGTAATGCCTCGGCCCATTAGATGAGAAGTCACACTGCTTTTATTTCCACCCCTGCGTCCGCTGGGCAGAGGGACAACCCCTGTCAGCGAGGCCTCCTGCTGGGCTAGACGACAAGGAGCAGCCGAGCCAAGGCACCTGGCCAGAGGCTTGTCAGCGGGGGCGCCTGGCCTGGGCGAGCCGGCCTCTCTGGCTGTATGTCCACCTAGGCAGTAAGCACTGCGGACTCCACTCACCCCTGAGGGCTCACAGCGGGAGGCAGATTCAGAGTTGCTGCTGCTCATCTCAGCAGCACAAATCCCACAAAGAAGAAGAGCGGGATAAAGGCAGGACAAAATATGTCTTTGGCTGATGTTCAGTGGGTCAGTATTTACCATCATATGTCGGCTTATGTTTTCTGATGTTAACATGTATGATAGGATACCCAGCACCGCCTGCAGCACGTGTCCTTGATATGTTCTAAAATTTGCTGATAAGAAAAAACATGGACAATACAGGTCATAATCTGATTTGGTTGTAATCATCAATGAATTACGTCACAGATCTTATTTGGACTATTTGATTTGGTGCTTTCAGGACTGTTAGGTACCCCGTAAAGGGATATTTCAGTATTTTTAACCCTTGTCCTGTGTCAGCTTTCTCTATACATGCTCCATGGGTCGGTTTTGACCTGTGCCTTAAATCAGCTGTAAATTACACTAAAAACAATTAACTATTATGCCTTTTTTTTTCCTTATCTCTTGGTCACCTTGTCACTTCTTACACTGGAAGCACGTTACATTTGTCTTTCTGTTCTTACTGCTTGGGCAGATCTGACACCTGAGTGTGGTTTTGGCTGTCCTGTTTGGTGTTGAGGCAGGTCTGGCTGAGGACGGTGCTTTTTGTGTTGGTGATGATGTGGAGGGAGTGTTAGGTGAGCTCTGCAGCTGTCTGACCAAGGCTGCAGCATCTGGGTCTTGGGGCCTCTGTTCACCAACTCTATACTGAGTTCTTATTATTGCTTTATAATCTTATTTTTATAACCGGGTCAAAACCGACCTGAACAACACAGATGACACTATTTCAACAGAGCACTTATAATTTATTGTTTTTTCCTTTTCTTGTTTTTTGTTTAAGTAGAGGTTCCTGACAAAGTCAAAAAGCCTTGATGCAAAAACCAAATATTAAATGGTTCTTTAATGCATTTAAAACCTAAAACGGGTAGGTACCAACCTTAACACAGGAGGAAGGTTAAAGTTGGCTTGTATCAAGTACTTTACTGTACCTTTAAGGAGAACAAGCTGAGACGACTGGTAAGGCATACTGCTGTTGATGAGTACAGTTATTTTGCGTCATTGTGGGAGTTTTACGTGAAAACAAGCCACAAATCTATGTTGAGTAAAATGTTTGATTGGGTAAAAATTTTCAGAGAACTTTATTTCTCCTCCTGGATGTCTCTGTGTTTGGCACTATTTTACGTTTCAGCAAATGGCTATGTGTTCTTCCACCCGTTCTACCTCTTTAGCCAGGAGGACATGACGTCCATGATTTCCAAAAAGCATTTTTATATGAGGACTCTCGAGACCACAGCACACTTCTCCATGTAGCACCAGTCAGTCTCAGTTGAGCTCATAAGAAGCTGATCAGTTTGAACATCTTGTCTTTGTCTTTCAGTTGAATATAGGTTGAAAAGAATTTGCAAATCATTGAATTCTTCTTGCATTTAAGTTGCACACAATGCCCCAACTTCATTGGAATTTGGCTTCATATTAAGTATTCCCACGCTTTAAAAGTTTCAATCTAGACTGCCATGCTGTGGTTACAAAAGCTCTCCAAAATGTATGTGCATCAGGGACCATTCATGCGCATCAGTGAGTGACATTTAAAGTGTGAGGCTGGAAAATACCAGTTGGCCGTAGCTGCATTTATTATGCAAATGTGCTCGAGTGAAAATCAGTAATTATAACATTATTAAAAACACATTTCTAAAATGACATCCTCTCTTTTCCTCTGTCATCTGCTGCAGATCATTCATTAGACTGCCTGCATGTGGCTGCTGACAATCAACATAAGTATATGTGATGTACGTTGGTTGCTATGGCTTCGGGTGCTAATGTGAGTTTGGATGTATATTTAAGGATGAGAGTAGGCATTTTTAGACATGTGGGGGGCTACTGTGATAGAAGAAAAGAGAGCTTGGAGAGATGCAATAGCTCCAGATTCTGAGATTTCTTCTTTTGAGTGTGTGTATGATGTTTTTATTGATGGAGAACTCCTCGACCTTCAGCTGATTGCGCTTAAAAAAAGCATCAAATTAAAAGTGTTATTAATACCTGCTGAGGTAAAGTGGCCTGTGCTGTAAAGTGGGAAGCAAAGACAGATAAATTATCAAAAGGAAATCAAGGTAATGGCTTTCATTTACTCAATACAGAGATATTAATTATCTGTCGGACAGATTAGAAGGCCAGACTTATTGAGAGCCTGGAGATAAATGGCTTTCTGATCAAGATATAATGAAAACCTTTTACACCAATCACTTAACAATTTACATTTTAATTCCCACCCTTATTTTGGAGACTCGACTCAAGCGCTGCACCCTAACAGCACCACCGTGCTGTTTTGTTTTCTGTGGGGAGCCTGATTTTATCGTAAACACAGCGTCTCCCTCCCTGGAAAAGTAATGAAATGATGAATTTGTGAAACAACCGCAGGCTGACTATGATGAATTTTGTGGTATCTCTCAGACTAATAGCTCTGTCAACAAGAACAAGTCTCTGCAGAGGAGTGAAAATAGGCAATGCAATCACGATATTTGTGGTTTAATGCACAAAACATGAGCAGGGATATCTCTGGATTTTTTCCTGAATGGGAGAGGTTAACACAGCACTGATTAGGCTGTGTCTTTCTTCTCCATGAATGAAGAAATCAAAAATTTAGCTGGTAAAACCCCACAATGCAATAAACTGCAAATGTAATGATCATCCCAAAGATATAACAAATTGTTGCGAACATGAAGCATAATGTGTAATTTTAGGGAAGAATGCAGCATCTCAATGACTCAGAGGGATTTCTTCTATAACTAATTTACACACAGATTTAAGGATGAGCTGATCAGAAAGTCAAAGGTCAAAAATGCCATCGTGCCTCATGCTTTCATCTTTTTTGTGATGCTAATATCTCAAGAGAGCTTTGAGGGGTTTTCTCAAAAGTTTGCTAGTATACACACAAAGATCGTTGAGCGAGTTGCTCCGATACATGTTGCCACTACCTGCTTGGTATGGTTTGTTTGCACCAAGCTCACCTGAAAGAGGTGGTCTCTGCATGCTTCCAATCAATCCCTAAAGTAGTGTGTTTGCAGTGAGGATACAAAAAACCTTAACTTTGCAGCGCAGCTGGATTCACCTGGTTCTTGCCAAGCTCCAATCTACTATGACTGTGAGCAGGCCAAAGTGAAATGGTCCAATCAGTGTCCTTTAAAGCTGGAAGAGGCGGGAGCAACAAGCGAGATGACAGCAGGAAGTCCTGATCGTGAAGAGATTAGCATAGATGCTAATATCTTCAGTTGCAGTTTTATCAGATCTTGACCGCATTTCTTAATTAGATGAAGAACAAACAACAGTGAATGCATCTCTCCATTGAAATGATATTTTCACTCCACTTCTTAATTTTTTTGGCTAAAGTTTATTCTACAACATGGCTTACGTTTGTAATTTACACCACAGCAGACGCACCCGCCTACTACATTATCTGATTGGCCAGTATTCTATGTGACTGACAGAACAATTATCCAATCACCTGACAGATATACTTTAGAAATTCTGCTCATTCCTTTTTATGGGCTGTTGCCCAGATGGACCAGTGAAATATCCAGTGTATGGTCCAACTGCTGTGTCAAGTGAACTTAACTCAGCATCCAGCGCATAACATCATAATGAGTTAACTCATCACACTGCTGTAGCACAGCTGTAGTAGTAATAATAACTGCATTATGGCTACCAGGCAAATGGGCTGATAACTACGTATACTTAATGATAATGTTTTGGATCCCACAGAGGTGCTGTCCTCCATGGTCCACTGTGGACACTGGCAAGCATTAGAGACCGTCTTTCTCATGAACTGCATTTATTAACATTTGCATCATAAGGCATGTCACACATTTATTATGTTGAAATGCTGAGTCAGCATTTCAACATATTGTTATCCGACTTTATTCTTCTTCTTCTTTTTCTTCTTCTTCTTCTTCTTCTTCTTCTTCTTATTCTTCCCTCAACTATTTGGACCTTTTCACAGCCTTCAAATTTGCAGATTTTCACATAAAAAAATTGAGCAGTGCAGCATGTTCAGGAGATTTGCGCTTGTATTTTTCACATGTTTAACTGTTACAGTTTTTACAGTAAAAATCATTTTCTGCAGATATTTTGCTTTGAAGTCAATGGGAGATTTTTGCAGGTCTGCTGAAAAGTGCTTGAACTTTCTGGCTGTACAGCTTCGGCATACTTCCACCTACAGACTTCACTCTTGCTTTGACAGATTCACTGATCTCTCAACTATTTTTACATGTGTTCAGCTTTTTGCTGTCTTCTACAGTTTTTGAGATATCACTGTTTAAGCAACACTAAGTTTTGAGGATTTCTCTGTTCTTAGAGCGTGTCACGTGACCTGTTAGAGCGTGAGCTTTGCCTAAAAATTCCAAAATTTCTAGCGGATAAACTGCAATAAAAGATTCGAACTGTGTTCCACAGATATGATTTATACATCAAAATAAAGGTACACTTCTCCTCTTTCAAGCTGAAATTCGTTTCAACCTCGACATTGACATCGTTTTGTCTCAGTGAGCCTCAGAGCCACGGTTATCCCGTCCAGTCCTTCGTCTACTCCAATTGAAATTTTCTTCCCCAGAGAGCTGATCGCTTCACTTTGAAGCCCGTTTTTAAACTGCTCTCCCGTCAATATTTTCTCCAGTACAGACATGAAACTTACATCAATCTTTTCAGGAGATTCTTGTGATGCTCACGGTGCAGTCCTTTTTTTAATAGCTATCACGGTTTGGCACAGCATTAGCCCGTATACCCGGAAGTCCCCAACTTCACCGTTCTGGCAAGCATACAGCATCATTACATAGTCTGCTGCTGTGTCGGCGGGTGTATCATTGTAAAGTATCTGATCTGTTGGCTAAGTGGTTAGCACATTTGGTAAATTATCTGGAGACTGGGGTTTGATTCTTGGTAGAGGCTTTCTTATACTACCATGCATATTTCAGAAAATACACAAACACGCATGCTACTCATTACAGTCTTTGGCATTTTACTCCTCAAAATTTACGCCTGCCAGCTGTCACGCATTGCTTGTCAGACCCACACATTTCATTGGCGTATCACCACATTCGTCTGCTCATCTTCTCAGTGTACAGCATCATGACACAGACATGCGAGAAGGATTCTGGGAAATGTAGGCAGAAGTACGCCGACACCATACGACAGCGCTGAGTCCGCTCCAAGCACTGCTGTCACACAAAACACTGCTCACCATGTATTTTCACATCGACATTAAACGTGACACAAGCTGTGTCTCTTCATGTTACTGCTTTGCAAAGTCAGCTGGCCTTCGTCCTCACTGTCCAGCCTAATGACACAGACATGCGCAAAGGATTGTGGGAAATGTAGGCTGATGTACGCCGACAGCTTCACTTTCAAGCCCGTTTTTAAACTCCTCTCGTGTCAACATTTTCTACAGTACAGACACGAAGCTTATATCAATCGTTCAGCTGATTCTTGTGATGCTCATGGTGCAGTCCTTTTTTTGATAGCTATCACGGTTTTGGCACAGCATTAGGTTGTATACCCGGAAGTCCCCAGCTTTATCATTGACCCACATTAAATGTCACACTGCCTCCGCCTTTTCATGTTAGTGCATTGCAAAGTCAGCAGGCAGAGCAGCTCCTCTTCCTAGTACTCAGTCTACAGCGTCATGACAGAGAAATGGAAAACAATGCGCAAGGTTAGTGGGAAATGTAGGCTTTCACATTCATTTCACAAGAAAATACTACGCGGCAGTGCGCTCGACTCTGACAGCTCTGACGCCCGCGGACATTCTGCACGAACTCTGCTCTACAGTCCCTCAGACTCTGGCTGCATACGCAGGTATACGCCATATAACCACTACAAAATGCGTAAGGATACGTATAGCAGCATGCTTGTGTGACTTTCACTTTCTCTCAGCGTGTGTGTGTGTGTGCGCTCCTCCGTCTGCCGGTGAGCGTAAAGACGCAGATAGACGCACATCGCGGGGACAGTGAGGGATCATCAGTCACTCTGTGTGAGTTTACCATTCACACGGTGTCTTGACAGCTCATGTGCCCGGTTTAAGTGAACAAAAGACTTCAAAAACTGACAAGTCAGCCTTTCATTCATCAAAACTCTACATTCTTCAGCAGTCCAGCTCTTGTTTTCACTAACTCACTGTTTTCTAAATAATAAATTCACCCTGAGGGATCCTCCATCACTTATTCTCCATGATATCAGAACAATCTTTGAAGGATCAAGCTTCAAATACAGTCTACTAGTGGAGCGGTTCCCAACCTGTAGGTGGAGGCCCATTGTGGGTCTCAGCTGTTTTCAGTGGACGGTGTATTAATCTGGTCAAATTGTGGTAGAAATGTCTTCAGTGTATGGAGGCCCTAAGAGGACAAACATCATCAGAGTATGTCAGATTATACCCACTAGAATAAACCAGACTACATAAAAATATTACACTGGTTTACATTTCTCTACTCAGATATTCCTGTCCAGACTTACAAATCATTTATGTAGGCTATTATTACTTTGAGTTTGATGTTCAAGTATACATTTCTTGATTTAAAAATGAAGTAGTGATAACTTTGACCTAGATGTTAACTTGAGCAGATCAAGTTTTTAATGACATTCTGACCGTTAATGTCCACTCCTTATTGTCCTCCAATGAAAATCACCTTTAGTTACATTAATGTTCAAGTCAGATGCTTTTATACTGAATAGTTCATAATGTTGTGGACTTGTAGCCTACAAATTGATGCCAAAACATTTTTCAGTTACTTAAGGAAAATTTAATCTAGGCTAATTATACAAATTCAGTTGCACTTCATAATTTAACCCTTTAAAGCCTGAATGCACAAATAATAGGCAGAAAATTCTTTTTTTTTTGGAGCTGAAATGTTTATTTCACTTCCTACTGAAATCCATCAAAGCCACAATTTCCATAACATTTAACATATATATATTTTTAGCGGCAAAGTTGCTGACTCTCCCTCCGGTGGCCCGGGTTCAAATTCTGGCGAAGGCAGTTGTACTTTTCAACTGTGTGTCCAATACAGACTGCTGATTACTACAGCTCCTTGATGTATGCATCTGGCTGCTGTCCTCTCAGTCTGGATGTCACAGGTTGTCAGTCATTCAACCTTTCACTACCAATACTACTTTATTCTTTTCCTGTCTTTACAATGCAAATTTGATAACATATTTCACAATTCTGCTACTGATTACAGTCTTTGTCATTTTAGCCTTAACAGATTTTACTCTTTTAATCATAGATTACAACTTCTACATGGTGGCCAAACATTTCTACAGCTTTCTGCAATTTCCTTTCACGTTTATTCATTTTCAGCTTTCTATCACAACTGTAACCATTTTTATTACACATTTCCCACATTTGCAGCTGTGCTTCACTGCTTCCAACTATTTTATGTCCCACCTTCAGCTTTGTTTGCATTGCTTTTAGCCATTAAATTTCACAGTTCCAGCATTCAGACTCAGCATTTCAACGCATTTGCTGCAAGGAAATGCAATTTTTCTAGTTAATCTGTATTATTGTTTATGGGACATATCACCTTCTCTCTTAAACAATAACTGTTTTTTTGGAGATAGCTTAGCCTGCTAGCTTTCTAGCTTTCTTTCCACAATGCAGAACGGTACTTGTTGTCATAGCAATGCTGGCTGGGACATAATGACATAAGGCCAGCTTACTTTTTTGTGTGATTTGGTTTACTTAAAAATACCGTAGTGTGACAATGAAACAATCCAAAGGAAATGTGCAAATTCATCCTTTTTTAACTGAATTGGAACAAAGCAACCAAGCTTTAAGTGTGAAAACCCTCTTTGTGGTTATGTTTTTGTGGTCTCACTGCACTTTCACGACAAATGTTTTGAATGCAACATCTCAAAACCGATCCAAAGGATTTTGTCAAATATCGTGTTACAATTTTGCAAGAAGACTCAAAGAGTGGCTGATTAGAAAAGTCAAGGCCATATGTTAAAGGTCAAGGCCATTGCGCCCTGTGCTTTTACCCTGCTTGTGAACCCAATATCTGAAGAGAGCTTTGATAAGTTTTCTTCAAATTTTGCCAAAATACTCATGGAGATTCAAGGATTAACTTGTTGAATTTTGAAGGTCAAAGGTTAAAGGTCCTGGGTCTCATAAACATCACTTGCTTGTGAGTGCAAAATTTGGGGAACACTCTGAATGACTTTTGTCAAAATTACAAGTATCATCTCTGACTGAATGGTGTCATTTGATTTTAAAAACCAAAGGTTGAAGGTCAAGGTCATTAGACTCATATATATACTGGCCACTCTGTTAGGTACACCAGGTACACAACCACCCAATGACGTAAATAACAAACCAGCCAGTCACATGGCAGCAACTTAAAGCATTTGGACATATAGACGAGGTCAAGAAGACTTACCAAAGTTTAAATTGAGCATCAGCATGGGGAGAAAATGGGATTTAAGTGGCTTTGAAAGCTTGTAAGTTGAGTCTATTAAAAGACCTGTTCAAGGTACTAAAACACACATGACATTAAAGAAAACAAAAGGAGGCAGGGAGGTTGGATGACACTTGACTTACAGACTGTAAATTAAAATTAACATGTATCCTTGTAAATGCGACGAATCTGCAGGATATTCATAGACAACTTCTACTACATGTATGGACATTATAGTTGCTGTATCATTACATGAAAAGCTGCAGATCATGAGTAGTTTATCATATTTGTGAGCTGTTATTACATTGGCAGGTGTTTCACAGCCTCCATCTTAGACTGTGCCTGCATGAAGAAGTGTATTTGCCAGAGGGGCAAGACATTTTATGGGGGAGCAACCTTGTGTTTTGGCTGTTATCCAGTCATTTAACCTGCCAATAGTGGCATGATCTTAAAGGAAACTCATGAGATCAAATATTGCCCTGCAGCTCGCTGAGCCAGTGGCAGTGAAGCATTTTGGTTAGGCTAACTCGGGGAAAGCAGCCAAAAACTGCCAAAACAATTTTCTATTACTTGGCAATGAGATGGTGGGCACACACACAAGAGGATTTCTCAGCAGAAACTCAGACAAACATGGGTCAATTTGGTTGTTTTTTATGTTCAAAACTGGTTAATGGGTGAAACTATGTCTTATCTACAACACAGATGCAGAGCGTGGGTGTGAGTAACCTTTTAAACATCTGCCAACAGTATTACTACATCACTGCCAAGAGAGTCCCTGACAAAGAATAAATCACATAGTAGCTCTGAGGACATGAGAGACCTTGAGATTTTATTAGCCGACTATTACTGTCAAGGATTTTTTAAAAGTAAAACACATGCTTACAGATACTTTTAAAAAGACATATTTGGTGTTTTACTATATCTTAAAGAATAAATGGATGGATGAATGGTGGATGGATAAATCCACTGGAGTCTAAGTGGAAAAGTTTATAAACATATACAAACCCCAATTCCAGTGAAGTTGGGAGGTTGTGTAAAACATAAATAAAAACAGAATACAATGGTTTGCAAATACTATTCGACATATATTCAATTGAACACACTACGAAGACAAGATATTTCATGTTCAAACTATTAAACTTTATTTTTTTCAAATAATCACTCATTTTCCATTTGATGCCTGTAACATATCCCAAAAAATCTGGAACAGGACAGGGGATTGCTTACCACTGTGTAACATCACCCGTCCTTTTAACAATACTCAACAATCATTTAGGAACTGAGGACACACTTGTTGAATCTTTGTGGGTGGAATTCTTTTACATTCTCACTTTATGTAAGACTTCAGTTGCTCAACAGTCCGGGGTCTCCTTTGTAGTATTTTGCACTTCATGTTGCACCACACATTTTCAACTGGAGACAGGTCTGGACAGCAGGCAGTCTAGTATTCTCACTCTTTTACTACTAAGAGACGCTGTTCAAGCGCATGCAAAATGTGGCTTAGCATTGTCTTGCCAAAATAAGCGCGGACGTCCCTGAAAAAGACATTGCGCTGATGTTGCTCCAAAACCTTTATGTATCTTTCAGCATTAATGGTGCCTTCATATACCTGCAAGTTACCCATGGCATGGCCACCCTCACACCCTCCTTTAATACCCAATCATGACCCTCACCTGTTTTCAATTAACCTGTTCCCTTGTGAAATGTTCCAAACAGGTGTTTTTGAGCAATCTTCAACTTTCAAAGTCATTTGTTGCCTATGTCCCATTTTTGGACCTGCTGCAAATTCACAAATGGGTGAATATTTGGAAAAAAAAGACATTAATCAGGCTGAAAATTGAATATGTTGTCTTTGTTGTGTAGTCAATTAAATGATAGTTAAAAAGACTTTGTAAATCATTGTATCTGTTTTGGTTTAAATTTTACGCAATGACTTTTGCAGTACATCAACATGGAGGAGCATGGTTGTTTAAGTGATGATAAATCTCACTCCGCCGCCTCATTCCTCATCTCAATTCATTATCTAAAAAGAAATAGATTATTTAATGAAGGGTGTACATTTGCTCATGTGAATAAGAGACGAGTGGATCAACACAGAAAAACAAAGACACATTTTTGGGGGTAAGAAACAGTGAAACAAAGACCCCTAATTTTAAATCTATAAACGCCTAATTAACTTTGTACAGCAGCATCATCATGCATTGTGTCTTTGTCTTGTGTGTGCTGGGAGGAGGCATGTTTGCACACATGTAAGAAAAGGCCAGCTGCTCAAGTTATGTATTTCCTTTTTTTCATTAATCTGTGCATGTTGTTAGCTTGCCCAGTAACCACGGTGGTACCTCGGCAGGGGTTGCGTGTCTGACCACATACCAATCAGTTGCTGGGATAATGAGTGTAATTGATTGGAGCCTCATTCACATTCTGTGGAACAGAGCATGCAAATTGTCCTTGCCAAGTCATAATGAGGGCCCCCTTTAATGGCACAATCAAAAAAATTTCACTTCTAATTTTTTTTGCAGACTGAAGCGAGGGGCTGTGTGTTGATTGCATGGTCGGGTGCCAGCATCAACAGTACAGAAATAGGTTGGAGGTTTGTCTCCATTTGCGGGGAAAATATGCCGCATGCATACATATCCATGGATGCAGAGCGTTCATAATCCATATGTTATTCCATGAGGTTTTTTTTCTTTAATTGCGCCATTGATTGGTTCAGACGGCTGGAGGAGTTATTGTTGCAACAAACTGCTGAGACCCTACATCAGTGCCACGCCAATGTGAGTATCATGAGCGGGTGAAAGTGGCGAAGGAGAAAGTAAACATAATTTCAGTAGCAGGCTTTTTATTCCGGCACAGTGAGGCTACAAACACTTTCATTCTTTCAAGTTTGCTTTTGAAAATCAGCCATCCAATATTAATGGCGTCCTTCTGGCTCTAATGTGGTAAACAGACTCCTAAAAGTAATTATCTTTAGAGAACTTTTTGCAAACGGAGCATCACAGTGTCTTAAAGGCAGGGTTGTTGATTCTCGTCTGGAAAATTGTCAGTATAATTTCTTAAAGCTGTCCACAAGTCCCTGCTGCAATTATTATTATTTTTTTTGTGAACAGCAAATGTGTGGCAGCTGCAAACCTGGGATGACCAAGGAAAAATTTGAACAGTCGCTTTCTTCAGGATGGATAGGAAAGTAACCAATCAAATCCCACCCTTAATCTCTGCGTGTTCTCCTTTCTGTAGCATGAAGCAGTTCCAATTCAAATCGAGTCACAACCTCATGGGTACTCAAGTTGAAGAAACAGAAGAATGGCTAAAAGGCTGTGGATGTCACAATTATTGGTAATGGCTCACCCTACAAAACAGTAAAGAAAAGAAAAATGGAGCAAGAGAAACAAGAAACAAAAAGCATTTTGCTAAAGTGAGGGGTCAAAGAGAGTAAACACTGGAAATGCTTTTCAACAATGGTGACAGCTGAGAGAGTCCAAGGGCTTGATGTCATGGTTTCTGTCTTTATTTTGGACAGGTAAGGGTTTCTGTTTAGATACTGGAAAATATTTTCTGCAGCAAAGAAGGGAATTTAAGAGGTAATGTTAGAACTATGCTAACATTAGCTTCCCTGTTTGTAAAAGCTACCATCCCCATTTCCAATAAAGTTAGGACAGTGTAAAAAAAAAAAAAAAAAACAGAATACAATGATTTGCAAATCCTTTTTTGCCAATATAAATTAAATGCACTACAAAACAAAACATTTTATGTTCAAACTAATAAACTTCACTGATTTTGAAAATATTCCCTTATTTTGAATTGAATGCCTGCAACATGTCCCAAAAAAGCCGCAACAGGGGCATATTTATCTCAAATTTACTTTTAACAACGCTCAGTGTTTGGGAACGAAGGACATTAGTTGAAGCTTTGTGGGTGGAATTCTTTCCCATTCTTGCTTGATGTATGACTTAAGTTGCTCAACAGTCCGGAGTCTCCGCTGTTGTATTTTGAGCTTCATAATGTGCCACCTATTTTCAGCGGGAGACAGGTCTGGACTGCATGTAGGTCAGTCTTGTATCTGCACTCTTTCACTACAAAGCCATGCTGATGCTTTCATTGCTGAAATAAGCAGGGACGTCCCTGAAAAAATGCTGCTAGTATAGCAGCATATGTTGCTCCAAAACCTGTATGCACCTTTCAGCATAAATGGGACCTTCACAAATGTGCAAGTTACCCATGCCATGGGCTCACTAAAACACCGCATACCATCACAGATGCTTGCTTTTAAACTTCGAGCCTTTTCCCCATAAGCCTGAAGGGCACGACGTCCATGATTTCCAATGTGAAATATGGGATGTTCTTAACAGGTGTTTTTGAGCAGTGAGTTTATACAGGGTCAAAAACCTCCTCTGATTATAGATCCATGTAATATTTAACCAAGTTCAAACCCAAACAATGTAAAGGTGGAGAGGGGTCATGATATGTCACTTTTAAGTATTTTCAAATGCAAGTTTTTCCGCATTTTTACGTGAATAATAAATTGTCTCGATAACTTTTACTTCTTTCTGAGTAATTTTTGACCAGGAGTGTCTAAACTTTAACTTAAGTGATAAAGTTATGTGGTTTGTCCCCCACTTGTCATCTCCACATCAATGAACAAATTAACAAACTGAAGACAATTTGCTTGTCTTGGTCTCTTGCTCACAAGAAGGTTAATTTCCATCTAATATGCTAAACTGCTCCAAACCCGAGACTTAATCCAAGCACTTGCCTCCTCACAGCAAACACAGCTGGTCTGCCCTGCAACCCCTCAGCCCGTCTTTAATCCCCCAGGATCCTGTGGTCAATAATGTAAGATTGATTCACCTCTCCAGTCAAATAAACTATTAAATCCATTAGCGAGACGGCTCAGGCTTACTTTACATTTTGATTACAATCAATTACTATCTGAGTCGGTGGCCTGATCCAAATGTGACAAAAAAAGCTTGACTGTGCAGACTTTAAAAGCCAGTTCACAGCGATAAAATCCTGCCTGTTACCTTTTAAGAGCCTTGAAATTCTGTGCGTTTATGCTTTTTTTCTCAGAGACCCGAGGCGCTGATCATTATCGTCTTGGCCGTGGACGTAGAAAATGAAATCCCAAGGCCTCTAATGACAAAGATATATAGGTGGGTGTAGTACCATATTTATCATGGATTATTTACAGAGATTCTCTGAGATGAGTGTGGATGATGTGTTGGGAGTGGAGATGTATCACATGAATCAGCCTGAGCAGGAAAAAAAAAGTCAGGCTCTGCCACCAAGGACAAAAAGGAGCATAATGGTGCAAAACAGAGGCAAAAGTCAGGTCAAAACAAAGCAACTTTGAACAAAACATAACACTATCTTTGTATTTAGACTCTTAAAGAATGGAAAATTACAGCTGTTCCTATCTATATTTCTAAAGGATCAAGAATATGTGGTAACAATAAAGGTAACTCATAATGAAAATCCCACATCTGCATCCTGTGCTGTAAAGCATTTTAAATCTTTTAAACAATAAGCACATGATGTCACCCATGAATCCATGATGTATCAAACAGACAAAGACAAAGTCATTGACCGGCTATTGAAAAATAACAGTCCAGTTATTCTTCAAATTCTATATGTAAATTTTGAAACAATCTTGTTTTATCTTCAAAATAACACTTATTGTTCTATATGTTTCCAGTCAAATCCACTTGATTTATACAGCACATTTTCAAAAACAATAAAGTTTACCAGCTACACAGTGACTACCAAGTAAAAATGAAATACAATAAAAATAAAATTAAACCAACAATAAAAAATAAAGTAGAATCATGAGAACATAAAAACATCTAAAGCACATAAAAAAGCCAAATTAAGAGAGCAAAGGACATTAAAACAGAGAGCGCACAACGTTCAGGCTGAGTTAAAAGCCAACAAGTAGGAGAAAGTTTTCAGACTTTAGAGGTGGTTGACATTCTGATGTCAAGAGGTAGCTCATTCCATATTTTAGATCCCACCAAAGGAAAGGCTCGGTCACCAGATGTAATGAGGTGCAAATCCATTCAAAGTTTTAAAAACAAACAATAAAATATCCTAAACTGAACAGGGAGCCATGAATTGTACACCAAGTTTGGTGATAGTGGGTTTAAGATGAATCTTTAAAGAGCTCAGGTCTATATGAGGGTCATCCTGAAGTGCACAGTTTCATTAAATTAATGCATAACTAAACGTGGTTTAAATGGAAGTTCCCACAAGTGTCAGCCTCCGCCTGTGACTTCATGACTTTCAGACCAGGCAAGTTCATGCTACATTTCGGCTGTGTCCCCCCTGCTGCCATAGAGCTGTTTCTCTTTGTAAATGTTACCTTAATACAGGCCCTTAAGTATGTGTAAAGTATAAATATATTTATGGATTGTGTATGTATATATTATTTTATTTCCTTTAACATTCAAGAATAAATAATAGAACAGGCAGAATAGAATAGATTTGAAAACATAAATAAAGCTTTAAAGAATGGCCTCCTTTTAAGTGACTTGATTTATTGTATAATTAACTTGTTAGATTTCAGAATAATAGCATTCTCTAAGAAAGAAGAGAGAAGAAAAGCACATACAAGGAGTGTAACCATACTGTGTTTGTCTTATCTGTGACAGTCTACTAATGGAGTGGTGCAGGATGATGTATTTTAGTAGACTAACAAAGAAGTTCCCACTGGTCCCTTCAACTTAAAGCCTATGGGATTTTTCACTGTTTTGGGATCATTGCTGATATTAAGATCTATGACAAACAAAAATTGTGAAACTTTCAAGTTTGGTTCATAATGATAATCTTCATTAATAAGCCTGTCACAAGTTTTTAGGCTTAAGCATAACTGGCAAGAGTTAAGTTATTATTAAGCTAGTATGAGGCAACAACATGGCGGTTCATTTTAGGAGCAGTTACTCCACTTCCAACGCATAATAGCACCACACTGTTTGACATCTAAAGGCCTGATCAAGTTGGTGCCCATGGCTATGGCTATGTGTAGGAAATTTTATTTATTAAGACAAAAATAAAAAAATATTAAATAAGGGTCCCCAGTCATTTTGTAGTCCTTTTTAGGAATGCTTCAGTAACCATCTTTTTAAAAAGAAAAAGGCTTTGAAATTCAAGAGCAGGACCACATCAAATGCATTGTATGTTGCAAAATTGAGTATTCAAATCTTGTATTCATCTGTTCACCACAGACAAGGAAGAAGCGATTGGATTTTTGTGGTGATTCAAATCTGGATACAATTTCTTACAATTTCTTAACAGTGCAAGATAAGGCGGTTTTCTACATTTTCCCAAATAAGTCAATAAATTCTCAGCTGATTTTCAAGATATTCTCAGGGAATGTTGGTCATGGCACAAGGGAGATGTGATAAAATTTTGGTGGTGATCCGAATCTTGATCCAGGAATTTTTAAAGGATTTTGTACTAGTGCGAGATCAGACACTTTTCCTCATTTTTGACAATAACTCGCCTGAAAATGTTGGAAATGCCTGGGGCGAAGTTCATTCTTTTCTCTTTTCTAGGCAATTCTAAAAATCATGTACCACACACTTTCATCCATGGGAACCGTCATTGCTGAAATTGCTAATTTACTTCTGCATTCTTGGACTCATTCCATGTGGACACACATTTTGGCTAAAACAAGGTAAAAATGTCTCTCTATTTATTATCCTTCTATCCATTTTGCTGTCATAAGCATCCATTTCATAATTAAAATAGGCGAGCCTGCTACTGCAGTTGGGACATGGTGCTAGTGCCGGCAGTCTAAAGGCTCTGATCAACACACGCAGCTTCCATCATACAGCCAAAATGCATATAGTGTGAAACAGCCTTTGGGACAGTATAAACTGTACTATAGTAGAGAGCTACCAACAAACAATATGTTTGAACTAAAAAAAACACTGGCAAGCTTCTGTACTGTGGCTGATGCCTTTTTGATTTTATTTCAACCTCAAGGGCAACTCACTGGCTGAACAACTTAGCCACATTATTCCTGCTTTACAGTCACATTATTGGGGAAATATTGCAGTCCTGTCTTACTCTGATAATATAAAAGAGGCACAATTTAACACCTACTTCAAACAAAGTCAGGGAGGAACACCAGCATCTAATAAACTGAGTAAAGGAGTGTTCCCTTCCACCTTTTCAGTTGGATAGTAAAACACCTTCAACAAAAGGCCCACCTAATGTGTTGTGACATACAAACTTTACTCTCAAGCAGGAGCAGTGGTTCACATCACATTAGCGTGGGAAAAGATGTGAATCATGATGACTTTAAAGGCGCTTTGTTAAACTAAATTAATGACGGTTGATAGTGTGTCACTAATAGCTTTCAGGGACTCTCTGGTGTGTCAGAGCTAATGGTACATTGAATCAATAGGAAACACTAATAAAATAAAATCCTGGAGGAAATGAAGCGAAAGAGTTTTTTCAACAGGTGAATGTCAATGTTTATACAGTCAGCCTATGAATAGTAATCTACCTTGTTCTATATGGGGCCATAACAACAATGCCCTCACAAAGATATTTACAGCAGCACCCAATCAAAGCTGGTAAAGCTGAATTTACATCCTGACGTTTAAGCCAACTTTTGCCAAAGTGGAGGGGAACATCATGCCATGTTGTGCTAAGTCAAGCCACACAGAATAAAGTTACGTCAGTTGGGCAATGCTGTTGCTCGTTGGTACTCTGAAAAATTTTACACATGCTTAAAAATGTTAGACTTTTTATCCAACATGCTTGTAAACACCAAGAGTTGACCTCCTCTTACCTTTTCTACCCTCAGTTACAGCAGCATGTGTCTTAAGGAGGGCACTTAAGCCTCATACACTAGCTTTAGCTTGCATAGCATTTTTTTACAGATAGCTTGTGTTTAACATTTTAACTTTCCTGTTCCCCCTTGAAAATAATGATAACATTAATCATTTAAATTCCCTATATAGGTAAAAAATGATACAACTGGCATAACTGGCAAAACCAGCCCATAGAAGTTAGCAATGGCGTATTCGTCCGCAAAACACTTTACAGTTTAAAACAGTGACACAGGTTTAATTAATTTAACAGTAGACTGGATGGCAGGAGCAAAGACCACAGCTACAGCCCCACCTAGTGGCTTGTGACAGGCTTTGGCATCATTTGACTGGCTTTGGTCTGCCTGACAAAGGGCAGCATGACGGAAAACCAAAGCAATTGAATGATAAAAAGAAATTGTTGAAAATCAACCCCCCTGATCCCAACAGAGTCCACCGACGAAAAAGCAACCTTACTCGAGAGAACCAGCGCAATGCTAACTTCTGGGTTGACCTTCCAAAATATGTCATCCCTGCACCTCTTCATTGCAATGTTACCATTATCTTACAGAAATACAGTAGAAATACCACTTTACAAAGAGCTTGTGCAACCACCTCATTGTTCTGAAGTTGCGAAAAAAGAGAAACCCTTTCACATTCATTTGGTTAAGATTGTGTCTTAAATGTCTGGTTGACGAACATGACATAAAAGCATATCAACCATGTTTAAACTTCTTATATCATCTCTTGTATTGTTTTAATCTATTTTAACACCATTCCTTGTAGGGCACTTGGTTAAGGCTCTTTTATCTCTATTACACATGTGCTTCTTGGTACGATACTTCATTTTAATCTCTGAATTTTTGCTGAAAATAGCACGGTTAAGCTGTCTCTACTCACACTTGGTGTCTGTCTGTGGTATATTCCGGGTGATAGAATGTTTGGTAATCCTTTTGGATTAAAATGACTTCTCCTAATACCTGCAGATGCAAGTCAACCACACTTAGGAGGTAGAGCATGTAAGCCTGTGGTGCTGCATGGGAGGGCGTGTTCGCTGTGGAGAGGGAGAGGGAGTGAGTGGGGATGATAGAGCTTCAATGCTGGTGTCCCTTTTAGACATGCTTTTAATTCCTCTGCAGGAATATCAGCAATATTTAACTGGAAATGTCACAGAATGTCAAGTTGGAAAATGTCACTGGGGAAGGACTGGAGGGTGACCTCAAACCTTCCCTTTAAGATGAAATAAATATGCCTCTGTGGTATTGTAAAGATGTTTTTTTTTCCATTCCAGGGCATGATTTCTCCATTTTACCAGAGGGCTATTCATTTTCATCGCAACAGAGGGGGCGAGAAGGCAGAAGACAGGCCAGGGAGTGATAAATGAACTCATCAATCGTGGCTGGTGGGGACATGAGAAGAGGCTGGTGTCTACCCGGTCATTTCGACAATTTGTGGGATAATTGTTGACTTGCAGCTTTGTTGCATTGTCGACCCCTGCTTTCTACATGTGATTAAACACTAAAAGGATTCATTACTGTTTTCCAAATGATGTATTTGAGAAGCATTTACATGTGAAAGCATTTATTAAGGTGTGAGTCATGGCCGACGATATACGGAAGACAAAGCAATGTTGGCGAGCTGTCTGGACTTTAACCTTCATAGCTCAGCTATAAATAGTTAAAAGATACCGATGCCTTTATCTAGACCTTGAAAAGCCTAAGAAAGAGAGTTTGTGATGCATGTCTGTCAATGTGTGCACTGTAGAGATGGGTATGCCAGCTCAGTAATAAGAATCGGCTCTGTTGGCCTCCCAACAGCCCATCAGTCTGTTACTCTTTGGGCTTTGACTAATCAGCCAATTAGAATGCTGCAGGACTTGCATTTTTTGCGTCAAATCTATAAGTCAACATCGCAAAAAAAAAAAATGGATTTTTGTAAGCTGTGTGGATAATAGGGCTGTCACCTTATACTGGATATTCAGTTATCTGTTTGGAGTGTGGGGGTAAAAATCTGTATTTAAGCTGTAAATATACATTAAAATGTAAAATGTACAGTTCTGCAACACATTAGGGTGCCTGTAGCATTGAAGGGTCTAAAAGAGGGTTCACCCAGCGCAACCTGACTGACCATTGGTCTTTTCACCTAAACAAACAGGTAGTAGCACTTCCACCTCAAGTAAATGGAGGACAGGAACCAGTTTTTACAACTTTTTAGAAACATTTTTTCATTTGAAATTGAGTAGTGGGCCGCAATGAGTAAGGTGGAAGTCTGCACGTAGCCCCCAGGCCACCTGCTGCCAACCCCTGATATAAAGAGACAAAATCAATGTCATAATTTCACTGCACCTCGACAAGAAGACTTGACCAAGACTTAACAACAGTTGCTTTAAGAAGGGGCTCTCTCACAGGTGGGTCAGCAAACCAATCAGAAGGCTGATAAAGGGTAAATTTGCTCCTGAATGCCACATAAAGTCAGCTTATAGAGCCAGTTTGTTCATGAACTACTCATAGTGCACTAATTTAATGAGGCAAGTATTTGAAGTATGTTTGTGCCCTGCCCACCTCCTTGGTCAATCTGCATTCTCATTGCTCATAAAACTCTCAATACATGGCAAACCAGTGTAGAAATTTGTCTCGACATTTGAGCCGATACCACAAAAGACTATAAACAGCCCTAGGGCTTGACGAGCTGGAAACCTACACTCCAGTCTCCCTGTAAGAGCTGGACACAAGGAAACATAAAGCAACAGTAATCCTAAATCAATAAAGATAGAGATGCTGAAAATATTACACCATCTGTTGAAAAAGAGGGCACAGTTCAGTAAAAAGGCACAGGGATTTTTTACTTTCTCTCCAACTACACCAGGGAAAATTTTCCAAAGGGCAGAAATGATCCACTTAGGCCCTACCGAGGCATTATCCAGGAGTGCTAGGTGTCAGATTAGATACGCATTCACTTTGCTGCAGTGCATCAGAACATCTCATCCCCCCTCCCTCCCTCCCTCTCTCTGTCTGTCTCTCCCCTACAACCTCCCCCACTTTAGATATCTACCTCAGTGCTTTTAACATTAAGGAAATTGATATTAACAAGATTCAGTCCATTCTCTGCTGAGTTTTATAGTTTCCAATAATGGAGCTAATGCAGATCATTACCGAGGGAGCCAATCAAGTTATAATCTGGCCCAGGCAATCACATCCAGCTGACCCCAACAAGAACAGCAATAGCTTGTACACGAGGCTTGGCAGAGGCAGGCTAATGTTTCTCAGGTCTTCATTAATGGGGGAGCATTCACCTTGTACTGACTGTTCTTTGAAATGAATCTCTCTAGACATGCATTAGGATAAGGATGCTTGGAATTATACTGAAAGTGTTTGCTGTATAAAACAATAAAAAAGGCTCAAGTTAATGTTAAAAGTTAAAGGTTGTGAGTTGACCTCACAGCATATAGTGTTACTAGTGTTAACAGCTGCTCTTAAAGTATACGTTTTCCAGTTGTACTATTCAAAAATGGGAGCTACACATTTAACAACAGCCATAAAGTAAAGGTAGTAAAGTAAATATGGCTCCCAAAAGGGACACCTCAAGTTGTACAATAGGAGTCCAGTCCTGAGGAGAGGGAATGTCGTAATTTTTAAGCATGCACAAAAATTTTCGATGCACCAAACAAACATCAGCATTGACCAACTGACATTAACTTAGTTTTGTGCGGTCTGACTTAGCTTGATGCCAGATGACATTTCCCTGTGCGTCAGCAAATGTTAGCCAAAATATCTGGGTGCCAGGGTGTCTCTGCTATTTTGGGGAAATGTCAGAGAGACTGACGCACATCTGCAAGATCAAAACACACACCCTACTTAGTTTGTTTCATTCACACAGTATGCACAGGAGCACATCTTTACCAATAAAAACAAAAGCATTTGTTAACAGAATAAGTTTAAAATTCAGGGCCGTGCAGAGAGCTGAGAGATAGCCTGGCTTTTTTTTTCGCAGCCTCTCTCAGTGTGCTATTTGAATGCACTCCAGTGTGCATAATACTCCCAGAAACAAGAAAAACACATTTGGTTTTAGATTTTTATGCAACAAAGAGCTACATTTGTAATTTTTGTATACATTCTAATTAACCTCACAGATACTTGTGCTCATAGATAAAACAGGCTGTTCGGTGTGTTTTATGAAAGCCATAGAGAACAGAGCCAAGAATTATGGTGGAGAAAATGAGAAAAGAAACTGCATAAGGTCTGCAGTTATTTGATGCAGAGTTAACAGGTCTTTCATGAAAATAAGGCTGCTTTTTGTTATTAATGAGGTTCAGACTCGTCTTTTTGTTCATCTGTTATGATCTGGGATGTTCAACTGATAATGGCACTTTATTCTGAGCATTACAATATTTCATTCAATGTTCTCTTTCTGTTCTTTGAGTATAGTGACTTATAAAAGGTGAGGAACCAAATACTCCAGTTAAAACTCAGACCTGCTGTGTAAATAGCAAAACACAAGTCATCTAGCATGAACTGATTTAAAGAGAATAAGAGAAGACACTCTGATGGTTTGATCTATGTTACACCCAAGGCACACCTATGTTTAATCAAGGCACGTGATCGGCCCTCTTCTTGCCCTGCGCCTGGCTTTGGGCCCAGTATCTGCATCGACAAAACAGTTGAGTATAGGCCAACGTGCTCCGAACTGCTGTGTGCAACACTTTAGAAAACACACTTCATGCAGTCAAAGTAGAGCCCAAATTGTTAAATGCATTTCTCATTGCGCTACAACAGCATCTCTGCAGTTTGGTGTAAATTGGTTCCTTCCAAAGACTACACAAAGTGTCTTAGCTCTAGGCAGTTTGTTTGATTTGAGTGGTGTGAGAGCTCACACGAACACTGGTGCAGACAGAAGAATCTAACCCTTGTCCACCTGAAAATAGAGGTCTCAGTTAGTTTCCAAGCAAAACAGTTCAAACCGCAGTAGGTGTGAAAGCCACCAGAACCTAACAAGGACCAAACAAGGGAAGCATACCAAAAAGCTGTGCATTATATCCATATTTTACAAAAGAACAGGATGAAGCCACGTGAAGTTCGCCATTTGATTATTAAAAGGGCCTTTGGAATGCTTTGGATGCCTAGTGATGGACGCTGCCATACTGCATGTCATGTCAGCCAAACTTTATATCAACCAACTCTCAGACTGAGATCCCATGTTGAGGTAGAACTTAAGGCCATCTGATCAATCGGGACTCCGTGTTTTCAAAACCAGAAATACTCAATAAATCCTTAGTAAAAGAAAAACAGGTGTGTCATTAAAAAAGCACATAGGCGTATTGTATATTTAGACTGAAGCCATTTTTTTTTTAACCAGGCTGTAAAGAAGTGTATTTAGGCCATAACACCCCCCACCCCCACCCACTCACACACAATCATATGGGTGTCTGGTTCCTGCAGCCAGCCTCAAGTGGATTTCAGTGTATTATGTTTTTTTGGCACTTCAACATGGGCCTCCATTTTCTACAGCCATTTTAAAATAAAAATGGAGTTTAATAAGAAGTGCAAGTGGTCATGGTAGAGGTCTTTATAAAGATTAATGGACTGGAATGACAAAAATCCACTTGCCATCCATTAACCACAAGGGATAGACTTAACTTTCGGCATTATGTCTTACTTGATACTGATGAATGTTATTAGTAATACCATTCTGTTTTACTAGGCACTTTCAGTACCCTTGACATCAACAGTTGTCAAACTTAACAAGAAGGTTTGGTACATAAAACATATTAAATGATCATTTCTCCATGCTTAAAATTATCAATACATCTCTTGAGCCACTTTCACCCACCTTAAAAAACCCAGATAAGGAAAACCCAATTAAAGCATTCACTGAGAGATTAAACCGTCACATCACCTGAGGTCAACGTTTGAAAGGAAAATCAAGTTTAGTGGGACAAAATGATTTTACACCAGCAGAAATTCTGAGTGGTTCAGCGAGGGTCAGGGTAGATATGAAGTGTCACTCAAAAGATGTGTGCAGTATTTTTTTGTCTCTTCTTGCACTATTGGCAGGTAATTATATTAAAGGTGCATTATTTCAAGGTCCCAGTCCTTTAAATGTGATAAAGTGTAATCTGCTGTCCATGGCAGCTCTGTGTGTCCTTTCTGAGGTCAAACTGCTCTCCTTTCTTTGTCTGTTGTAAGTGTTTGCCTCTGTACAGAATGCTTTAAAAGTCAAAGTCATGAGTATTGCTGGTGTGAAAAACAAAGGATATAATCATTTCTTGCATACTGAAGGTGCTTTATAATTGTTCTTTTAAAAGTGCCGTTCCCCAAAGCAATTGTTAGGAAGTAGGTGGTCTGGAGCTGCCATTGGGAAGCGTGGGTTGCAATGCTTTATGTAATCGGCCAACAAATATGTTATGAAAAGCTCTTTTGATGAAGTTACTGTAGACACGAAGGCGTACAGTGGCTGGGACCTTGAACCGAGGCGAAGAAACAGTTAACGCCTGTACCTGATGCGTTACAGCAGCAGTGCATTCTTCACAGTGCTGCCTCTTGAAAGCCACCCACATCAAATTGGCACAGCCCACTCAGAGCCCTGCAATACTCATTCAGATAAGACATCTTATTACTTTAACCTCTCTGACTGTGCAACTTTAACACAACACACAAGGCTGTTAGGTCATGGGTAAGAAAAGATTTTTACTCTCAGAACCAACAGTTTTCTGATGTCTCCTATGGAAGGATTGTGCTTCTGAACAAGACTGAAAATGGTCTGTGAAAGAACTTGATAGCCCCTAAATACCACATATAAAGGGCCAATAATCTTAATTTTTACCTAGAAGACTCCATTTTATCTTCAGTTCTGTACTAATTTATGATGTCTCTGCTGTAATTTTGTCAAAGAAAAAAAAATTATTCATTATTATTGAAATTAGAGGTTGATTAAACATACGTCATTCTTTGCTGTAACAGAATTATGGCCAAATTGAACACAATTACACAATCATTAAAGGTAGAGGAAAGCATTATTTATTCCTACAGAATGTGATGCCCTGTTACTTCTGGGTAGCTATTATGCAAACAGAAAACTCAATAATGTAAGATTCCTAATAACATTAACAAAATCTATGTTGATGTTGTTTTTCCCTAATATAAACCTTATGTTTAGTAGCTGTAACACTGACAGGAAACTTACTGGTACTGGAACCCTATTGCTAGTAACATAAGAGCAACGATCACATTATTATTCTGTAATGTTAACTGATAAAGCTTCAATATTTAGAGTAGACTTACATCACATTGCTACTAACAGAAGCATAGGGTAATTTTGATATTGCAAATCTAATAAGCTAATGTTAAGACACTAAAATGCTAAGACAATTAAATGCTTGCAGTAAGTACTGCAATACTGGTCATTGCTTAATTGCTATGCTGATATTGCAATTCTGTAACACAAGCTTACTTACTCACAACACCAAAAAAAATTTGCTAGCCTCATATTGCCAACAGAAACATAATGTGATGCTGACATTGCAGTTCTGTAGTATTAGCTAATTGGCTAATGTTACGAAGGTATGTCAAAATTCTGGTAACAGTAATGTTGATGAAGCTATTCTATAATGCTAGAAAAAAGCTAATGTGACTAAGCTACAATGTCAAAACTACAGTAACAGCAAATTTACCAATGTTACATTGCTAACTTGGCTGCATATTGTAATGTTAGTGTTGCTTTTCTGTAATTCTAGTTATTTCGATATTGTGGAAGAGACACTACAACCATGTTTACATCATATTGGTGGTAACTTTGCCATAATGTTATTTTGATACAATTTTGCTATGCTGAAATGTTACAACAACTATTATTAGGTATCCATTATGCAAAATTTAAGCAGCAAACTTACCATTGTCAATTTGCAGCTATTAAGATTAGAACGATATATGTTGGTATTGTGTAATCTTAGCAAACAAGCTAATGTCAAGTACCCCTAATACTAAAAGCAAACTCACTAATGATATATTACTAAGAAGAAGGCAATTTAAGAGGAAGGAGGGAGAGTCAAGTCAAGATGGCGCCGCAGACAGCAGCCTCGGCACATCGCTCTCCAGGAATTTGCGTGTTTTTGTTTATTTTCTTTGTGTTTGGACACACTAATCCAATTTCTTTCAGCAGAGACGCCCTGCTAACCATCAGGGAGTCCTCTCCGGACACTTTTCCCTCTTTTCACTCAAACCCAGAGAGCTTTTTAGAACTTTTGGTTGGAGGAGCAGCAGCTCTGTATGGGACGTGGAGAAGACGCAGGAGAGGTAAGCGGGCCGGCGCACTCGTCAAGCTCAGACAGCGAGGACACCGCGCACCGCTCCCATCCATCCACCTGGCGAACCTCCGCTCCCTGCCTAACAAAATGGACGAGCTGCTTCTCCTCAATGGATCCAGCAAGGATTTTTCACGTTCTGCTGCCCTCTGCTTCACTGAAACCTGGCTCAGTGAGGCCGTACCTGACGCCGGATTACATCTGCCGGGCTTCTCCCTCCACCGCGCGGACCGCGTCACGGAGCTCTCAGGGAAAACAAAGGGCGGTGGAATATGCTTCTACATAAACAAAGGTTGGTGCACATCTGTCACAGTTCTGTCTGTACACTGCAGCCCGAATCTGGAGTCTTTCATCATAAACTGTAAGCCGTTTTATTCTCCGCGGGAGTTTTCCTCCTTCATCATGGCTGGAGTTTACATCCCTCCCCAAGCCAACGTGAGTGAAGCGCTGCAGACTCTCGCTGAACAATTAAACGGCTTTGAAGTTAAACATCCGGACTCACTCTTTATTGTCATGGGGGACTTTAACAGAGCAAGATTAAATCATGAACTCCCAAAATATAAACAGCATATCAGCTGCCCCACCAGAGGCAGCAACACACTGGACCACTGTTACACCGTTATTAAAGGAGCATACCACTCGGTTCCCCGAGCAGCTTTGGGACACTCAGACCACTGTTTGGTCCATCTCATCCCCACTTACAGGCAAAAACTAAAATCCGCAAAGCCTGTGGTGAAGACTGTGAGGAAATGGACCAATGAGGCAAAGCAGGATCTACAGGCCTGCTTTGACTGCACAGACTGGAGTGTCTTTGAAGCTGCAAACGACAACCTGGACGACCTGACAGACACTGTGACAGCCTACATCAGTTTCTGCGAGGACTTATGTGTACCAACTAAAACATTTCGGACTTTCACCAACAACAAGCCATGGTTCACCGCCAGACTGCGTCAGCTCCGCCAGGCCAAGGAGGAGGCTTACAGGAGTGGGGACAGGGTCCTGTACAGGCAGGCCAGAAACACACTGAATAAGGAGATCAGAGCAGCTAAGAGGAGCTACTCTGAGAAGCTGAAGAACCAGTTTTCAGCCAACGACCCTGCTTCAGTGTGGAGGGGCCTGCGAGACATCACCACCTACAAGAGACCCTCCCCACGCGTCGAGGCAAACAAAGACCTGGCCAACGACCTCAACGACTTTTACTGCAGGTTTGAGAGGGACAACTTCACACCCCTCACTCATCCAAGCCCACCTCTCACCCAGACCAGCACTACCACAACAACCCCCGCCACACCTCTACCTGCACTCCAACCTGCCCCCCCCGCCACACTCAGAGTGTGTGAAGAGGAGCTGAGCCGGCTGTTCCAGAAACAGAAAACCAGGAAAGCACCAGGCCCAGATGGAGTGTCACCCTCCTGTCTTAAAGCCTGTGCTGATCAGCTGGCCCCAGTCCTCACCAGGATCTTCAACCGCTCCCTGGAGCAGTGTGAAGTCCCCTCTGCCTTTAAGTGCTCCACCATCATCCCAGTCCCCAAGAAAACCTCCATCACAGGACTGAATGACTACAGACCGGTGGCTCTAACGTCTGTGGTCATGAAGTCCTTTGAAAGACTAGTGCTGAGACATCTGAGGTCTGTAACAGGACCCCTGCTGGACCCCCTGCAGTTTGCCTATCGGGCAAACAGGTCGGTGGATGATGCTGTCAATCTCGGACTGCACTACATCCTGCAACATCTCGACAGCCCAGGGAACTATGCAAGGATCCTGTTTGTGGACTTCAGCTCGGCATTTAACACCATCATCCCGGACATCCTCTCCTCCAAACTCTCTCACCTCAACGTGTCTCCGTCCATCTGTCAGTGGATTACCAGCTTTCTGACCGACAGGAGACAGCAGGTGAGGCTGGGAGACATCACCTCTACAACCCGGACTGTCAGCACTGGCGCCCCCCAGGGGTGTGTCCTGTCCCCACTGCTCTTCTCCCTCTACACCAACGACTGCACCTCCATGCACCCAGCTGTCAAACTCCTGAAGTTTGCAGACGACACTACCATCATCGGCCTGATCCAGGATGGAGACGAGTCTGCATACCGGCTGGAGGTCGAGCGGCTGGTGTTTTGGTGCAGCCAGAACAACTTGGAGCTGAACACGCTCAAAACTGTGGAGATGACAGTGGACTTCAGGAGACAGCCTTCGTCACTGCTCCCCCTCACCATCAGCAACAGCCCTGTGTCATCCGTTGAGTCCTTCAAGTTCCTGGGAACTACGATCTCTCAGGACCTGAAGTGGGAGATGAACATCCACTGCATCCTGAAAAAGGCTCAGCAGAGGATGTACTTCCTTCGTCAGCTGAAGAGACACGGCCTGCCTCAGGAGCTGCTCATCCAGTTCTACACCGCTGTCATCGAGTCTGTCCTGTGCACCTCCATCACCGTGTGGTTCGGAGCAGCCACACAGCAGGACAGACGCAGACTACAGCGCACAGTTAGGACTGCAGAAAAAATCACTGGAGCCCCCCTGCCCTCCATCCAGGAACTGTACTCCTCCAGAACCAGCAAGAGGGCAGGGAACATCATCAGAGACCCCACTCACCCTGGACATAACCTGTTCTCCCTCCTCCCCTCTGGCAGACGATACAGAGCCCTGCGCACAAGGACCTCTAGACTCAAAAACAGTTTCTTCCCTACTGCCATAACTCTCCTAAATAGCTGAATGTTGGACCTATTGCAGTGCTAAATGGTTATATATTCACCTTCACTGGCCACTGATTCAACTGCACTACAATGTGTACTCTGCACCAATTTGTACATATATTTATTTCTCTGCACAAATGTACATACATATAGCATATACACATATTTTTCTATTTTTACTGAGTGTACATATTCCTCTCCATTCAAATTAGGTGTGTATATATATACATATATATACATATATTTTTCTAGTATGTTTATGTTTATTTTTGCTGCTGTTATTCTGTGAGCGATACCACCTGCTGAAGCCAAATTCCTTGTATGTCACAAACATACTTGGCCAATAAAGATGATTCTGATTCTGATTCTGATTCTGATTCTAATAGCAGCATAATGTAATGCTTACGTTGCTATTCTGTAATCTGAGCTAACTAACTAGTTTTAAGTAGCCATTATGCTAACATCAAACTTAGTGATTATTGTGTTAAAAACATGTTAGAATAATGTACTATTGATGTTGCTAAGCTGTGTAACTTAGCTAAATAGATCTTTCTAAGGTAGCCATTATGCTTACTAAAAACTTGCTAACATCATATTGTAATGTTAGCACAATGTAGTGTTGATAATATTTTCCTGTAATGTCTGCTAGAGGGAGCAAATAGCAGATCAGTGTGGTCAGATATTTTTCAGACACTGAAGGTTACATAATACAGTCGCACCTGCAGACTTCCCCAAAATCATAAAATAAAAAATATTGTTGGCTCGATCAATCCTTGACAAAGTTATAATTAAGACAAAGTTGTAATTGATCGAAAACACATTAAAAACACATAAAAGAGTGTATATTTTTAAGACTTTGATCCTGGCAGTGGTGTAAGGGGAAGTGTTCCCCATTATGATACTAAATGAACATCAATTGTTGACCCGGTAAGGACTTGGCTGTTTTAAGTGATTTGAATAGTATCCCAGGTGCTGCAAAGGGTTCAAAGTGCATTAAACTTACAATTAAAATTAACATTTGTTTTTCTATGGTTGTCAACAGTTTTAAACATGAGTTGCTGTAAACAATAAAAAAAAAATAGTTCCACAGCTCCATGTAGTGTTGAAGGGCTACAGTTTTGCTCCTTGGCCCTTGACCTGGTCAAATGATTAAAAGCTATCACTGGAATCCTGTAGTAGTATATCCGAGTCCTATTGTATTGTTATTCACAATTTGTCTGGAATGGTATTGTTTCCCATGTAAAGGGATATTTCAGTATCATTAAAGTTGGGTTATATCAGGAACTTGACAATAGTCAGTGAAGTGGCTTCAGCAGCGTATTAAAAACAAGTCCCGAAAATATGTTCGGGCGAATGTAGAATTATGTAAAAAAAAATGTTTAAAAATCAGAACGTTATGTTTTTTCTCCAAAAAGTCTCAGTGTTTGGCAGTTTTTTACGATGCAGCATATGACTATGTGTACGCCAGCAGAATGTCCTTGTAAAGAATTCCTTTTTCTGTTTTCTATGGTTTATAAAGGTAATCCCCCTGCATTCACAGGGGATGTCAGGATAATGACAGGAATGTCATTATCGCTTGAATCAAAATCACTTGTGTTTGATTCGGTATTAGTTTCCTCTGTCATTGTTGTGTCTTTCTGAGTCCATAGAACGAAACAACAGATGGGCGGTATCAATGTGTATAGGCGAAAGAACAGCCATTTGCTGTATCGTTAAATTGTGCCAAGCACAGAGACTTCCTGGAGGAGAAATGAAGAGCTCTGAATGATTCTGCCCAATTGCACAAGCCAACATAGTTTTGTGGCTTGTTATTATGTAAATCACACAATTGTGCAGTAAGTGTGTCCACCAATAGCAGAGTACGTTACCAGTAGTCTGAGCTCATTTTCCTTAAAGGTAAAGCACTGCTGGGAGCCCTTCCAGCCACTTCACCAGTCAGAGTACCTGACACAACCCAACTTTAAAAATTCTGAACTATCCCTTTCACCCTGCCATACCAGACTCTCTTCATTTTGTATACCTTGTAGGGCATTTGTCACATGCTACCCCTCCAACACTGACCTTGTTCTAAATCCACTTGAATCCCTCTCTATACTACAACTTTTATGGCCTCAAATGCTCTGTCTACACCTGATTCATCTTCTTGGAGCAGAGTAATATCAGGGCAAGGTTGCATCACTTCCAGAGGTGGATAAAATGCCAGAGATGTTCCTGATCATGTGCACTGTTATCCTGGTTCCCCGTTTCAAGCAGACCTCGAGCCCCCCAGGCTCAAGTACTCCTACATGGGCCGAGAGAACAGCATTAACCTTTGAGGATAGGGGCTTTTTTTTAATACATAAATCTGTTTTAGATGAAGGGAAAATAGGGCATCTGCTGCTATCGATTTTTCCAGTGTCTGCTCTGAGTCAGAGGCCAAGTTTTGAGAGTTTCATATATTCGGGCTCCATCTCAAAACAACTCCACAGATATTTTTTTCCAAAGCCATGGGGTGTTATTAAGTGTTTTGTTCTTGAGAAATCACAATATGTTCTTGAGGTTCGTCTTTTGTGCCCAATGCTTTTATTGTCCTTCCTGTCTGGATGTACAAAAACAACACTTGTGCCTGTTTGTCAGCTGGGTGTGCTGCTCTGAAATACAGTGCTTTTGTAATGCACAGCATACGTTTGAGTGACACAGCAGTAATTTCCTTTTTAATGTCTGCGTTGTCCTCTCCTCTCTTCTCTTCATGGATGTTAACTTTTATTGTATAATGGCTTGGCTTTGATGCTACACTAAGCTCGCTTTTATGGTTGTTCATAAACACTGACCACAGTTGCACATTACGGCTGACTTTTTTAAGATGTTAGGTAAAACAAAGTCCTTGAAATTGTCCACTATGGGGGAGCTCGGGTCTGCACTCATCAGGAAAGTGAAACTTATAATTAAGAGGAGTGATAAAAGCTGATTTTATAGGAGTAGAAATGTAGAGCACAAGCTTGAAGCTGCTTCAAATCGATCTGCAATATCTAAAGAGGAAATATTCAAAGTGAGCAAGCAAGTTTCATAGAGGGATACTTAGAAAACAAAAAAAGTCTCTAGCTTAAAGGTACCACCCAGATAAAGAATGCTGTCATTATTAAGACAGCTTTATCTTGTATTTGTTTCAGCGGATTGTTAAGTATTTCATTTTCAATAAAAAAAAATTTCTTGGCAAAGAAACTGCTATGTACTTGACCTTATTGTCTCACTAATTTGTTTAGGAGTGGAAGCATCTTTTTTTTTTTTTTTTTAACAATAAATCTGCACTCAAAGGTTCAAAATTTGCAGCTACAACCTCATACTTTATTTAAAGCTGAAAATTAATGTTAACTTAACATGATCTTCTTTTACCATTTTGGTGCTTAAGTCATATCTACAGTGGTCCTAAAGTGCAAAACTGGGTCAAATAAAGCAGCCAAATAAATTATTAAAACAAGAAAAAAACATAATGGCCACATGAAAAAACACAGCAGCAAATTCTGATTTGTCATGTGTTCTTAATTTTTTACTTTAAGTTTGTCTATATTTTGTTGTGATTTTTGAGTTTTTTGATTTTTGTGTTGTGTTTACTTTTTTATTTTTCAATTTCTTATAGTTTCTCATGTTTCTAGCTTTGGTATTTGATTGTTGATGTGTTTTTAACATTGTATTTTATATCAGATATCAGTTTTCAGATATTGTGTGTATTATTTTTTGTAATTTTCAATTCAACTGGATGTTGTGCATTTAAAATTGTGATTTACATTTTTTGCTTTGTTTTTCAGTGTTTTGTTGGGTTCAGGATTTTTATCTGATCTTTGGGGGTTTTTTTTAATTTTGTTTTGTGTTCCCTTAACTGGTTTGTTTTTTAAATGTGCTGTGTGTATTCAAAATGTCAGTGAATTTTCCTATTTGTTGTTTTGTTTTTAAGAAGAGCTGTGTTTTGTAATTTGTTGTTGTAAATTATTAATTTGTTATTTTCAATTTCTTTGTTAATGTTCTTAACAATGATGTGCTTTGTAATTAGTTGTTTTTTGTTAAATGGTTGTTGCTGGGGTTTTTTTTTTTTAATATGTTGGTTTTTTTATTTGTTGTTTTGCAGTTTTTGGTGTTTTTATTAGTTGATCCCTCTTTTGAATTTTTTTGTGTTTTTAAATTTGCTGATCCATAGTTGGAATTTGTTTTTGGTTTTTTTGTGAAGCGTTAAGGTTATTTTTTTTATTTGTTGTGTTGTTTTAATTTATTGTTTATAACTTTTGTCATGTTTTTTTTAATTATTTTGGTTGTTGTTGTTTTTTCCACTAGTCATTTTCCTAATCTGTTATTGGGATTTTTCTCATTTTTCTTGTGTTTTTGAAATTGTTATTTTGTTACGTTGTCTAATTTGTTGTTGTGTTGCCTTATTTGTTTATTTTTTTATTTGCATTTTTCCCTTCAGATTCCTACATTTGCTTGCACTTGAGGGCCACCATACCTTTCCCTGAGATGTCTGCTACAGCTCACATCCTAATATTTCTGTTTACCTCCAATCTGCAATTCAAATGGAGAGGATATGCAGAGCAGAGCAGATGGTGTTGCCCGAGCCCATCAGTGAGCCTTTCTCTGCCTTTTCTTTATCCCGTTTGACAAAAACTTTAAAATAATTAACAATTCACAATTTACATGATTACTAAATAAAATCAAAATAAGAACATTGGGATATGCGCCATAAACATTTTCAGAGTTATGTAATGTAGATGAAGTCATGTGAAGACCTTCATTTGCCTGGTTCAAAACAGAAGGACTGCCGTTTCCGCCAGACCTCGAACATCTCAAACAAGTTAACTTTGACCTTGTCTATTTGTTTGCTCTGCCAATTCAGTCATCAAACTCTGTCAGTCACAAGTCCATCATCCTGCCCAAAAAATGAGCAAGACATCCTGTCTCACAACCCTGAATGCTTAAGCAACTTCCTCCTGCCAACCTTTTGGTTTTTATGGAACTAGAGGGAAAAAAAGTAGGCGCAGGAAATGATCATTTGCATCTCTGCCAACCTGTCACGTCAAACACTCGCCGACAAAATGAACGCTGTCAAGGCCTGACGTGACGGCCGATTTTGTGCACACACGCCAAAGTGTGTCAGGAACTCATCTTCCCACCTGTCCTTCAACAGCACCACAGGGTGCCATCTTGTTTTTACTCGTGCTCGCTGATGAGAGGATGGAGTGGGGGGCATGGCTACTGTTCCCCCTCCCCTACAAATAAACCCCTCGAGCTTCATGCCCTCCTTGGCAGCAGAGTCTTCCTTGTCATGACATGTTGTCAGAGAGCAATGCAAAGCAGCAATTTTCCCAGGTATGTGCCATCCAAATTTTAAATACATGTGAGACATGCTCGCTCTAAATTTAGATCAAATCCCATTAAGCCTGTAAACATCAGTGACAAACTGTTAGAGGGTGTGGACTCCTCTCATGTTAAACAAGATGTTCATGCACTAAAAGCTTAAGAACATACTTCTTTTTTTCATTTTTTTCCCGCCATAGTAACAGATTCAGTTATCTTGACATACAGTTCAAAGTCCAATTTCAATGAAGTTGGGACGTTGTGTGAAACGTAAATTTAAACAGAATGCAGTTATTTGTAAAACCCTTTTGATGAATATTCAATTGAATACACTTCACTGGAACTGGAGTTTGCATTAAAGGGACCTTATTTATTTAAAAAAGTGATTAAGACTCATTTATGTTAGGTTTAAGTTATGAACATTTATGGATGAAAGTAAGCCTGCTATATTTATTCTTGTAATAAAAGATTTGAAAAGTCATTGATTTGGTCTCCATATTGGATTATTAAGTTGTAAGAAGCTTTTAAACTTTTCATTCTCTACACCAGAAGCTGAACACTGTACTGTACTGCTTTGATTTCATAGGTAATTATATGCGCTGAGCCTAATTTATATGTGTCAAGTGTTTTTTAGTCAATCTTAAGTCATCTGTTATTCTGAATAAAGTGTTTTTTTAGTACAAAGAGCAAAAAGTATGCTCATTTTTTCAACATCTATAATTTTTATAATGCTTCTGGAAATTATAAAGCAACAAACCAAGCCTTTTTCATTTTAATTAAATTACTGCAGAGTTACGTTCACAATTGAAGCCACAATTCTGGAACAAAATTAAGCTTTCATAATTAAATCTTTCTCCAGTTGCACTCTATTTCACCATGTTATTAGCAGACCTATTTGTCTTAATTAACAGTTTATACACAAGGCACTATGAGAGGGAAATGAATAGCATTCCAAGAATATTTTTTTCTTATCATCAGCCTGGTGTCTCAGTGGAAATTCTATGTTTGGTGCAAAAATAAGAAAATATGAAGTCCATTTTTCTCCAAAAAAAGTAATTTTTTTTGTGTGCATGTTGGATGTTTTATGAGGCTGGTGAGCTTGCCACATTATTATTTTAGAATTAAAGGCCATGGTGCTGACCACAGCAGCATGAAACTGGATTCTCAATGAAGCAGCATGACATTTTCTTTCTCAGTTATGGTCCATTTTGCTTTATCATCAGATTTATCCATTAGAAATAAAGTTACAGGTATTACTTGTACTTTTAAGATAACAAAAGATGATGATTAATGAGGAACATTTGTTCAAAACTCCTCACAGAGGTGTCTTGTGTTTTCCACATGTATTTATTGTTGCAGTGAATTTTCTGAGAGGCATGCATGTAACTTGCTGTTTGAACTCCCCCTGTACTCAGTGCTGCTTTCAAAGACTGCAGAGTGTTGCACATCAGCCTGACACTGGGTTTATTTGACCTATAAGGAGCTTTTCACACCTGCTTTTAAATTTTCACAGCGCACCTTAACAGCTCTTGATAAAGGGTGTTACTGTCACGCCACTTGGGCATAGAAACAAGCTGTTAAAAAGCACTAGGAACACCAACATTGGCCGCGCTCTCCAGAAATGAAAAAGAAGCATGTCCATTACTGCAGCAGCAGGAAAATAAGATCCCTGTATTCTGAACGTGTTGTGATCAGACCACACACTAATGTAAAGGCTGTAAAACAACACCTATAAAACAAGCCAGGCCCAGATTCTTGATTAAAAAAGAAGATTAAAAGTCTGTGAGGCTGCTCCGCACACATGAGTCATTCTTGTACAGCTTTATGTGAGCATTATGGGTAAATTTGCACTCAGGTCTCCCCTCCCTCTTAATATGGCACTCAGGGGGCTTTCTTGTATATGTCATTGCTGCCCTCTGCAGTTCTTCAGCTATGTGCTTCTTGATGAGGGGGTGTAAAAATAGGCATGTGTATGTGGTAACGGCCGGCTTGAATGGGCCAGTAGAGTTCTGCAACAGACGTGAAAAATACTATGTAGACTGATAACTAGTTAATGACCCTTTGTTAAGCCCCACCCTCTTTGGTTAAATGTCATCACAGGTAGACAAATATATTATCTTTTGTTACTGGGCTTCTTCCCATTTAAACAAAAACATGTCCTGCAATTTGAGTGAACTGAATTCATATTAATTGATTTTCTCCTTTTATGAACTTAGTGCCATCACAGAAAAGCAAAGATAATATATTATGAATATTCAATACCAGGGCAAACAGACATAACAGGGCCCCTGAAAGGTACCAGAAATGGGCCCTGGATTGGTTCTGGCAAATCTATACACATGGTTATAACTGACCCAAAAGTAAAATTCTACAAAGTTGTGTCATATTTATTGGGTTTTTGTTTTCATTACCTAGAGGAAGCAACACAAGGGTGCCAGTGCTGGTGGGCTTCTTCACTAATGCATTTACTGACTGTATCTAACAAAACCCTATCTGTTATTATTATTTTTTTTAAATCAAGGATGTTGTGTCCTCCGGGCTAAAGAGAAAAAGGAACGTCCAGACTGTAATCAGTGCAAAGTTCAAAAGCCAGCATCTGAGATGATATGAGCTTGTCAGTGCCCTTGGCATGGGTAACTTGCACATCTTTGTAGGCACCATTAATGTGGAAAGATACATACAGGTTTTATGAGCAACATATGCTGCCATCCAATTAAAGTCTTATCATTAAATATCTTGTCTTTGAAGTGTATCCAATTGAGTTTAGGTTGAAAAGGATTTGTAAATCATTGTATTGTGTTATCAACATTTTACACAATGTCCTAACTTCATTTGTACTAGGCTTTGTATATACAAAAAGTTACTGCAACTAATTGGGTGTAATTATTCCAGTAATGCACTTTCAACATTTGAAGGTACATTAAGAAAAATACATTTTAGCAAAGAATATTCAACGGCAGGTAAATGTTAATAGCTTGAAAAAAAAAAAAAAAAGCAGCTTGAATTGGCTTCAATTGAGTGTTGAGCTCACTTGCTAGGCTTATATTTTGTATTGGAGTTATAACATATCCTCAATGTTGTGCTTTGATTTGGTCAAAATTTATAAAACTCACTCACCAGCATGTTAAGTGACCAATAGCACTGATTATGAAAATAAATAAATACATAAATAAAATCACTAAAAATGGAAATAGGAGGTTTTGCCTGACAGCGATGATATCATTGTTGGTATTACTAAGGTAGTATTATTAATTCTAATAAGGCTTCATATAAACTCTTTTTCAATGCTTTTTTTTGTAACTAAGCAACAGTGGCAAGTATGTACATTAAAAGTTATTTTGAATTATGATCCCATTGATTGAAAGCATAGGATGATGTGTCATTCTTTTGGCCCCCAGGAGGTGAGAATGAAATTTAAGCGGTTAGAGAAGTTGCCCATCCCTTGTGCAGAGGGAAAAGTAGGACTTGAACAAATGTACCTAAAAAAGTGTTTGTTGAGTATATAACATACTGTAGTACATGTTGTTTCAAGTCTTCATATCTAAAAAAATAATGAAAAAAACTTGTCCAGCCCTTAGAGCATTCAGGGTCAGTCCTCAGTTTCTAGGACAAGTCCACCGTCCTATTTCTGATCCGCAAATCCACAGCGACATAAATGTTCAATCCACACCTGTGGTGTGATGTGTCCCGTGACACACAGCTCAACTCCTCCCCGTGGGCCCTCCTGCTCGCCTGCCTGTCTCACCGCCTGCTGCATAACAAGAGAACGCACATAGTGACAGATGGCCAGGCGATGACCACGTCCTTGAGCCGCGAGCCGTATTGGCACCTCGTGCTAATTATATCACATATAACACAACTAAAAGCATAATAAATCTGAGGGAGAGTGGAAGGTTTTATGCAAGCCCTCTCCTCTTTCTCCAAGTGGTAAATTGCTCGGCTCTAGAAATATCTACAACCTTATGACACCCGTACTGCATTAGCTTAATTGCCTTTTTTCTCTGCGCAGGTTCCTGAAAAAGAAAGGAAAAGGGAAAAAGGGAAGCATTCAAGAAATGTAGGGATTTTTACGCTGATTAACAACAATCACAGATGATTAAGTGTCTTCTCCTGCTTTGAAGTGATTTAGAAAGAGAGGGCATGGAATGATGATGTGCCATGGCAAAGCTGTCATACTCTCTAAAAGGTTATTAATGGTTGGTGTAATTTCTTGCGGTGGGATCATATTTTGCTGTAAATTGTGTGACATTAACCCAAATGAAAACTTTATGGTATCAAATAAAGTCAGATCTCTGTGGAAGTCCATAAATGAGGACGTTTCATCGGCTCACCTGAGGATTCTCTGGGAGTCTGGCACTCAAATACACGTCCGAGTGGACAGCTTGTGTCACTGCAGGGTTTTATCCTCAGCATGGAGCAGCTCTACCCACCAGCACCGCCCGACCTTCCCATCTCACCCTGTGCTCGTTACTGGGAGAGTGATGACGGTGTCTTGGAACAGCTGCTGCTGCGGGGACGGATCGCCAAGAGACAGGAGCCAAAGATTCCCCCACCGGTGAGCTGATAGAGTCAGAGACAGGCTGAAGATATAAAATGCTGTGTCACAGGTTCATCTCACTGATGATTAGATGAAACTCACAAATGTAATGACTACAGATACGGACAGTTCAAATAAGACTGTCATTGCCAAGTCATTTATTTTAATTTTAAGAGAGTATAAATAAAATATTAACGGGGGCAAAGCTAATGTGGCTACAAGCTTGTGCTGTTCTTTAAGATCCACTGCAGCTCCAGCTTTTTGTCTATTTCCAATATTGACCAAAAGATAATTAGAAAACATGTTTGGGGTTTTTTGCATAGAAATCCACTTGAATATTAGATTTTGGTAAACCCCTACACCCCTGTTTCAACCCTGCTTGAAACTCTGTTTTGGTGTCTGTAGCACTGAATCTTCATGAACTGTGTCAGACCACACTCCTTTAAAGAAAAATGTGGCACCAGCATTCCAGCACTGTGCTCTAATGTTTACTGCTGCTGAACAAACATGCCAAGGCATCATTCATGTATCTCATTTATGTTTTGTGTTGCCAGATTGTGTTGGACCATGATTTTTCCCTGACTGCTGTCCACAACATCAATCAAATCCCCCATAACACCGTGTAACAGAACAAATGAGACCTTTTCAAGGTCTCATTCAAGCCTAGAATTTGGCAGACTCAGTTCAGGGATGAAGTTGCAATATTATATTTTTCACTTGGCTTGGTTTTCTTTCACACTCCACTTATCAGGCAGACTAAAGCCTGTCAAATTTAGTGTAATATAGCCTCTCGCCACTAATTGGGGCTATTACTGCAGTCTTTGTTTCTCACATCTGGCCCATTGTTGCACCATGACTCAGAAATGCACAACTGGCTTCCACTAATAGCATTGTTTAGCTCAAAGCAGTTTGGAAGAATTATGTGCCATGAAATAAAGATAAAGCTGCATTCAGGCTGTGGCAGTAAGCACTGGCATATTGAATTGAAAGTGTTATCATATTCAACACATATTTGTAGATTTTATTTTGTTAAGAGGACCAGAGGCTTGTGGTGCTTGCTGTGCTAACGTTAGCAAAACTCTGGCTGAGGTTATCAATAAACGCTACCTTAGCTTGCTTACTGTTGTGAAATTTGGCCAAATTCAAGCCACAATCCAATGCTTTTTTGGTTCCCTGGCCTTGTTTGGTTCTTGTTGGTTCAGATGACTTCCACACCAACCAAAAACTAAATTCTGGTCAGCTTGGAAGCCAACAGAGACTTGTTATGAGGCCAACCAGAGTTCAGTTCATTCATCCCCACCAAAGTTTGTGTGAGGTTTCAGACCAGCCACAATCAAACAAACTTTCCAAAAAATCATACCAAAGTTTCAAGTGCCTCAACATTACAACAAACAAACATTCTTGTTTTGTGGACTTTTAAAGCTGGACTTACTGGTTTGTACGTGACCTAAGAATTGTTGGCAAGTCGAAGCAGGAACCAAGAAGCCTCCTTTAACAGCTTTTCTCCCTGAATAGAATTTTTCTATGAAATGTGTGTGTTTGTTCATGGTTTAGTAAGTAAACCTCATGGAATGCAGCTAATTGTTTTATCAAGTGCTAAGTCCAAAACCAGTAATTACGCCAAGCTCACAGCCTAATGTTAACAAGTTTTTGACCTGAATTTTAAGTTGCACAACTGATTCTGAAGTCAGACCATGCCTTATTGGTCGTGCAGTGCACACAGAGATACAAAGGTGGATAGTATAAACCGGGAACATTGGTCATGTATTGTGAACAAGTCAGTCCCAGTCTGAGCTGACAAACCAACACAAGTGAGGAAACATAGACTTTAAATTGCACAGTGTATGCTCGGCTTTAGCAGGGGAGGTGGGTGAAGCTGACAGCATGTCAATACCTTACTTCATATTTTGGTATCTACTTTCTGTGCATCTAACTTCAAAGCAGTTTGGTGGTCTGACTTTGAACATGTTAAAATTTGTGTCTTCTGTATTTTCCTTTTTTCATTTTTGCCTATTGAACTCTCCACTGAATTTAAAAACAGAGTTAACTTAGTGTAGCTTACTTTACTGTTAGGTGCCAGAAATTATATTTTAACCCTGACTGTTACTCTGAGTTACTATGTTAGACTAATGGGTTGGTGAGGGGACGCAGTTAATGAGCACGTTTCAAGAAAATAAAGAGGAGTAAGGGGAAACATGACAGTCAACAGTCACTAATGTTGTTGCAGTTTTATTGTTATCAAAAATGTATACTTTTGATAAAATGAATATGTACAGGATTACAGCTGACAGTGGGCATGGGCATGAGGAGTTTCATCTGTAAGGAGGACAAAGGGCTGGTGTTGCTAATGCTGCTAAAGTTAGCTCTACTCTGCTAACAGCTTTAGCACAGATATGCTGTAAACTCTTTGATAGCCACGTTAAAATGTCTGTTTTTCTGTCTTTTCTTACCTTTAGGCCAGTTGATGGGTAGAATTTAAATGAACATTTTACCGATCAGAAAACTAGCCCCATAGAACATTCTTTTTCTGTCCTTTTCATTGGTGGACATTATTTAATATGTCCTTTTTAATGCTAAATCTTTTGTTGCTGCTTCTTTTAAATCAATGAGTACCCATTGATGCTCTCTTCCTTGAACCCCTGTCCTCAGGAATAGCAATAAACTGCCTTGAATCTACCAAAAAATGATACAAACCTCCATTTTGTCATCATAGGAACTCTTATAATGAGACTTGTCCAAATGTTGTAAATTAAAATCAAACCAGTCCCTCCTCTCTGCTTCTTTCTTCATTTTTTCCACTCTATATCAAATGTATTTTTCACTTGTCTGTCTGCCACAAACTCTCCCCCTCTGTAATAAATTCACCCTTAACTTAACGACCTACCAAATTAGTCTTAGCCCTCCATCCCATCGTAGATTATGCTGCAACATGGGCATGGTAATAAGCCTTCAGACAAAGTAAATGCCCAGCATGTAGGGCACAAATCTTATTTGGCCGGCTCCGAAGTCCACAAAGAAAGCTGAGTGTGCAGCCGAGCTGCTTACTCTGGTGGAAACGTGGAGATTTATTTACATATTCCATTAAATATATTGAACACGGAGGGAGCAGGGTTAGGATATTTGCATGCAGGAGGTTTCTTTGGGGAATTTCAGAGAGTGAGTCCAGATTTTTTTAGAGAAGAAACCATCATCTTCTCTAAGAGGCAATAAGGGGGGATATTTCCAACAATAATGGGTAAAAAATAGAAACTGATGAAGACAGAAATGCTTGGGACTGCCTGTTTACTGTTGTAGCCCAGTCATAATGCTTCAGATATAAGGACTTTGCTTTTAAAAATATTTTAGTGTATCAAGATGCCATTTTAATTATGTTTTCTTTTCAGAAGTCTGGCCTTAACAAACATTTTGCAAGTGTTTTATTTTTCATATGGTTAAACAAGTTGAGCTTCACCCTTAAACCTGATTTTACAAAACAAGCCTATCTTATCTAATAGAAAATTAAAGATTTTTCTATCAATTCCAAAGCCTAACCCCCCATATTTTCAAAATCTTAACAGGACCACACAACACACTGATAGATTTACTGCTCCTGGACTCAAAATCTTGTGAAATGTCCTACTCAGACATCAGAGTAAAACAAACATGACAGAGGGTGGAAAAGATCAATGCAATAATGAAGTTTGGACATCTTTGGGAGAATTTTACCTGGAAGTAAGAACTAAACTATGTAGGAGAGGTTGAATGCAGGCTGTACTGTAGTTAAAGGGGCAGTTTGGGATTTTTGAAATGGAGTTGTATAATGCACATGGCATAAGACTGAAATATAGCCACGGTGACAGAGATCAGCTCTGCATCTGGACAGAAATAGTCAGCAGGGACGCTGGGGCTATACATTACTACAGATAATGCCACCCACTCTATGCAATACTTTTTTTTTTGGTGAAAACAAGGATTGCCAAATAAAAACCCCAATCAAATGAAGTTAGAACATTATGAAAAATGTAAATAAAAAGAGAATAAAATGATTTGAAAATCCTTTTTGACCTATATTCAACTGAATACACTACGAATAAGAGCTATTTAATGTTAAAACTGATAGACTTCACTTTTTTTAATTTGATGCCTGCAACATGCTCCAAAAATTCTGGAACAGGGGCAACAAAAGGTTGGGAAAGTCGAGGAATGCTAAAAAAAAAAAAAAAAAAAAAAAAAAAAAAAAAACACCTGTTGGGAACATTCCACAGGTGAACAGGTTAATTGGAAACACGCGAGTGTCATAATTGGATATAGAAGGAGCATCCCCAAAAGGTTTGTTTATTCACAAGCAAGGATGTGGTGAGGTTCAACACCTTGTGAACAACTGTGTGAGCAAAGAGTCCAACAGCAGGAAAACAATGATTCTTAACGTACAGTTGCAAGAAATTTAGGGATTTTCATCATCTATCCATCATCCATAATATCATCAAAAGATTCAGAGAATCACTAGAAATCTCTGCATGTAAGTGGCAAAGCCTAAAACATTAAATGCCCGTGACCTTTAGTCCTTTAGGTGGCACTGCATAAAACAACGGCAACATTCTGTAAAGGACAAAACCATGTAGACCTAGGAACACTTCTGTAAATCATTGTCAGTTAACACAGTTCATAGCTACATCTACAAGTGCAAATTAAAAGTCTACCATTAAAAATTAAAGTCATATATCAACAACACCCAGAAACAACTCTGGCTTCCCTGAGCTTCAGCTCATCTGAGATGGACTCATGCAAAGTGAAAAAGTGTGCTGTGGTCTGATGAGTCCACATTTCATATTGTTGTTTGATATCATGGACATTGTGGCCTCTTGGCTAAAGAGGAAAATGACAATCCAGACTGTTGGTAGCGCAAAGTTCAAAAGCCAGAATCTGTGATGGTATGAGGTAGTGTGTGTCCATGGCATGGGTAACTTGCACATCTGTGAAGGCACAATTAATGCTGAAAGGTACATACAGGTTTTGGAGTAATGCTGATTCAAGTGACATCCCTGCTTTCTGCAGTCTTCTGCACATGTTATAACAGCGTGTCTTTGTAGCAAAAGAGTGCGGGTACTGGACTGGCCTGCCTGCAGCCCAGACATGTCTCCCATTGAAAATGAAAGGCACATCATTAAGACCGAAATACAGAGGCCCTGTACTGTTGAGCAACTGAGGTTGTGCGTCAAGCAAGAATTGGGAAGAATTTCACCCACAAAGATTCAACGATTAGTGTCCTTAGTTCCCAAGCGCTTATTGAGTGTTTTTAAAAGGAAAGTTGATGTGGTAAACATGCCCCTGTCCCAGTTCTTTTGGGACATGTTGCAGGCATCCAAGTCAAATTGAGTGAATATGTCCAAAAAACATGAAAGTTTATCAGTTTTAACATAAAATATCTTGTCTTTGTAGTGCATTCATGTGAATTATGGTCAAAAAGGATTCGAAGATCATTGTATTCTGTTTTTATTTTTGTTTTACACAACATCCCAACCTCATTGGAATTGGGTTTTTTACTCACACCATAAATGCAATTAAGTTTCCACATTCACACTAACACAAAAAACACCCCAGCCCTTCTTCTTTACTTCTACTTTATTGCAGTTATGTGCCTAAAGGAACCTTATGAGAGTCAATGCAGCCATGAAGAATCTAGCATGCAAGCCAGAGTTAGAGAATCTGCCTCAAGTCGCTCTGATTATCTTTTAGTGTGCTTCAGTCAAAACCCTCATTGACTCCATTTTCTCACAGGTGCAGTCACTTCTTCCATAATCAGAGTGATTTTCTTATATTCAGCTCTCCTCTTTAAACGCTGCTCTCCACATTATCCCAGTCTGAGATCTTTTTTAATCAAACGAATAAGCTACAGCTGCACATTCACAAACAGCGTTCACCTAAAAAGAGATAATTTCACATGAGAAAGTGTTGAAATGCCAAAGTCAGACACATTTCTCACACCAAAATGTGGAAGCCAAACTGACCTTTAAAACTGCCAAACGCCTTAATTCACTACCACATGTGCAATCAAACTCCCAGCCCTACATGTGCTGCAAAGTCAGAGGATTTCCACTCATAAAGTGGAGACATGCCCACATGTTGGAGCAAACAGAGAGAGAGAGAGAGAGAGAGGGGGAGAGGAAAAAAAACACACAGATGGGTAAATCAATAAGGGTGTGTGAGAAATGCTCTGAATGGCTTGCATTTCCTCACTGGTCATCAAGAGGTTATTTTACACCCAAAAGCGTGTATTGATCGCGCACACTCGGCACGCTCTCACCCGGAGAACACTGAGGAATATCTGCTGGGGGAATTTACACGGTATTTATTTTTTGCATTAGGATTAGGGTGGGCGTCAGGGGACGATCAATGCTTGTTTAATGTAGCTGCAGGGTTTAGGACATGAATCATCGGCTCCAGGGCTATTACGTTTTATTTGGCGGTCTCATTGGGGGGCTTAAGAGTGCGACCAACCCCTTGCTTTAGTCAACCTATGGGGACAAGGCTCTGTTTTAAGTTGCATGACAGTGCCAACATGGATGTTCATTTAAAAACTATTCTGGCTGATAAATGGCAAAAATGTGTAAAAACCAACAAAAGGAGAATTCAGCTAAAAATGTCCCAGCTCCACTCCAGTATGGTGTCAAGTGTAAAGCATGATATATCTGAACAAAAGTATCTTTACTGATGATTTTAAATATAGAATGATAAAGTAATTTTTCCTCAGTCAGTTATCTAGGCCACTGAAAAATGAAAGTATGATAATTATTTGTGTCTTGTTATGTATGTTACCCAAATATAAAAATAAAAAAATCCCTTGACCATTTCCTTTTAGATAAGACAAAACAAAACAAAACAAAACAAAACAAAAACTGAAAAACTGCAGGTCACAGAGGTACAATCTTCTGATTTTAACACTTTTCTAATCATAATGACCGACCAAATTTAATTTAACTTTTGTGTGACATGCAGTCACCTATATTTAGGCTACCTGGCACTTACAATACCAGAATTGACAACAAACAGTGAACCTGCTCTACATGAATATATCAATTCATAAAGAGAGCAACTCTGATTGGATCGCTCCCCAACTTATCCCACCGCCAGACAGCTGAGACAGTTGTAATTGGATGTCCCACTTAACTCATCCAACTTACCACACAACCAAAGTAGCTGTGATTGGGTATATTCCTAACATGTCCCTGCCTTCTACATGACCAAGTTAGGATTGGATTAAGTCTCTGTCAAACATTTCAGTCAAGTTTTAATTTGTTGACAAAAATGTCAGTTAATTTAGTTTTAGTTTTTGTCCATGTGCACTTGTTTTTATTAGTTACTGTCTAGTTTTTGTTAGGGGAAAAAAGGTTGTTGACGAAAACTATGATGAAAATAATTTGTCAACAAAATTAACACTGCAAAGCATAACATGTGTTTCCTCCTCCATTCATGATCAACCATGATGGATGTTTCTCCAGTTACTGTCTTCTGTTCTCAAAAAATGAGAAACTAAAAGTCCCAGAAAAGTCCTAAACATAAACACATTCATTTGATGATCCATAACATTCTTTAGAGCTGCACATAAGGAGTTTCACCACAGTTTCCAGATGATGGCCCCCTATTGCCAATCCTGTCTGGCTTTATTCAACTTTATTTCTGGTGCGAAGGAGCAAATTTCTTTTTAAATACTAACAGCTTTTTACTTGCGCCGATCACCTTTGAGCTCAAAAAATCGTGAAAATTGGTTCACTTGTGAAGATTATCACTAAGAACAGAACATGCAAGTTTTGTTTTCCAGAGAGCTTATTATCAGCACTGATCCAAAACACAGTGAAAAATCCCAGAGGCTTTTAGTGGGAATGCAGGTGAGGGAACCAGCGTGATGATGCCTTACGCATTTTACTAAACTAAGTCAATCCTGCACCACTTGAGCAGTCATGCTGGGTGGGTCCTCACCCTCCTTCCTCTCAGCCCTGTCCCCGATATCCTAGGGGCATTATTTACATGCCATGGGAAATATACCTGAACTGAATGAGTCCATCACTCATTTATAACGAACCTGCCTGTAACTACATTAATTATCAGCCATTAAATGACCATAAATTACAGATTGCAGACTGAATTTATTATCTTTTTACATTCTGAAGCCTCTCTAAGGCTTTCTCTTTCAACAGTACTCCCAACTTTTCTGCTAAGAAAGAAGCCATAAAGGTTACCGTGACCAAAGAGACAATTTTGCTTTTAATCTCAGACTCCTTATTATCATTTCTGCTGTCAGAAAGTAGGAAAGTATGAAAAGAAACCAGCACAATCAAAATTTCATCTCAAAGATAGTGACAGTTCCTCCTTGTCAGGGACTTTTCCCTGTATAAAGAAGACCTTTGGATCTATGCTTCTGTCAGAGAGTTGGCATAAATTGCCTCAGCTTAAGCGCTTTGAGAGGATCAATCCCACCAAAACATGCATCATCGTGACACACTGCTATGTTACTGCGGTGGAAGGGATCAATTCATCAGCAGATATCTGAGGGTGTAAGAAAAATGTTTTATTGTGCAATATGGTTGCTGATGAAAAAAGCAATAGTGGATCAAGGCCAAGATCCATGCTGGGTGAAGAACAAGTGTAGCATTTCTGCTGATGGGGTGAAGTTAGCAGGGGGAGCATGGATCATTTCTCTCTTCTGTCACCGTAGTGTTTGCCGGCACTCAGCCTGTCAGCTGACGGACAGTCATTGACATGGACCACGTAGCCAAGCAGCAATCCTGAGCTTCAAATGAATTATTCAACCATAACCAATAAGCCGATGCTGCAGAGTGCGACCCGTGACACAAAAACGATAGCATGCTCACTTATGTCTGTTGAAATTACAGAGATTAATAAGAGCACACAAATGACAGCACGCTGACAAACAACAACCGCCATGTTTGATTTGCATTTGTTTAAGGGAGGAATCTATTAACGGGCTGCTTTGACGAAGTGTGCTTGGGGAGCAAAATGCCTTAACATGATCAATTTTAATTATGAGTGTGATTGATCAGGTCATACTTATTAGGATACATTATATTTCAGATCAAAATGGGCATCATTCATCACTTAATGCAGGGCCAGGTTTTAAAAATCAACACAACAGCAGCAAGATGCAAAGTCATTGAATTATAACATGACAATGAACCTTCTCAATATACTCAGTGGAGCATTGTTAAAACCTGAGTTCTGATTATGTGTCTGTCTTAAAGGGAGAGTTCAGGTTTTTGAAGTTGGGTTGCTCAAGGCCCATAGCACTACTAAATACGATTGCCACTAAAGCAACTTCTGAGCATTGTCCCTGAGGGAAGATATCCAGCGGATGCTAGGTAATGTACAGCAGTAAACTGTCCCTCCAAAAGCCGAGTAATTATCCCATACCTAAGCCCCTGTGTTTAGATCTTTTGCATGATGTAATGTAGGGGGTTTGTATCTCTCCACCATCAGCTACTCAGGTCATCACAAGAAACAACAAACACAAAATTTCCTAAAATTTTGACTTGAGTATCAATGAGTTGTAGATACGAGAGCATGTCTTTATAAATTGGAGAACACAAAGGGAGAACTTTGCAGATGGACTCTTGGATAGAAAGAGGAATGGAAAAAGTGTGGAAACTGAAGGGCAGGACAGATCACAAGTTACCTGACGGCGCAGATGCATCAACTGTGAGCCTGTTTCTATACAGCCTGAGGCCTATCCTTGTCACGAGGGGGACTTAGTAACACCACTTGTCTTATATTTAAAATAACAAGACAAAGTTGGTGAAGACCCACTTCATGTAACATATTATGTAGAAATTGGAATATCTATACCCTTCTTTTGCCTGTTTATATACCCAGGATAAAGAAACAACTTTGGTCTAATCAAGTTGTTTCCTGAAATAAGTGTTGCTGGAGCTCTTTTGATCTCTTCAAGACTTTTTTTCTCCATGCACCTTTAAAGTTGGTGAAGTTTTACCAGAACTTCTGAACTCTTATATCCAGACGTGTGCCTATTTTCCAGAACCATAAATCCTCAATAAAATAAAAACTCATGCAAATAAAACTCCACTCCACACATACAGTATATGCATCATACTTAATAAATTTATAGATAGATAGATAGATAGACAGATAGATAGATAGATAGATAGAATTTGTTGTTGTTTTTTTAATTAAAATTTTAGACTGAAACCTTTGGACCAGGATGTTAATATACTTATTTTGGCCATAAAAACATCAGTTTCCTGCACAGAATTATGTAACCTCTAAGGTTTTTATATCCAGCCTCAAGTGGACAATCAAGCAACTACAGATTTTGGCCGCCTGTTCAGTAAACACACCTCATGGAGTGCAGTTTTTTTATCGAACAGTGTCCTCAGTTTTAACAGCAGTAAACAGTGAGGACTGTAGGGCCTGAATGTGGGTTACTGTCTGTCTTAGGCCTTGACTCAGCACTAGTTTTAAGTTGAGAGCCCCCTGGTGGCAGATTTCAACATATTGTGCCTTTGATTTAATATATTTGGGGTCCAGCAATAGGCTCAAAAATAAGTAGCCCTTTAGTTTTTAGAAATGACAATTCAAACTCTGAATAATATCAACCATCAATTCAATAAGTGTAACGTCAGTAATGAGCAAATCACTACATGCATTTTGTTTCTCTCACTACACCTCTCACTCTCCTTAACACACGGACACATATCTGTAATAAAACCGCTCATTCTCAGCTGTTATTGCACCCTCACCGCCTACAGCATGTTACTACAACCTTCTCACACTCATTTATATGTGTGTACATGACAGGCTGCGGGACGGCATGTCGCCTCACAGCGCGACTGTCTTTGCTGTTAAACCCCAGTGAGGTCGACTGGGCCCTCTGTGTATGTTGTTCCCATGTTATCCACATGTTCACCCTAAAGACATGCATGTAATGTCTTTGCCCTTGACTGAGACACCGAGTCTGCCTAGTCCCTCGAAGCTGCACTTAATCCGCACCCTGCTGATACTTAACCAGGAAGGGTCAAAAGTGCAGGACAAATTTCCCTCCAGGCGCTTAAATGCATCATAATTTGAAGCAGAACTTGAGCATTGACTAATATTGAGTGAAAGATAAGAAATGTTGACACAAGAAAACAGCAAACCAAAAGAAAGAGGCTGACACAAAGTTATCTAGAGCTACCTGGCAATTTTATGCCCCTACAATGTAAACAAAGCTACAAAGTACTGTGATTGGTAAATTGAAATTGCTGCATTGGTTTTAATGATAATTGGTTTATACAAATCTTAAAAAGAAACCAAAGAGAGATATCACACTCACAAGAGAGGGATGATCATCTGACCTCATGTCCTTTGGCCTTGTATCTCCAAAATCAAACGAGTTTTAACAAGCCATTCATCAAAGTGAACATTTGAGTAAAGTTTGTAAAAGCAAAGTGCTCTTGAGATCCTACATTCATAAGCAAGGATTGATCATGACTCTATGCTCATAACCTCTAAAATTAAAGGGCTTAACCCGTCTTTCAGAGTGGATATGCTGGAACAGTTTGACAAAAAAAGTCCTCAACATATTTTGAAGTATCATGCTCACATTTAGTCATGCCTTTAGTCAGAATGAACATTTGTTCAAGGCTTTATGGTCAAGTATTTTTAGCATCTTTTCACATACAAGTGACCAACTAACCCGACAGAAAAGAACCAAAAGTAATCTATTCACCAAGTCAGAGTGGACAATGTTGCAGTTCAATTTAGATCTCCTCAGACGTTCCTATAATATCACATTCTTCAGTTTTGACTTTTAAACTCTTAAGCTCGAACAAGTTTATTTTCAAGTCAGAGTGGATATTAGTGCGAAGTTAAAAAAAAAATCCTACCATTTGCCTTGTAATTTTGCATTCACAAGCAAGCGATGAACATGAGACCTCATGACCTTGACCTTTGTACCCCAAAATTTAAGGAGTTCTGATTGAATTTAGCCAAAAACATGCATGTTTTTGGCTAAACATTTGTGCAACTGAAAGTCAAAATACCCTTGAGATACCATATTCACAAGCAAGCGATGATCATGACATATGACCTATAACCTCCAATAGTTCAGAGGATCATCGAGTTGACACATAGCTTTCAAATCTGATCAGTTCATCCTTGATTCACAGCAGATATTTGTGTTTGAAGAAAAACACCATTGCTCTTGCATTTATATGCAAGGGATGAACATGAGACCCAATGAACCATAATTTGACCTAGGACCTTTCAAATGAAAGAAGATACTGTAAAACCTTGACCTATATTCTCCAAGCCTTCTTAGGATCATCCATTTCACCCACAACCTTTCAAATCTGATCAGTTCATCCTCAAGTTTCTAAGAAATCCCCCCAAAGTGCTCTTGTGCTTATATGCAGGGAGATGAACGTGAGAACCAGTAAACCAGAATTTGACCTATGGCCTCTCAAATTAAAGAACAGAACCTTAGACCTTAGACCAATGATCCCCAAGACATTTAAGGATTTTCCATTTGATCCATAACCTTTTAAATCTGATCAGTTCAACCTTAATTCACAGCAGATATTTGTATAGTATAAAGAAAAGAAGTATTCTTGAGTTTACATGCAAGGGATGAACATGAGACCCAATTAACCAGAAGTTTGTCCTTTTAAAAATCAAAGAAGCAAATAATTGAGTCAAAGCAGATGTGTACAAGTTATAAAGAGGCCCTCAAAGCATTCTTTGGATACTGCATTCACAAGTATGGCCCATACAGAGAGACAGACATCCCAAAAACATGATGCCCTGGGTCTCAGCTGTCATTATATCAAAGGCATAAAAATGCAAAAGTTTGCTGAAAGAGATGTCTAAAAAGAACTGAGGGCACTAAGGTTGATGTAATTGTGTCCAACCAAGAAGTGAAGCTCTTTAAAGTTCAAGCTAAAGCAAAATACAGAGACAAGATAGACGCCTTAACAGTAATGGTAGCTGACAGTGTGATTAGCCACTGACAGCACCATTAGCTAGGAAAGTCAGCCACTTTAAGAGCCATCCTCACATACTTTGTGCTTCTTTCTTGTGGCACATAAGGGGCTCTACGTTAGCTCCAATCAAGCCTTTTTCTGTCTTTCCAGAAGCTGCAAAGAAATGCAGGCTAAAGCTGGCAACTCTGAAATGTGCTTTTGCTTCTTAACGAGACAATCCCTGATTTTTTGCAGCTAAAGATACAAGAAAGCCCTGTACAAACCACGAACAAGTCCAGTACTCTGAGCAGCAGCCGAACGGATCAATATTTCTTTCTCTTGACAGGGAGTGATTGATCACAAGGCCAACATGAGATTTCGAGATGAAAACAGCAGGTGTCTTCTCTGGAGGAGGATGTCGAGTAACAGAGCGGTGCACCCGCTGATGAAACCGACAGGCCAGCAAAAGACAAAAAAAAAAAACAGAGCCTTTTTCCCTCACCCACGCTCTTTACGTGACTAGAGAGGTTCAATTGGAGAGCTGGAGACCGTGGATGCAGCAGCAGCAATGGTGGCAGCAGAGGCGTTTCTCTTGATGCTGCAATATCGGCCTCCTGCTGTTCTGAAATGATTTTCAATTGAGAGTTTTTTTGGTGTTCTGTCAGCTGCAGAGCGACATGACCCGGCCAGTTTTATAGCGAGGCTCTTTTTCAGTGATTATGTGACTGTAAAATGTCTGTTTAGATTGCTTCCAGCTGGTTGATCCAAGATCAGCTTAATGATAGTGGTAAAATTGTGAAGACCAATTTATCAAAATCATCAGTGATCCGAACAAAATCAATACTATCTAGTATTTTCTTACCCAATATCTATTTGAAAATAAATAAATATATCCAAAAAACTGATAGGCAGAGATGTGCAGGGATGACACATTTTTGTAAGCCAACCTGGTTACCTCAACTAAAAGCCAAGGGGATTTTGACCTCTGCAATTGAGGTTATGTTTTAGCCAGCATTTGTTTGTTTGATTGTCTATGAGCAAGATAACTCAAAGAGTTTTTTATGGATTTTTCATTTTCAGGAGATGTTGGTCATGGCACAAGGAAGAAGTTATTAGATTTTGGTGCTGAGAGTTTAAGATATGCCTTGGCAGAGGTTTGTGCTCTTAGAGCAACTCGTTTGTTTGCATGTTCGCAAAATAATTCAAAAAGTTCTCAAAGGATTTGGATGAAATGTTCAGGGAATGTTGGTCATGGCTCAAAGGAGAATCGATTTGATATTGGTGGTGATCTGAATCTGGATGCTGATCCAGGAATATTTTAAAGGATTTGTTAACATTGTGAGATTGTGGGCACTTCTCCACATTTTTGACAATGACTCAATAACTTCTAAATGATTTTGAGGACATTTTCAGTGAATATTTGTCACAGTACAAAGTAGAGGTGCCCAGATTTTGGGGGTGATCAGAATCCAGATTTGATCCAGGAATTTTTTAATTGAGTTGTTAACATTGTGAGATAGGGCAGTTTTCTTCTAACCTGGCACACCAGATGGACCGTACAATATATTTCACAAGTCCATCAGGAAAAGAGCTCAAAGAAAGTGTTTTGGGAGGGCAGAACCTTTCAGAAGCATATTCAGCAGGTGATTGGACGATCATTCCGTCAATCACATTCATTACAGGCCAGTCAAATAATGTAGTAGACGAGCACTACTACGCTACAGAACATGAACCACTTGGTAAAACAAACTCTCATCAAACATGTCCAAAGTGGAGTGAAAATATTGTTACCAAAGTGAAGTTTGTTGTGCTGTTATTTGTTTTTCATTTAATAAAGAAATGCAGCCCAAATCTGATAAAAAAAAAAAAAACTGCTACTAAAGCTGTTAGCATCTGTGCTAATCTCTGCCTCAGCAGGCTCTTCCTGCTGTCATCTTGCTCGCAGCTCGTTCCGCATTCTGCTTTAAAGGACTCTGATCGGGTCGTGCCGCTTTGGGGCAGCTCACAGTCGTTGTAGGTTGGAGTTTGGCAAGATAGAACTGCCTGATTACAGACATTGAATCAGGCAGATGCAGCTGCTAAGCTAGGTTAGTCTTCCACATTTTGACAATAGGTCACCTGACAGTGTTAGTAATGCCTTGGCAGAGGTTTGTTCTCATAAAGCACTTCTAAAGCTGAAAAAGTATTCGGCAAAAAGAAAACAATGAAAACAAATAGTTCTGTTCATCACAGTTATCTTAATGAACAGACCTAACTTTTATGATGTTTTGGCTAAATTTAATCAGCGATTCTCATGCTGTTATTGAACTACAATATGGTAATGCGACTTAAAAGCAGTTATCACGCCTCACACTTATAGTATCTTGTTTGAGAATTTCACCTTAATCAAATGACCTCACCAAGTTGTTGCCCATTGCTATGGCTATTGTGAATGTTTTATCATTTAAAAATAATCAGAAATTATTGCATTAAGGTACCAGACCCTTTTTTAAGTCGTTAGCAGTTTTTCAGCAAGCACCCTTTTAAAACACAATGACTCTCAAATTCAAAAGCGGGCCAATGTCAGATGCATGTCATGTTGCAAAATGAAACCTGCAAATCTTGCATGCATGTATTCGACACAGACCTTATTTCAGGTATTTATCTGCTATTTAAATTCACATAAACTGGGCGGGAACTGGGAGTGCTAAAATGCTAACTTATTTCCACATTTTAGAACTCATTCCTGCACCACAAAATTGAGTCCAGAAATGCAAATGCGAGTTAGCATTTCGCACTTTCCAGTCTCCAAGGCCTGAAGTATATGGCATTTAGAATATCTGTTCCTGTATTTTAATGTTTAATCCAAAATAATAAAATGCACTCTTATGTTGCCCAATTTTGAGTGTTGTTTTGAGGATGAGGAAACTCTCCAACAAGAGGTCAGAAACATTGGAAATATTGTAGCTGTTTCTAAGTCGAACCGCCATGTTCTGATTCTGTAGTAGCTTAATAATAACTTTTTACTCCAGCAAATTACATTTAAAGTTAAAAAAAATGTGGAAAGAAGGTATGTTCGTTCAGATCACTAAGAAAACATGTTAGTTTCATTATTTTATGTTAGCTACAGACCTTATGATCAGCAATGATCAAAAACACAGTAAAAAAATCAAAGACTTTTAGTCAAGAGAACCAGCTTGATACTAACTTCCATCTTGGCAACAAAAATAACTCATTCCTGCATTACTCTATTGCCCACCCTTCTTACGTAGTCAAAATTATTCCTATTCCCTTTCTTCTTTTGAAACATCTTTCTTCACATCAGTGACAGATATTCTGCCTCAAAAGTCACTTTAATGTTTAACCAGTGGACAGGTTTAACATAGTACCCTGTTATCACAGCACCCACCCCTGATAAGACCCCCTTTTATCTCAAAGCTCATGTTTGAAAGGGACAAAGAATGTTAAATTCCATATGCTGCACATTCATCTTCTCCTTTGTCCCCCTCTGAGTCACCCTGATTGTATATCTATAGAAATTACAATGCAAGGGGCGATGTGAGCGCGAGGCATCCATACGGGATTGATTACACGGATATCACATCCCATCAAGGACATCAGAGGGGTCCTGGCAGGCTCAAGTAATGCAGCCCCATGTTCAGCTGTGTTTAGGCAGCCTTTTGATACTTCAAAAAGGTTGAAATGTTTGTGATAACATCTCCTGACATCTATTCATGTGGTGGTCTGAGGCAGTGAATGCAATGTGTTGCAGGCATTTAAAGGGCAGCGGTGACCATGGAGAAGCACAAGGCATGTTTCAGTCATAATGTTTCACCTCTACTTTCTACAAAAGGACAGTGCAGATGGCAGTTTCTGTTTTCTTCCCAAAATACATTTGCGATAGATAGATAGATAGACAGATAGATAGACAGATAGATAGATGTACTTAATTGATCCCAAGCTGGGAAATTGTGAATAGTAAGCAATAATAATAAGCAATAATAAAAATAAGCAAGCCAACCTGTTTTAAACATGTAAAGCAAGGTATGTAGTAAAGAAAGATAAACCTTATTCACACTTGCAGAAAAGTGCTTAAGTAATCCTGAAATTCCTTGTTGTGAGCTTCGTGTGTGACAGTAAACAGCAGGGCATTTCACACAGAAATTACTAGGAATGGGGGAAACAGATACTACATAGCATTGTGATATTTGGCATGGCGATAGAGTATTGACCCATTAATGTATTAGTTTCCAGCACTTAACAAAGCATATGGTTCTATAGAAAAATAATTACTATTAAAATCATCATGAGCCATTTTACTAGTGAGGTCAGCAGAGGTGACGGTCATTGTGCAGGAGAGTTTGTAAATGAAGCACAGCAGCACAGCACAAAGAAAAAAGAATTGCATTTAAATCTGTTGCATGGACGTAATTGTGACCTTTTTTTTTGGGGGGGGGGGTAAAAGATGAACATAACACAAAGGGTTAATAAGGAATGACTCATGAGAAAATAAAAATACTACACTATATATATGTGTGTGTGTGTGTGTATACATGACAGACAGCAGAAAACTACAAGGATTTTCTTTTGTCGACAGATTGCCCTCCAAACTTTGTTTTTTTAGCCACATCCTTTGATAACTACTGAATCTTTTAATAACTTGTCATGCTCACGGGGTCTAGCATGTACTGTCTTAAACTGGAGCTGATTGGATTAAACCAGTAGAAGGGGTTTCAGGACTGTTTCTTACAAAAAGCACACTTTCTTTCTCAACCTCTCTGATTTATTCATTGTGTTCTACCAAGCCAGGAACACAAATTTTCATCATCTGAAAAAAAAAGGAAAGAAAGATAAACGCATAAGCTGAAAGAATCAATACAACCACACAATTCACACCAAAACAGCCTGCAAATAGTGCCTTGCATCGATGCTAAATCCTCTTTAATGATTAAACATATGCCTGCTTTATCATAATTCTCCTGCATCCTTCCATTTGGAGGTTTCACATCCATTATCCGATCGTAGCAGGGTCAGAGGTCAATATAAACAACCCCCAGAGCCCAAAGCATCAAATACATTACAGTGGCCTGGAGTCTTGTTGAAGCAGTTTAAAGTAGATGAGTTCTCACATTGAGATGGTCTCTCCTCCTCCTCCTTAGACAGGCGAGGCGGGGTCAAGGTTGGGAGGTAATCCAATAAAGCTGATTCACTGCATTGCCGTAATATGGGGTCGCAGTGTTCTCAGACGCTGGGAGGGGAAGGAAAACTGAATAATTGTCCTTGAGAAACACCATCGGTGGAGGAACAAGCTTCAAGCCATTCATGAGTTACGCCAACCACATTATTACTTACCCGGAAATTAATCTAAAAACTTTGCTGACTCGAGTCTTTTGAGACATTTAAGTCTTTGGCTTGTTGATAGTGTGACTTTCCAAACATCGCTAAGATGCATGACGGCGCTCCCCACAGTGCCACAGGGCTACCCTTGAGGGTGCCAATCGCTCTGTTATGGAAATTGCATTGGCTACTTGTCAATGGTGATGTCTTTGGAGGCACGGCCACCTAATTGGTTTAAAAAGTATTGTGCCAACGGGGAGAGCATATCAATGCTTTGGTATCCGGGGCTAAATGGAGGATTTTAAGCACAGCAGCCTATAAGAGGGAGTGTTAAGTTGACAGGATGCAGGGGAGAAAACATGAAATCATTAATGTGTACAAAAATGCAAATTAGGGGTAATATAAATTTAATGAAATTGGGAGCAGTTTAGTCATGAGAGGGGCTAAAGGTTAATGGAAAACTACTTCTTTTGGTGAAAGAATCTTAGTAATATTTTCTTGTGGTCTTGTAGTGTCAAACACAACAAATAAGAAAACAACAGATCAACATATTTGAAACAAATAAAAGCCAGATAACAACTTAAAAAATAAAGCATCAACAAATCAAAAAACACTACAGCAAATCAAAAAAACACCAAAAACCAAGGAGAGACCACTAGGAGAAAACAATTTAATATAAGAGAACGCAATCACAACTAAAAAAACACATCCTTAAACATGACAACTAAGATAACCCAACTGAAATATAAAAATACAACAATAAATAAAACAAAAATTATAAACACATAAAACAAACCACAACCACTAACTGAAAACACACACAAAACCACAGTAAAACCCACAAAACGGTAATAAATCAGAAAGCACAACAAATAAGAAAATATGAAAACATATCAGAAAACAATGAGGCATAAAAAATGCAACAAATTGGAAAAAAAAAGCATGACAACTTATCAAGTACACAACTTAGGAAAAAAACACAACTCATAGGAAATTAGTTAAACAAAATCGGAAAACACATCATTAAACAACGGCAATTAAGAAAAACAAGTAGAAGATAACAACTACAGATAAAAAAAAATAAGAAAAACTACTACAAATTAAGAAATATATATTTACATAGTAAATCAGAACAAATTCACCAACTTAGAGGAAATTCGAAAACACAACCATATATCAAACAAACAAATCTCAAAGCACATAATAATAAGAAAAGACAACAATGAACATAAACACAACAACATATCAGTAAACAAATCAACTACTGCATATAAAACACAATAGCAAATCAAAATCAAAACAACTAATAAAAATCCAGATCTTTTCAAACACAACGAATTTGGCAAGGGTATGATTAGCATTCATTTACTCAAGGTTGAGTTTTTTTCTTAATTGTTGTGTTTAGTTTTTGTAGTTGTGTTTTGTAATTTTTCATTTTCATTGTCACTTTATTTGTTATTTTTAATGTTCTTTTGTAAGTTGTCATGTTTTAGGATTTGTTGTTGAAGTTCATGATTTGTAACATCATGCTTCACTACTTGTTGAAGTGTTTTATGATTTCTTTTATTGTCTTATTTGTTGTTGTGTTTTGCATCTCAGGGCCACAACCTTCCTACCACACTTTTCTATCATGAAGCCTTTTTGCCCCAAAATTGCATTAATTTCCACATTTAGGATAAACTGTTACTCTTCCCCTTTCTCCCTGTAAGTTTTATGTTGAGCTTGACTAATCTTTAATAAATTGTGGCTTAACTTGTAAAGGTCACAGATTTGGGTGCCGTGCAAGGAATGCCACGTGAGATATTCTGTCCATCCCATCTTATTGGTGCTAATGGTGGAAGGCTGGAGGTGACAGACAGCACGGGGGTTGATCAATGTGTCGACAGCTATTAGGTAAGTGGGGGCTGAAAGGGCAAGTGTGTTTAAGTGAGCCGCCTGGGAGAGCATGGTTTCCATCAGTTAAATTGAACATTGGTGTAGGGATGAGCTGGTGATGGTGTGTTTACAGCCACAGCACACCATCTAATAAAATACTGATAAGACAAATTAAAGGGGGAAAAAAAAATCAATTTTGATGTTCGGATTTTCTTGGGGAATTGTCATTGCCAAATGAAAATATTTGTCTTGGCAGTTTTAATAAGCTACTTAGAGCCTTTAAGCTAGTCCTTGCTCTGTAGATACAGCTCCACATCATAGTTGGGGCTGGGCATCAGTGTGGGGGTAAACAATGCTTTGCCCCCTCATGTAATGCTAGGAAAGCTATGATTTTAAAACTCTTGATGCATATACTATCAAGCTCAAGTCATTTCCATCATAAAAATAACATAACACTGATATAAAATTAATTATTTGAGTTATTACTGTCAATTAAGTAAGAGGCTGTTTACATGACTCCGTTTCCACCAGAAACGCAAAGGTTTTTCCTTTGCGTCTTCAAAAACGATCTGCGTTCAGACAGAGACTGGAGAACGACTGACAACGCTGTAGCGTGCATGCCAGTCCAGTAGATGGCGATGTAGGCTTGCAGAGAAACAGCGCAGTTACAACACACTTATGAAGAAGAAAAATTTTCCACAAACAACAATGGCGAGTGGACGCACGAAGACGCAGGAGTCTCTTGTCTGGACAACAAATCTGTCGAGACAACAAATCTGTCTGCATAGTTTTGTCTGGATAACAAATCAAGCACGGGAAGCAGCACACATGTTACTCAGGAGACGGCCGAAGCTGTTGTTCCTGGTATGCACGGCAGCCTTCATGTGAAAGAGTACCGCGCATGCAGTGACGTCAGCGTTTCCCCCTGAAACGCTGAATCGTGTTTACATGAGACCGGGTGGCGGAGCGTTTTGAAAACTCTCCACCTTGGACCCTGGTTTCAAAAGTTTGCGGATTCAGGCGCTCCAGGCACCGTTCTCATGTAAATGGGAGGCTAAAACGCAATGAAAACTCTTCGGATTTGGCCGAAAACGGAGTCGTGTAAACACCACCTAAGAAAGATATATCAATAGAGAAAAACAGAGTTGGGTTGTTGTCTTCACATTATAATAGACTGGACGTTTAATGCCACTCTAAGGCCAGAGTGTTTTCCTAGATGTCAATTTCATATGTTTGAACTGCCAGAAAAGAGACAGTATCATATTTACAAGGATATGATGAATTAAACTTAACATTATATCAATTAATCCAAATCTAATGCAGCACTAAAACCATTTAACTATGTTTAAATAGAGGAATGTCGCATTATGTTACCCAAATGGATAATGACACTATATTTTGATATTCTAAAGAACTCTTTGCTTTTTTTTAGAATGCAATTTGCTTTTTTACTTTGGGGGGCACTTTAACCCATTTTACTTTTAAACAGCAGTCCATGTAAAAGCCAAGTTGTTATATAGACATATTTTAAACAGTTTATATTGTTTTAAAGAGAAAAAAAATGTGGAAGCATTATGAGCATAATGAGCATTGACAAACTACTCATCCTCTCATTGGCTATGTTTATATGCAGTCAATATTCGGGTTAAGATCAATATTCCGGTTTCTGAAACATTCGGAATAACCAGTTTACATGCATGAGCAAACAGGGTTATTCCTCTATGCATAGTATCCCGGACAAAACAGTGATGCATGGAGAACTTCATCACACAATGCACGTCATTTCCGCTTTTCTTCCTGTATCCAATAGCAATGAGAACAACAGCAGCAGCACGGCGGATAATGAACGGCCCGGAGCAGCCAACAGTCGGCTTCGTTTGCGCTTTGGTGCTGGTACTGACCCACCATCAGTACTTGACACTATTCCTTGTCAGTTTCTTCATTAATGGAAGACGAGAACGTGAAGAATTAGGAAATCGAACCGGAGCTGTGCCATGTTACAACAAATACTTCCTGTGCTCAAAAGACCAAGATTCCTTGCAAAAAAGGACATGCGCAGAACACAACTTAATGTTCCTTTGGATGAGGATATCTGATTGGCGTATACATGACCAAATATTCGGGTTAGAAAAGGTGTAACCCAGGGGTGACTTTCGGGTTTTTAAAAAATGGAATATGAGCATATTCAGGTTTTTCGAAAGGTTTTTGGGTGTTTACATGGCTGCACACAACCGGGTTATTGCTAATATTCCGGTTATGGAAGGTTTAATGACTGCATGTAAACGTAGCCATTGATGGCTTAAAGCCACAGTGTTCTTCTACTCAGATCTGTGCACCCATTAGATAAAATATACTTAAAATTTGATTTTTAATGTTAGTTATTGTGTACAGAGGGCATCAGGCAGTCTCCTTATGACATGATTTGACCTAGCTTTCAGAAAAGAGAGACTGATTAAAAATAAATAGCTCTAGATGCAAAATGAAAAAAATATTAGCATGTCAGAAAAAGGTTGCGCAACTGTGTAAAACCAAAAACTGGCCAAAAGGTCATCCCAAAAACAGCTTAATGTTGGAGTATCATGGTTGTGCTAGAACGAAATGATGTTACCAGTAGTTTGACAGATTAAACATATCAACTTATGGCTGAGAATCAAGCAAATAGAAAAAAAAGATGTGTTGCCACAGGTGGCTTGTTGTTGAACGTCTTTCATTTCATCCTTTATATATCTCTCGGTTAATTATGAACCAAGGCCTCGCTTTAATTTGCAGCACTACTCTCTTTGAGACCAGCTCATCTCCCATCACAACTGGCCTCTCTTAAGCAGCCAGAAGCCCAGTTCAACAAATTTTAAAAAGGTCACAAGATGTTGAGGAACAAGGCTCTAATGGCTCCCTCTCATCACAGCTTCACTGATGCAAGTTGGTCAGGAACATTCAAGGACAAGAGGACCACTGACGCAATCTTTGTAATAAACCCAATGAAAGATCAGTATGAGTATACTAATCTAGGGACAAATGGAAAATGAATCAGCCAAATAATGGGGCCATTTCTTGTGGAACCAAAATTTCAAAAAAGGTGTCTTTATTGTTGACTAATAGAGGACTGACTCAGGACAATTGATTCCTTTAATGAATGATACGAGCAAGACTGACTGGGACTGAAAAGACCTTAACAAAGGTAAATAGAAAACAGATCAAGTTCACCAAAAGGATTGTGACCGAGGCAGGGAGGGTGCAACAGTTTGTGATGGAGCAATATGAAGCAAATAAGGGTCATCCCAAGGTCCCTATGAGCAAAATGAAAAGGGTTTTTTTCAGGTAAAAAAAACAAAACAATAGCGCTACTACTGAAATTAAATAATTGAATGTGAAATGGACTTTTTCTGGCTTTTTAAAAATCTTTTGAAAACCACAATGTTTGGTCCATATCCCTGTTTTCTGCACTGCAAGTCAGTGGATAGCTCATTTTAGGGAATTTAACAGTTCACAGGAAGGGGATGGTGCCAAAGCCAAGGTGAACTCTGGTCCAGACCAAAGAACCAAATTCTGATCAGCTTGAAAACAAGGTCTACTTTCACTTCCAAGTGCCAACCCTTATGTCTTCAAGACTACAATTCTGTGCTGAATTTGGTAACACATCACTCCAATCAATATGCCAGAGTCATCTGACACAGCCTCAACTTTGTATCCCTTAAAACAGGTCAGATCTACTTTGAGCTAACTGATGTTATTCCTCAATACCCGGTTGTGTATTTCCAGGTCATAATACAATAATAGGCCAGATGGCGGGAACAGAGACCACAGCTACAGCTCCAGCTAGTGGGGGTGGAAATATTACACAACATTTGATTGACATAGTCCACCCAACAAAGGACAATATGAAAGAAAACCAAACCAAATGCGGTCCAATAAGTCCATTGAACTTTATATGTGAAAGCGACCCCAGATACACAGATTAAAGAGCTGAAGTTGTCAATAAAGATGGAAAGTTAGGGTTTGGCCAGGAGGAATGGGTTGTAGAGGGTTCATAGCAAAATCAGCAATATCATTTCTTAGAGAACTGGAAATGCAGGGACATAATTTGCAAAGGACAGTAAAGGAGATGTCGGGTAAAGCAGTTAAGGCGAGTTTGATTTACAGCAGGTGTCAGACTTCATTTTTGGAATGACGTCCCCAAGTTTATTGGGTTCCAGTTACAAGGTTTGGATCCTTAAAGTTTACGAGTTAGAGTCCCAACTTCAGAGGGCATTTTAGATAACAAAAAGGAAATCCAATTGATGAGTTTGAAATAAGGAGGACTTGTGCCAAGTAGCGATACATGAAAATGACTACATTCCTCTATTTTATTCTCGCCTGTCTGGCAGAGTGAAAAGAACGGAGCAGGGGGAGGTAGAGAAAAGTCAGGCATCCATGAGTGCTAGCCCCAGAAAGGGTCTTCACCCAGGCTCTGCTTCCACCGTCCTCTAACTAAGTTCTCTCATCAGACGTCTTGCTCTATTTCTCTTATATATTCCTTTCATTTCTTTCCAGGCATAATATATGGACCTAAAAGAGCTATGTTGTATGTGATGGAAGTTAGGGATCATGGGTCAGGTAGGTAGACTGTCACTAGCTGCAGCTTACATGTACATCATTAATTCTAATGCAGTTTTCATCTGTTATTCACTTTTTCACACAAATTTTAAAATATAAAATCTGCCTTGATTATCTGGTACCTTCTTTATTGTATAAATTTGTTCCTTGTTTCTAGACTTTTTTTAAGGACTTAAAATGTGTTTGTGACCCTGTCCAAAAATTAATCTAAGTTCTCTGTAAATACATGGAAATACAAGATATTCCAACACTCAATCCTATCATCTGATTTGTAAGCTCATATAAACCAGATTATTATTATTGTGCCACATTATTATTTAAAAAAGACCTTAATACTCCAAACTTTTCTCATTTTGTAAAGGTGGATTCATCACAATAATCACCATCATAACTTAAGGAGTCAAAGTCTAACTTGTTTAAATAAAGCACTGACTAATGATTACATAACTGCCTACAATGTCTTAACATGCCATGTGTTCATTTCCTCCCTCGAACCTCCTGATGACCCCGACTCTATTTATGGTAAATATGATCTGATCTGATGTGACTCAGTCTCAGCAGTGGCGATCTCACAGTTAGTCGTGTCACTTCTTTCCAAACACAGGGGACCCCGGCTGCCAGCTCTGGCTTCAATCTGATAATTGGCCTGCCCCATAGATGTGCAATTACAGCACATCATAATTAATATCCTGCTTTCAGGAAACGATTCAACTTTTGTCCTCTGACTGGCTTTTTTCCCCCTCTTCAGTCTACAATTAAAGCTGCCACCTGAGGAAACATGGACACACAATTACTGCAGACATAAAGGAGTGGTCATCATGGGTCAGTGTAATTTCAGTACTCATCACAGGTGATGGGTAATATGGTGCCGGCTGTCCTGTGGAGTTAGGCTGCCTGTCATAAAGTGGGATGACTCTGCCATCATGTGTGACACTGATGTTAGAGAACAGCTCTGAGAGGGTGCCAAACACAGCGATCGTCACATGAACTCTGGTTAACCTGAACATTTATGATGCTTTGTTTGATGACACTGTTACTTTTATTGTTAATACAGAGAGTATAAGAGCACCAATAAAACCACAACGCTGGGTTATGGCTCTGTTTCTTTTTTATTGAACCTTTCACTTTTTCTTAGTTCAACTGATCTCAAGATTCTTTTAAAGTTTGAAAGAGATATGACATCCGTCCTGGTGGAAAAAGAATACATTTTCTTCTTTTTTACCAAACCAAACATTATACTTAAAGAATTGTTACTGGTAGTGCATGTGACACATCAGTGATGTTTGGGGGTCATCTTAATTATAGAGTATTGTTAATAGACTTGTTAATAGTACATGAACTTGAGCTCTTACAATGTGTTTCTTCTCATCTGACAACTCAAGCACTAAACTGCTGGTTGCACTTATCCATTCACAACCCTTACTATACATGCCACTGATCAACTTCAATTAGGCGTCTTGCCTAAGAACACACTGGCAGGTGGCTAAATGACCTGGGAATTAAACCGCTGACCTCCTGGTTTTAAGGACAACTGACGCTACAATTGTACAACAGTCACCTAAATGAATATTTCTGGAACTTTTTATTAGGGATGCACATTATCAGTACAGCACTTGCATCCGCAGATAATCGGCAAAAGAGTTTGTTATCTGTACTGGCTGAAATTAGATTTTTTTTTTTCCTGTATCAACAGCTGACATGTAGGTCAAACATTACAGCTATCCATAAATGAAAGTAAACACATATTGATATAGATAACTTTAAGTAACCAATGAAAACTGTCACCCATTAAACCGAAGCAGTTTCATCCAGTCATAGAGAAAATCATTGTAAGTAAGAGTGCAGATGGTGATTCTGGTGTGTTCTGTCCACCAGTGCACTCTGATGTTACTTTTAAAAACTGTTTTTTGCTTTTAACCTATAGTCACAGTAATTGTTGTCATGTTTGTAGTTTGCACCCCTCATAACAGGAAATAGTATACAGCCTGAGCTTTCTGATGTGTCCTCTAGTTGTAGTCTTTTAACAAACCCATAGGCCTAAGCAAAAGGCCAACGCAAGGCCAAACAGCAAGAACATCATGCCACAACCCGTCACTACGAGCCAGAAAAGCTGGTCACTGCCTAGCTGCCTCAATGCTCTACTATCTAGATGTAAACATGCACAGTGAGCAAATAGTACTAATAGCCTCACATAGGACCTGGACTGTTTGGTAGTGTACAGAAAATGAGGGTAAGGTTGCATGTAGGCTGTGCCAGCTTAAACTCTCATATTACCACTAAATGTTTCCATAAATGCAGGGAGGATCAAAGACCAGCAGTTTTAGCAATGCTAATGCAAGCTACACTTAGCAAACCTATTTCATAATATTTACATGCAGATGCTTCTGTTCTTATGGTTAGACCGGTCAGTCAAGCAAAATGAAAGTTTGATGTGTAATTACATCAAAGTGGAAAATCTGCCTATTTTCTCAGATACAGTACACTATAGTACTATGCTTCAACAATTACTGCATACTTTGATGCATCAACATCAAAAGTAATTAAGATGCTGTCTTATATTATATCAAACAAGACAAAGACCATCATTCTGTTGTGACTCTAGCTGGCACATTGATTTTCTTAAAGAGTCAGTCAATCATGCATTAGCATTACTCAATACCGTGATGACACCTGCTCTTTTTCCAGCACAAGGAAACAGGCGGCAGCTGCTTTAGTGGCTGAATCAAACTAGGTGAACACAAATAAGCAGCGCCACCTTTAACGTCACTGCCGATAACTATGGACATTAATGCTGTGTCATGCTGGGAAGTCAAATAATTCAACATAAGTGATGGAGACGAGGATGAAAGATGATCTCCAGAATGAGGTGAGCTTGGTAAGTGCCTATGTGTGTTCATTTGCTTTGGTGATGGGTGTTCTGCTCATAATTTATTCAATGACTCACTTGTGCTTCTCAGATTGGGTGTAATTATCCGAGCCTCCATTCGAAGCATCAACACCGTGACTTTTCTGTGTCTCATCTGGTAAAATTGAAGAATAGAAAGCTGGTTCTCTGACAGAGGGAGGCTGAAAGCACAATTCTGCCCATTGTGTGTTGAGGGCTCTTTACAATACAAGTGCAACATCTACCTGAACCAGGGCTTTTTGACTGTGGGAACGGCTGCTTTTTATCAGATACTTTTCTATTTTAGATCGGGACCAAGGCCCTCTACACATGATTAACAGAATAAGCTATGCCCACAGCAAGGGGGTATAGCATACAAGCTCAAAGGGAGCGCAAAGTCAATGATTACTTCCTCATGTGAAGCAACAAATGACCAAGAACATTTTGCAACACTATGACCAATGCTGAGAAATCATAAAATTTCACTGAAAGTATGTTCCCAGGATAGATCTTGCTGTGTTCAGTGCTGTGGAGAGAAATGTGCTGGTGGAGTATCACGTTTCCTGATGGCCCCCTGACTCAGACTGATTTTAAACATTCGCCAATGTAGATGTAAAGCATGGGTACCACGCTCAACTTGGGTGAACTTTGGTTTAACAGAGCTTGGCGCTGCTGCGAACCTTGTACAAACATAATGCAACATGACTCAATGAACTCCATTTAAAGCAGACATATATGCCACTTCACCATGTGCCTGTGCAGCTGGTCTCAACGAGAGAAATAGCTGGAGTCACCACAAAGGCAGCTGTAACTGAGGGTAGAGAAGGTAAGAGGTCAGGTAGTTGCAGTTTGGATTGAATGTTGGAAATTTTGAAGCATTTATGAAATTTTAGGCATCACTGATGAACACCAGTGATGCCCAACAGACAATTCCATTTTAACCTTTTACTGAGCAAAAGTTGGCCTAGACATCAGTGTGTGAGTTCAGCTATAGTTCAGCAATGGTTAACTCTGTTAGACTGCCCCCTTATTTTTTCACTTGTTGATTAATTATAGATTACACAGGTACACTAAAAAACCCTAAATTATTAAGGTTTTTGGAATAACAACACTTTAAATCTTAACCCTTTATGCAAAATAATTATTTTTCCACAAGTTCAGTTCCTTTACAGCCATGTGGTTCTTCATCACCGTGTGGAGATTGCAGTCTTATTGTGCTGTAGCTGAGCTCTTAGCCATGTCCATAGTTGTCAAGTGTAGACTCACTGCTTTCTTACCTCTGCTGGTCACTTGTAGTCTTCAAATAAGCAGTCTTTTTAAATAAGAAAGCATCCTACAAGGTTTGTTTCCTTGACAGTATGCTAATATTTTTTATCTTAATACATAATGTAGGAAGAGATGCAGTTTAAAAGTGATTCTGTCAGTCTTGCACTGGGTGTACAGGGTTAAGGGCCCTTATCTAAACATTTTACACTGGTATATGTGTTGTCTCACAGGCAAACCTTTCAGATAAAAAGTAGGTAGTAAAAATGGGTCTGAGGAAGATGATGATCCAGCAGTAACCCAGTACTCCATATGGCTGTATCCTGGCTTTCATTTAAATTCTGACACCCCTTCGGTTGCTATTCCCAACTCCCTCTCCTATTATCCTTCTCTGTTTGCTGTCCCCTTAAAGGAATAGTTCAGGTTTTTTTGATGTGAGGTTGCTTGAGGCCTGTGGCACTAATAAATATGATTGCCAATAAAGCCATTTGAAAGCTTTGTCCCTGCTGGAAGATAGCAGGTCATGGACGCTAGACAATACATGGCAGTCAATGGTGCCACAGAAAGCTTCGTAATTATTGTTTGAGGGTAAATAAAGAACAATTGATTGACTGGATGCTATAGTAAGACATTTACTTTACAGTGTTTCACTTTTACTCATCAAAGCCCCTGTGTTTCGAACTATTTTCATATTTACTAGATCATATTTACTAGTGTTATAGGCCTCAAGATATCTTATTTCACGAAACCTTAACTATCCCTTTAAAATAGGAAAATAGCTGACAATTAATATTAGAAGAGTAGGTCTTATACAACAGATTTTTGCAGTAATTGGAGACTGAGGTGAAACAAATCATCACAATAGTTGTCTGTACATTAGATACATCTTGATTTGTTGAAAGATTTCATGAAGTACAGTTTTCATTAATTAACTAAGTCATCAGTGATAAAAATAACAATGTACTTTTGACCTTATCTGAAGTCACCTCTTTGTAGCAGCGAGAGTTATCTGGTTTCAGACCCTCAAAGGAGCTGAAGCATCACTGCCACCAGGTGTTTGTACTTATTCCACAGCGTACACAGACGATGGATCTTGGACTCCATTTAAAAGCACACGGGTGCAAAAAAGGACTTTACAGCTCCGGTAATTGGGCCTCACCTAACACCTCTATGAGACTCCACCATCTGGATAGATAAGAAGGAACACACTGTTCTGTCAGCAAACTCAGGTGTGACCTCCATCTCTGCCAAGCTCTCTTTTGATGTTATTTCACGTCCCCTAACAGAAAGTTTTCTCTTTCCTCCCGTTACAGACAACTTAATAGAACTCCACTACAACTCCTGTTGGCCTAGAATCAAGTTAAGAGATTGTAAAAATAGTAACAAGGTTTGGCCTCCCAAGGCAGCGTTCAGGGGCCAATAGGTGTTAGTACAGACTTCACAGTATGGAGACATGATGCGGTTTTGTCCTCCAAAGAGGAAATGTTACTTCCTTAACAGAGGGAGAGTATAGACTTTTGTCTAAAACATGTTACGGATTTTTTAACTGTAGAACTTTTGCACCGCTAAAATCACTAATCATAAGTTATTTTTATGTTTTAGTTGGTTGCTTGCATTACTTTGAATATTTCTGACAGTGTTCAAAGCCGGAGATATCTATCATTTTTTTTTGTAGTTGTAACAGTCTGTGTCTAATAGTGGTGGCTGCCATGACAGTTATATAGAGAATTGGGCACAGCTACTGGAGCAATCTGTTGCTGTATGTTATTATTTTGTGCTGCTTTTTTCAGACAAACTGATTATTCTCTGCCACGTCCCCATGCCATCTAATCCCATCCCATGCCATAGCCATGACAGTGTGGCCAAACAACACATCTCAAAGTCAAGAGACATGCTGTTCATCTCTGGCCACCTCTGCCAACTTGTTTACTTTTGTTTTAACTTGGGATGTTTAACAGGAAACATACTTCATAAGGGTAGCACAGTATGCTCTGCCTATCCCTGCTGCAAACCTTTTACTTTTTACTAAATTTTGACTATTTTCCGAACAAAAAACACGCTTTGTAATACAATAATGGTTCCTCTCACCTCTGCTGCCTACTTATTTGCCCTACTGCCTACTACTTGCCTTACTTGGGACCCTTAACAAAAAACGCTGCTTTCAAATAAAGAAAAAAAAACAAATACATAACTTGTAAGGACTTGCTGCTCAGCTCCATCCATTTCTAATGCTAACATTTTGGATTTTTCTAAACTTGGGACTAAATCAAAAGATGACATGTGGAGGTACACTGTGATCTCTGCCCACCTCTGCTGATTACTTTTTGATTTAAAGGGAGGTCTTGTCTGTTGCTTCTGTTAATCAATCATCCTCTTAAAGACACTTTTGTGAAAATTTTATTTTCAGTCCTTTTGGTCAAAAATATTAATCCAGTGTTGAAATCTAGGTCAAAGTTCACATTAGGATCAGAATTATTAAAGCAAATCAGCTAAGGTAATTAAACTACCCTTTGTGAGCTACACATATGCAACACATACGTGCTGTGTTTTGTGATGTGTTTGAGGTCCAGTTACTAACATAATGATGCATTTATGATGGTGTTGTAAAGCAGAATATTTGATGAAGAGAAGTACTTTATTGGATCAAATGTAATTGTAAGAAATGGAAATGTAGATATTGGCTTGTACCTTAAATGCATAATCTTGAATGGGGGTGAAATGTTATTAGGTTTTTTTTACATTATCAGTTGTATTCAAGTTGATGTTCTTATACATACTGCCTGTTAATAATTAGGCTATTTACACTGTTTGGCCAAGAGATCACCAAGATGAGAACCATTATTGAGGGCTACTTAATGTAATAGGTAATATACATTTAATGCATGCATGTAATAGGCTACACATTGTAATTTTATCTATTTTTCAGCAATTATATTATGATGTGTTCAGTAACTGCTTGGAAGAATTATGATTGAACAAGTAAATGAAAGGTCACTATGATGTGTTATTTCAAGAAAAAGACATTTTAGTTTTTGTCTCATAACCTGAATTACAGTTGTTTGGAGGTCAAATTTGTTTTTATTTTTGTTCCACATTAAAACAGAGTTGGTAATCGGAGTAAAATGCACCCAAAAGTGATATTTTTAATGGTTTATTTTATTGTTATTACTTGTATATCACAAACTACATAAAGACTCTGGAAATATTTTTTGCTTAAAAGTAAGTAATTGGAAATAAAATAATACTATTTTCATGGAATTTATTTATGAAATAATCACAGTGGTTTACTCTTTGTGTTTGCACCTACTGAATGCAGTTTTTGAAGAATAGTGATTTCAACTTTAAGCAAATAGAGAAGAAGCAGAGGAGGTAGGTGTAGCAGACAGTGTGTCTTTGCATGTCATCTTGTGTTTGATTGAGTCTTTCAGGATGTGGAAATAACATACTGTGTGTTTAAAGATTTATTGCCAAAGAAAGGCCCCAGAGATTTGCTGAATTAACTAAATGTTCTGTCGTGTAATTGCCTTATTTAGAATTACTTAAAAAACAGCAATATCCAGATTAAAATCTTTATGCAAATGGATTCCCTCTACTTTCTACATCAGGCTGAACACTTTCTTAACACCACACAAGCTTCTTCCTTCTTCCTGGCACGGCTCCATCCGGCCCAGATCAGCCATTCCATTGGATTATCATTGACAGGAAGTCTGGACCTGCTGAGAGAGGCACTTTCCCTCCTGATTCTCGATCTGACATTGGGACGGACAACAAACAACTCTTTTCCGCAGGGAGCGCAGCGTTCCATAATCCATACTGACCTTCACTGGCTGCAATTCAGCTTTATTTTTAGGCAGGCAGACGAGGAGAAACCTAAACTGTGTGTTGCTGCTTCACAGAATGCTGCCACTGTTTTCCCAGCAGCGCACCACCTCACTGTTTGGTTTTATTTTGATGGATATCAAGAAATTGCTGATTTTGTTCCTTGAAGCATAAACTTAAGCTTGCTTTGAAGCAGAAAAATAATACAGAACATTGATTTCCTTTACGTAGAGGAGGCTGACTTAATGACAAAAATAACAGCAATGCTTTTGAAATAGAGCTTGTTGAAAATTGCACTGCTACAAAGGAAAGTCATGTCAGGTTATATGCTAATGGGCAATGAAACTGTATACTTGTGAGGTAAAATCACAGGAATGGGAATGACAGGATAACACAATGGAGTACAATAAAATCTCATGTGGCAGCACAAAACAATACAGGATATGATATGGTATGGTATGACGTAGTTTTATTAAACTATGTATGATATGATTGTATAGGAAGTGACAATAAGAAATGGTAATATTTGACACAATATGTGATACAGCTTGAGGATAAATGAAACATACTATTAGACGTAAAACAAGACAACAGCAATACCGAACTGTCAGAAATAGCACTAAACTGACCAATAATCAGAGTAGACCAATCAATCCAACCAGAACAGACCAGCCCCACATGGAAAAGGGGCACAAAAAGTGACAAAACAGAGTTAGAATAGAGGTGGATTAAGGCACCCAACATGTAACATGTAGCAGGCTTTTGGGACATTTGCAATTGTGAACATACTCTAGTAGTCATCCAATTGGAATAACAAAACATGACCTCTTTAAAGACCCAAATAAGAACAAATTTGCTTATTTGATTAAAAAAAAGAATGTATGGAGAATAACCAAAACTGTCTGTGCTTTTCTTTTTGAAATAAAAAGAATAAAAATAATAGTGCAAAATTAGATAGATAGATAGATAGATAGATAGATAGATAGATAGATAGATAGATAAATAGATAGATATGAAACTGACATATTAACTGTACATGCCTTTTTTATTTGGGGATCCAAACTACACTGTCTAAACCTCTACTGGGAGGGACACCTTTGAGCCAAAGCACTTGACAACACAGCTCCTCTCTCAGTGATACATGTGAAGCTACCAGCAATGTTAAAGTGGCGAATTGTGGAACAATTTAGTAGTCGGTTAAGATCAATTTAGAAATATGCGCTCATCCAATTTTTCACTTTGACATTTTAATGACTGATAAGGGATTATACTGTTGTTGATGAACATTTTTCTTCAAAAATGAAGCTTGGAATAACCTGACACTCCATCTGCCCGAATTTTGTGTCATTAATCTTCAAACTCATAGTAATCTACTAAAACTAAATATACATATATTATAGAAAATCCACCTTGTAAAAAAAATGACAAAATATCCCTCTTCTGTATCATATGTGCCTAATCTTCTCAGTTTCCTTGGGTAAAAATGCTTGAAAAATATTTAATGGTAATGGATTTGGCGTGTTTAGCCTTTTTGAAAATCTTGTTAATTATTAGAGGAGTCCTCTGTAATTTGCATACTTTGGTTAAGCATGAGGGAGTGTCTGGAGACTGGGGTGCCTGGAGCACATTAAATGAAATTCGTGACAAAGATAGTTTGGTAATTAATATCTTGGAATGTTAATATCAGAATAAGTAGGCAAGGAGGAAAAAGCAACTTCACCTAAGTAGGATAATTCTATTGCTGTTGGTGTGTGTGTGTGTTTTCAAGTCCCGGAGTGCAGAAAGTACAGAAGCAAGAAAGCGGAGAACAGGGGGAGTAAATGTTAAAATTACCATATTGATGGATGTTACAAAATAGGGGCTTCATCTTTTTCATCTGAATTTCAATGATGCATAATCATAATGGTCATTTGCTTTGCCTATTTGCATAGTTTCCAAAATTATTCAATTTTTAGGTCATTTTACCAACAAAGAGAAATGATGCAGAAACTCTTTTTTTATGTGGGTCATGATGACGCGTCTGAAGCCATGAGCACACAACAGGAAGTTCTTTAAAAAGATCAGTACAAAAGGTTTAATGACTCAATCTGAGGTTATGAAAGTAGTCGAGCCTTGCACCACTGATGTCTCAATCATGAAGTCTCACACTTACAATTCCATCAGTTATTGGAATTGAACTACCCTCTGGTGGTTTTCAGCACTCACAAAGTAGACAATCACCTGACCATAGTGAGTAGGAAGAAGGGGCTGGATGGATTTTGTTAATGGTGTTTATGTGTGAATCGAGCTTGTGTATGCCATCAAGAGTTAATAGAACTACATGTGTGGTTGCTGTAATGTTTTATAAAAAAAAAAAAAAAAGTGGTTAACTGTCAAGTCCAAGTGTAGGTGTGAGCCAAATTTTGCAAAAATTCATCAATATAATCTTGAACTAGAAGTGCTTTGAGAACAAAAACAAAAACAAGAACAAGGTATTTTTGACATAGAGAAGTTCGGAGTGAGTCCAAAAACATAGAAGTGAGTTAGCATAACCTGACACGCCAGACAGACTTTTCAAAATATCTCACTTGTCCACCTGGGAAAGAGCACATAGAAAGTGTTTGGGAATGGGCAGAACCTTTCATAACATATCTGGCAGGTAAATGGAAGATTGATTTATCAATCACATTCATCATGGGAAAATAAGATAATATAGCAGGTGGGCGCTACTGTGGCAGTGGAAAGGACATGAAGGTGAGTCACTGTGTAGAACAAACTGTCGGCAAAACGTGAACGAAGCAAAAAATGTCCTTCATATTGACAAGTTTGCAGTGATGTTATTTATTTATTTATTTTTATTATAGAAATGCCATCAAGTTCTGATAAAACTGCTACTAAAGCAGTTAGCATCTAAGCTAATCCCTGTCTAAGTAATCACTTCCTGCTGTCATCTCACTCATTTCTCCCACCTCTTCCTGCTCTAAAGATGCTGATTGGGCTGTTCCAGTTTTTTAAATTTAGTAAATGGGATTTAGAATAACCATGGCAGATAAATACCTGAAATAATATTTGTGGTGAACACACACACAAGATTTTAGGTTGTTATATGGGAAGTAGCAAATAGAATCTGATATTGCCTGTTTTTTAAAGTGATATTTCAGTACATTTTTGAAATTCTGAAGGCTCAAGACTACATAGCCTTTTGCTGCATCGTAAAATAGTGCCAAACAAAGAGACACCCTGGAGGAAAAATAAGATACTCTGAAATGTATTTCCCAATCGTACATTCAACCCAACATAGTCGTGTGGATCTTCTTTACGTAGAACTCACTGGGAGCCTCTTCAGCCACTTCACTAACTATTGCTAAGTACCTGATACACCTCAGCTTAAAAAGTGCAAAAATATACCTTAATGTCTTACTATGTAAATGTCATATTTTTAGCTCCACCAAGGAGGTTATATTTTGGGAGGGTTTGTTAGTCCGTCTGTCTGATAGCTAGCAACATTACTCAAAAAGTTATGGACGGATATTGATGAAATTTTCAGGGAATGTCCGGATTGGGATAAGGAACAAATGATTAGATTTTGGAAGTGATCCGGATCTCCGTCTGGATCCAGAAATTTTTTAAAGGATTCTTTAACATTGGGAAATAGGGTCATTTTCAACATTTCTGAATATAACTCCACAAATAATGGTCAGGGCACTTGGGAAAAAAATACAGGACAAGTTTCTAACATGCTCTACAGTATATCAAAGACTGATCCAGATAAAGGAATAATTCCGGATACTATGATCCAGAATATGAAAAAATAGGGGACCATTGGAATTTTCATCATAGGAAGAGAACAAATGAAGCTATAAAAACGCAACACCATTAAACAGCCAAGGACTGGGAATTCGGAAGGTGCCAACGGATTTGCTGTATCGTCAAAAGCTAGGGAGCTAGATCCAGAAGAAAGACGCCATTAAGGAAAATTTGATTTTCGTCAATAACTACTGAACTAATATTGATATCGTTATGAATCCAGTTGCTAATGGTATGTTTTCATGGTCAAGGAATCTAAAAATGTAGTTAAAATAAATGTGGGACTAATATTTATGGTGCAAATGACAAATAGGGGGAACTGTGGCGCTTGGCAGAGGTCTGCACTCTCCGAGTGCTTTCTAGTTTGACTTTAACTTTAGAAAAATGTCAACCAAAAATATGTATACCATATGTCATTGGCTTTCAAATGAACTTTCAAATTAAAGGAGGCAGTAATCTGAGTTTGCCTTACGATCACACTTATGTCTCATAATCAATAGCCAGTCACTGCTCCTTTGTTTTAATAAAAATACTCCACATTGCTGAGTGTTTAACCTGGCTGACTTTGATGTTTTACCACACTCATTTTTGTGTTTGCATAAACCGTCCATGAATAGGCTGCTGCAGGTTGCTCTCCAAGGTCGCCATAGCAACACCATGTCATCTGTGTTTAAGTCAGTCTGTAGCAGTCATGTCACAGGGAAATTCAGCCTCAGTACCCATCACAAAGTGACAGTGCAATTTACTTTACTCCCTTAATCCTTTTTACCCCTCAAAGTAGCATCAACACCTGCATTACAAACAGTAAGCTGACTGGTAACTTTAGATATTTAATGTCACAGTTCATATTGTGCTTTTTGACTGTACTCTTCAAACAGAATAATGTCTCCTTCATCAGAACATCCCCTAAACTAAAATGTATCTGCAGCCTAGAGGTCTTCTTTAAATCCATAATACTTGTGTCTCATAAAAAGATGAGATTGTTGTCATGGTCTTATATCATCACACAGACAGCTCTTCCAAACACGGCAAAATGAATCTACATAATATATCAATACACTGCAAAGCTCCAGGCCTTCACCAAGACTCAAGGGATCAATACTTAGCTGCAGATATTGACAGGGCTTTAAATGGTGGCTTAACACAATGTGCAAAGTCTGGAAACATTTTTCACAGTCCAAACATTATCCTGTTGCACATTTGTCTCAAAGACAGAGGCCCATTCATCCAGTGGGAGTGAATTCTTCGCCCAGGGTTGGCGGTAGAAATGGAGTGAAGGGAAGGTTAATCTAAATCTGTTTATCTTGTCTTGTTTTTTGTTAAGCCTTTACCAAGGAGTGAGCAGCTCCAATCAAACATGAAATACCTAGAGCTTTCTCAATGGCCTAAGTCAAGCATGGCATTGTATTTCAGTTGCCAAACTGAAGCAGAGTCCGAATTTAATAGGAACTAAGCTCATTCTCATGAAGCGTAAAATAACTGAAAGATAAAGATTTAAATGAGAAGCAAAGTATGTAAATTCCAATCCCAGGGGGTTCTCTTTGGATATATACTGATTTTTTTCCCTCTTCATGATCTGAAGGGAACAAGAGAAAGGGGCGGACACATCAATTTGATGATCCATAACATCCTTTGGAGCCACACATGGAGAGTTTCACAAGATGGCCCCTCTGTTGTCAAGCCTCCCTGACTTTACTCAGCTTGCTAATGTCCTGGTGGACTTTGTTTACACTACAACTCAAAGTGCTAAATAAATATGAGCTAAACTTAAAATGATACTCAAAACTCTCCAGTGACTTGCTCCCCGTTTTTCCTCACAGTGGTCCAGTCTCTGAACGCTAAAGTAACCGCGTAGAGGTCGGATGCCAGAATGTAGTGATGTTTGGTCCCTTCTCTGTCTGTAATGTCTGTAATGTCATCCTCCATTGTGCAACAAATTAATATTTACATTTCGTGCGAACATAGCTTTAGTCAATCAATGATCTGATCACCCATGGTTTATGCTGCTTTCACACATCAGCGTATATTAGCTGACGTCGACCCAACGTAGGGAAATCATTACATTTCCTTGAAGCATTCCCGGCTCAAGTTTTGCTGTGTTCAATTCAGGTCAACGCATCTAAAGTGGGAAGAAATGCTACGTTGGTGGATTATGACATTTACCGACAGCCCCCTGACTAATTGACACTGAAGATGTAACAGGGGTAGCACATTCAGCTTAGAGAAACTTTACCCTAACAAGTTTGAAGCTGCTAAGAGTTGAACAAATGTATTGTGACATCACTCAACAAATGCCATATAACGTGGACAGATACGTTATTTCACCAAGTGTAGCTGCAGCTGTCTTTAGTATTCTGACACCAGCCTCGAGGACAAAGCATGGCTGTCTCCAAAAGGATGCCTTAAGAACTTAACAACTAGAGTCCTACGTCCTACAGTAGTCCTGAACTACAGGAATGCAGGCTCCAACTTTCACCAGAACAGATAAACACAGCTGGAACTGAGGGTAGAAGTGGTCAAGTCTTGGTCATTTTTATGCATCAATGTACCTGACAAACATCAGTACTGCCCAACTAATGTTGAAGGGATAGTTCGGGACTTTTTAAGTGGGGTTGTTTTGTACATGGCATGAGCCTGAATATGCGCCACAGTGGCACAGCTCAGTTGTCATCATGTTCAGAAAAAACTTGGGGCACACTAATGCTTGTACATTGCAGTACATCACATCATCAAAAGAACTGTGGGAGGAAAAAAAGCCACAAAAACAGCGAGGGGTCATCACACGCTACAGTTTGTTTACAGCAACGTACTTTTCCACTACAGAGCCGCTTTGATTAAGCAATAATTGTAGGCTTTGTATCCAAATCTGCATGTGGACCCAGGATTTTTTTTTAAGGATTTGTTAACAGTTTGAGATTGGGCAGTTTTCCACATATGTAGCAATAACAAGTTCAACAATGTTGGGAATGCCTTGGCAGTGGTATGTTTCCATGGAGACCTTCTAGTTCCAAAAACTTTGAACAGTGTTCGCTTGTTACAAAGAAAACTCAATTTCAGCAGTTCTTTTTACAAACTTTTATCTTATTAAGCTGTAGGAATTAACTCCCTATGTGCTGAAGCAGTGCTAGTAAATACCAGACAGTTTTTATTTTATGTTTTTATTACCCCAGTTTTTAATTTAAACAGTGAGAGCTGGCTCTCTTCTTTTTCTTTCCAAGTCCAATTATTTGTAAGAGAACTTGTCTTTTTAACTAAAAACGCTCTTTGTGTTGCTGCCTTATTCCTTAATTTTATTTATTTATATGTTTGTTTGTTCCCAGTTCAAAATGTCAAAACTTGTTTTCATCAGTGATGTGTTTTCAGAGCTTGCGCCAAATGAATGTAAGTACTTATGGATTAGGGTCTTTATGGGATAACATAAATCTCCTGGATTTATCCAGATTATTGCCACTTAATTATTACTTACTCAGTCTCCTTATGCAAATGAACATAGTAGACATTCCCTGTTTCTCCAAAAACAGAGGAGTTCTGTGTTTGTTTACCCCAAAAGCTTTAATTATCTGCAGACTCTGTCCTCACCCCTCGATCCAGGCTCCAAATCCAAAACAATTACACTAAAGCTTTCAGCACTTCTATTTTATTTTGACTCTCCTCTATCTGTTATGTTGGATGTCCCTGCATGATGCAGACCCTGCAGAGTATGATCGGCAAACAAGAACAAGAAAAAAACTTCAGGGCCTGACATGAAAGTGCGATGAGGAGTGAGGAGGAACGTCTGGATCTGCAAACGTCAACACACGGTGCTTGTGGAGGTATTCCTGCTCTGCACTTTAAAAGGCTCACAACTGACGATTTATCCCGTTTCACTGCTTGTGATGTGCGTGTTGTGAGCTTCTGAGCACAGGCGTTGCAGGAGAAGTCATCGAGGAGCCCGATGGATCCCTGTTGAACCAGTAACAGCAGAGGCGGTGCTGAAGTGCTTGGGGAATACGGGCTAAGTGGGCTGTGAAGGGTTGGAGCTGCTGGAAGTGGAATCTGGCAGGTTGACACAGCTATTTGCATATCTGGATGGTTATAAATGTATGAAAGATGGAGTCATTCAGAGTATTACAGTCAGTTTTATTAAACTGCATGGCTGATCAAAGTTTATGAGGCTAAGCCTGGTCTCTGCTTTTGAGGAAGTGCTCTATCCAAAGTCACAAAGAGCTTGAAAACACTCCCAACACTTCATTTTAGAATTCACTGGAGAGAAGCTATGGAAGAAAAATGCTTGAAAAAGTAGACATCTTAAGTCAATTACAAACTGAATCAATTCACTAATTTGGGAGTGTGACTGGGCAACTTCCTCCTTATTAACAATCTTCAATGTTGCAGTCCATCTACTCTCAGATATTTAGATTATAATCAAAACGTGTAAAAAGGGAAAAATACCAAAGAGTCCACGCATATGAACGTAAGGAATTTAATGAGTGAAAGTGAAAGAACATGTTGAATAAGGATTTTTTTCAATGTGACTATTGTTACTGTCAAATATGGATGGAGTCATGTTATGGTGATAGCTTTAGCAATGGAAGAAGATAATGTAAATACTAAGTACTAAAGAATGTTATTTTAGCTCCTCTACAGCAGGAATGGGCACCTTTGGTTACCATGAGGGCCACATTAATAGAATTATTGCTTTCCAAGGACCTTTTCTTTTTTTAATTTAAGGATGGATGCAGCTAGACTGACAAACTACATGATTCTTTTGAAGTAATTTGTAACTTTCATTAAAATGTGCTGCAAACATGTTTATTTACTACTTAAAAGCAATCAGCAAAAGTTAATTTGAAGAGCTAAACATGAAATTGTGTGTATATCCCATTTATAAAAGTTCATTTGACCTATTTTTTTCCCACTGAAACCATCACACCATAATGTCCCTTCTAATGTTTTTTTTAGTTATTACCAACCAGTAATTACATATTATTACAAAATTTCAGGACACAGGTGAAAATGTACAATTTGGACTGACAGACAGAGCACACTAACTCAAGAAAATACTTATGATAAATGTTTAACAGATGCTGCCAAAATAATGTTAATTTGTTTATTTCATCACCCTTCTCCTCTTTTAAAAGAACCTCAGATAAACATTTGTACAGATTACTGTGCGAAGTGTGCTAGCAGGGGCTTTTACATGCAAGGTGTCAGTTATGCAATATTAAATCACATAAGGAATACCAGGTTTAATGATCTGTTTTAACTCCAAGCCACAGATGCAAAAAAGAGATATTCAATGGTAGTTCTTGAAAATACAATGTTGTTAATCTTTTTTTTTTTTTCCAAATATCAATACCAAGTTTTTATGTTCTGTAAAGAAAGAACTAATCAAAAGAGAAAGACAAAAAACATAAAAAAGCAACAAAAATAAAATAAAAAGATAAATAAAAAGAGTCTTGAATTGTAAGATATTTACACTGCACCACTGTCACAATACTGTGAATTTCGAGACCAAGGTTCAAAGACTAAGGTAAGCGGTATAATATAAAATCTGTTAGTGTTCATTAACTCGGTCAAAATGACCAAGATGATCCAAAAATGGCTGCCAACTATTAATTAATTTGTTTAGATTGTCTATCATCCCATACCTATACTTTTCCATGTACAGTACACAAGTGAGGTCAGTTAGCCAGGTCTAAACTGAGAAACTGTCTGATTCCCAAAGTTTTAGTATCACTCTTACTATTACAATTTCAAACATTATTGTGCTTTGTATAGACAGACTGTGGTTTTGTAAGACTGGAGAGTATCCAAATATTGCTATTACTGTCAGGTTTGAACACACAACCATATAGGCTATTCCTGAAAACCAGTTGACTATCTCACACCAATAAATATACAGTCTTGGACCTAAAAAGGTAAGAGAGAGTCCTCAGCAGATTACAACAATCGCATAAAGACGAAATGGCAGGAAAAAAAAAAACATGCACTTTAGATTTAGAAGACTGAGGCCTGTGGATCACTTTGAATTGAATCAGCTGATGTCTAGCATTAATGGGACATGATCAGACTCTGCTGCGGCTCTCCTCTCAAACGTCTGCATCTATATTTATCCCCAGATCTTCCTCCCAGGCACTTTTCAGGGAAAGTGTGAGAGAATACCTTTACAAAGCCTGAGACAGATTTTTTTTTTAAACAGGCAGGGCCAACAGAAGCCTTTTATGTTTTTACTGCAAGAAGAGACTCAAAAATAGGCACACATTGGTCAGTATAGTTGTTAATCGATTTTGATAGAGCTATAACTTTAATATACCTTCTTCAACACTATCAACTGAGTTATGGCCCAAAATGGTGATTTAAAGGTGTCTTAAATCTTACTTTACTGCTCCCTGCCTTGTAGTGCAGCTTCTGATGTAGAGAACAGAACAAGTGGACTGGTGACTAAACCTGCAGAAGACCCAACAAAGACAAAAAATACTGCATGATTTTGCAAAAGAAAAATCTGATGCAGAGCATGAAAATGACTCCTTTTCAAGCTCAATGCAACTTTGACTATTCAAGTATTAGGCATCAATTACTCTTACGGTCTTATAGCTGTTAACCTGACACACCAGATGGACCGTTCAATATATTTGACTAGTTCTTCTGTAAAAGAGCCTATAGAAAGTGTTTGGGAATGGGCAGAACCTTTCAAAAGCATATCCAGTGGGTGACTGGATGATCATTCCATCAATCACATTCATTACGGGCCAATAAGATAATGTACCAGGTGGGCGCTACTGCAGAATATAAGACACTGCGTAAAACTAACTGTCAAAAAAAACATGTTAGAAGTGGAGTGAAAATAACCTTTCTATAGAGAAACTTGTCTTGTTGTTATTTGTTTTTCATGTAGTAAAGAAAGTTGGGCCATATCTAATAAAACTGCTACTCAGGCTGTTAGCATTTGCTCCCACCTCACCGTGGTCCAGAGCCACTCACAGTTGTTGTAGACTGGAGCTTGGCAAGATCGAGATGTTTGATCACAGACATTCAGTCAGGCAGATCCATCTGCACTGCAAGATTATATAGCTGTATGAATAAGTTATATTTAGCATATGTGCCAATAACTTTTGCCATCCACACTACAGCTCTAGCCTGAAACTGCCTGAGGCCGCTGCTGTGATTATGGGTCCACACAGGGCTAACAGTAGGGTCCTTGATTCCCCCCCAGAGCTACAATCATCAAAAAGCCTGGCCTTATTCTGCCATATCCATCTCCCACTTACTGGAAACCTCTTAATTGATGGATGAGGACGTTATGGGAAATGGCAGGAGTCGTTACGCCGGTGATTTTCCTTTAAATGTATCCGCCACTCGGCTGATCAAAGAAGGGATGGACAGTAACTTTCTTGGACCCCGAGTTGGCAGAAAGATATGGGGGCTGGTGGTACCACATCAGAAGGAGAGAGGTGAAAAAGTGAAAGGTGGATGATTGATAGGGACTTAACATTGAGGAGGGACACCTACCTCCTGTGTCATCACGCCTTCAGCCACAGTGTCTTTAATTTGGCTGAAATCAGGATGGGTCTAATGAAAAAGGACTGTGCTTTCTCCCTCATCTTTACAGGCTTTTCCTATCTCTGCATGCCCCTGTCCCTCCTTGTTACCCACACCCCACCGCTCTCTCTGCAGACCATTTCTCTATTGACAAAGTGTACTAATGAAATGTCACCTCCGACAGCTGGCCAAGACGATTGATGCTCCAGAACTTTTTTCACTTTATTTGAATTTTTTTTCTTCCTGTCCCTGCACTCTCTCCTCCTCACATTTTCTCCATTGATTTTTTTTGCCTCCAACCCATTTCACAGTACTGGAAATTAAATTTTGCCCAAGCCCATTTGGATTATAGATATCATATGTCATGGGTGCAGAGTCATAATTGCCACTCTGGTGTATAAACAGGCCTCTTTTGGGAGTGAAGCATGTCAGAAAATGAGGCTAATTACTGTTTTTAAATGTAACCAATGTAGCCAAGTTTTAACACAACAGTCCTCAAAGTTGGTGCGTTTGGAAAGAAGATATGTGGGTGCATTAATTCACTTTGCCAAGTAGGCCTACTTTGTAAGCAGCAAGCGGAGATAATGCTCCAACAATGGTAAGCACGCAGCAATTTTAAGAAGCAAATCACTTTCTTCTAGTCAGTAGCTCAAAATCTGAAATAATTCTATTCAACACACAAATATCCTCCCATCTCTTACAATCCAGCATTGGTGATTTCTCATACAAGATCCACAGCCTGGAATTTAGGAGTTACATTTAATTCAGACCTCACCTCAACATATCGTATCAATACAGTAAATCTATCATGTTTTTTTTTTCAACTTGCATACCATTACAAAATACAAACCCTAATTCCAATGAAGTTGGAATGTTGTGTATAAATGATTACATGGTTTTTACTGTTCGGGTGCCTTAAAATTGCAGTTTGTATATGATCAATGCTTTTTTTAAAATAGTTAAGAATCAATTAGTCTGATATAACGTTTGCATTATATAATTGCAAGGTTTTATATTAAAACATGTTGACCTTTAATCAAGACTCCATATTCAGAGCACCAAACATTTGTCTTTTAATAAAATTTATTTTTCCATACTCTGATCATTTTCAAGTGTTAAATTGTTCCTTTTTAGAAATGATTAGAATCCCAATTCTCTCTTTTTTTCCCCAATTCTAAATTCTATTTGAATACATTACCATACGGTATGGTCTAGAATAGTAATTTCTGCATTACTCAACCATTTATTCTTTGTTATGAGTAGCATGTAGCTTGTGTTTTTTGTTACATTGGGAAATTATGACACGTATGTTGATGTTAAAATTTGGATGTACTTTCTGTTGTCTTGCTTTTAATAGACAGAAGGGTTGGGATAATGTTTTAATGGACACAGAGTGGCTTCATAAGTAGATCAGGGTTGTAGAGTAACCCTCTTTCCACCGTGTAGCTCATGTTTTAGACTTATCAACACAAAAATACACTCAGAGCATCCAAGCACATGACAGTCCGAGCCAGACACAGCGAGAGTGCTGAAAGGGTGATATTTAAAGCGAGAGATTGTTTTTCCTTCTGGGTTAAACTTGTCAGTTGTAAATTGTTAAAAACATAAACATAATCAGCATATAATACTGAGCAGTCCTCCTTGGTGTTGTTTACGTAAGTCAAAACAGCAGAGAGAGAAGTAAATATTCGTTTTGTCTTTAATAAAGCTAAAGTGCTAGCAGCTAGCCTCAGGCTAATGGCTAATGTAAGACTGTTTACAGGGTTGGGAGGGTTAATTAAAAATGTATTCTGATACAGTTACTAGTTACCTGTTAAAAAATGTAGTCAGTAACGTAATCTAGATACCATAATATTAAAGTACAGTAACTTCATTACTTTCAATTACTTTTGGATTACTCCAATACTAAATATGCTAATAAAGACAAAAGAAACTAAATATAAATAAAATCACTGACTTTTGTGTATTCTGTAAGACAACTGAACAATGTTACTTTGTAAAAAAAATTGAGGAAACCAAGTTTCGGCAGTAGCTTACAGTCCTGCAATGAAAGTGCTCAAGTTTTGACCACATAGTAGGCTACAGTTTATTAAGCAAAAATAAAACTGCTTCTTTTACATGGCAGACACAATATGCTCTGTTTTAATACAGAAAAGGACTTGGTTTCCTGATAATTGTCTCTAAAACAAAAATGAAAACACTGATAGCTCTTTTTTCTGATTTCTGTTTTTTTGCTCAAATGAAAAATAAGAAAAACAGATAACGAGAGTTTTTATCTGATTTTGACATTTTCGTTTGGCGAAAGTTGTGTGACCCGGAAGTGAACTTTACTGAGACATCTAGAAAACAAGAGACGGGCTTTAGCGTCATGACTGAACTGGAAAATTACTCAGAGCTTTTACAGCACTTTTTTCAGGATGGCAAAACCCATGCAGTGATTTCCACCACGCTGCAGGAGGTAGGAGCGCCAAGGTGCTCCAAAATGTCCACAAGAAGGCTCTGTGCCCCAAACAAGCTCAGAAGAAAAGGACATGTATCAGACACACAGCTGGGATGGCATTCGTGTCTTCAGTAGACAAGTAACTTTATATGCTTCCTTTTAAACAATAAAAAAACACACAGGCCGACGCTTTAGATTATTTACATTGTGCGATCTTTCCCGTTTTAAATGAATATAAATTTATCATAAAATGCATTAAAATTGTCCTGCGAAATAATCCCAGTTTTTACTAAATGTACCTGTAATCTCATTACATCTTTTTTTTTCCTGTAACTGTAGTGAATACAGTTACCTTTTTTTGGATCCTAATTACATAATCCCCTTACATGTATTCTGTTACTACCTAAGCCTTACTGTCTGAACTCACAGGAAACAGTTAAAGTTCGGCAGGAGCAAACATGTGAGTGTGCAGTGGGAATTTCAACATAAAACTGCTTCAAATAGACAGAATTTAAAATAAATATTTTGACATTCAATCTATCTTATTTGGATCATTGATCAGCCAATCAATATACCAATATATCAATATTTTTTAACACTCCTAGCAATTATGCATCTTTATGCCTATATGGTTTTATCATGTTTTTAAATCCTCTGATGATTGTTTAATAACTTTTGGAATATCAGACATCCATATTAAAGTGATTTTAAAAAGAACTTCTAGTGTGTTTGATTTTGCACTTCTGTTGTAGTGCCTGCAAAAGCAATAATTTATCCAACAGATTGAAACAGCTCGAACTCTTAACAAATTCAGAAAATTGTATTAGAAGAAAATTTGACTCTAAACTCTGCTTCCCAACCAACATTGCTGAAGTCACTTAAAATCATTAATTTTCATTAGAAAATATTGAGTTTGATGAATTGCTGTCACCCACTCCTTATTGCTGACATAGTAATCATTGTGGCACAGTACGGGGGGAGCTAACACAGAACCAAACTGTGTGTAACCCCCAAAGCGAGCCTGCCATAGCGCTGCTTCCCACCTGTTCATGTCTAAAGATTAAATGCAAACCATTGTTGAACATGGAGTGCCGAAACTGCATGAAGTCATGAAAAAGGCACAAATATTTGGTGGGAAATCCATAATTCAATATGCCTCCCTCTGGCCGCAGCACAACAGTTTCTTAAAATCTGGACACAACCCTGCACAAGTCCACTGCATAAGCAACCCTCTCCCCATCTGCTCGGGGCACCCAGCAAGGAAACAGTGTGACGGAGTGACATTGGAGAATTGCTTTACAGTGCATGCTGGGATGCATCTCAAGGTGAGGATAGAAGTTGTTTCATTTTCTGTATCAAAGAGAAACTTATAGCAAATGTTGATGCCACGCTGGTTTGGCATTTTCGTGTATCTTAAAATGGAAGACGGGAACTTAATGGATAAAATACATTTTTAGCTGACTGTAATGAGCCTGGGCTACACACAGTATGTAAAATAGCAAGTAAAATTCATTCAGTGTAAATCTCAGCTGAAAATTGAGCCAGTCTTAGGAGGAATAAAATTAGAGAATCAGCTGGGAGCTAAATTGGCATCCCCCACAGTTAATAATCTTTCAGTGTGGTCCAGCATGCAGAGTGAGTCATTTACAGTGTAAGACTGCACATTTTCAATTAGCAATGCCTTGAAATAGTCATTTCTTTTAATTAGAAACCATTGTTCAACAGGATCTCAACATAAAAAAGGCAGATAGCGCACATATGCAGACCTGCTTTACAAATTGTATCTAAGGCCTGGACCACATGTACATGGATATTTTTTTAACCAGACATCTTCGTCCTCTCTTTAAAAAAAAACTCTGTCCACACCACAGAAATATCTCTGTCCATACAAAGAGGCAAAACTGAAAACAATCGCCTCTGAAGCCTGCAATACCATGCCCGGCCGATAGGTGGCAGGTTAGCAAAATGTGAGAACCACAGAAGAAGAACGTTATGAGCATGCGCAGTCAAAAGCAGGAAGAAGAAGCAGTCTGAAGGTCTAACCAAAACAAACAAACTGCTGAATTTACCGGCAAGAAGATGGCAGAATTTTTTTTTTTTTTAAAAAGAGTCTTTTATGTGGACGGACGATGAGGTGGACTTGTTACTTCAAGTAACATTAAACTACAACTACGGCCATCGTTTTTGTTGACAACCGTTGCTACAGTGGCTTGTTGCTAGGCGCTTGACCTCATTGCGTCAACACCAGCTCCGTTTAACATCGCTACACGGATCCACTCAACTGGATATTTTTTTACTTATCCACTTTTTTATCCGTTTTAAAATATCTCTGTTTATGTGGGTGAAATCGCCTTGTTCGTGTGGTTTAGAGGCCCAGTAGGACGGAAAAATGTGTGTTTAGGAATATATCGCATTCGTGTGGTCCAGGCCTAAGCTGCAGTGCATTTGGTTGTATGTATTATAAAAGTAAATGACAAAACATACATTGAAAGTCATAAGTATGGGTACAAACCAGACGGTTTTTAATTGCCAAATAACCCTTAATCCAGTATTGTATTTTCAACGTGGAAGCAAAACTGCTGTTGTAATACCGTTCTTCTGATTCTCATGTGTTTCAAGATATCTAGTTTGTAGGGCTGTCAATTTATACTGGATATTTTAATATCTGTTCAAACATGGGTGTTAAAATCTGTTCTTAAACTGTGAATATCCATTCAAATATAACATATACATCTCTGTAGCACATCAGGAGGCCTGGAGCAGTGAACTGCCCAATCCAGCAAATGGTGTTTTCAGCCAAACCGGACCGTCAATCTACCCTTTGTTGACTTTCTAATTGGTTGATCAACCAGTCAGAGAATTCCTGATCAAGACACCAAAGCAGCAGGTGTCTGGATACACAGTCTGCCACAGTCTAAATTAATACAGTTATATTTTTAATTATCTTAACAGATTCATAAAGATTTTGATTTTTCTCGTACACACTAGTATAGTTTTGTTCATATTCTTTCAGTTTGGCAAAATGTGAAAAAAAATCAAATTAATTACATATGAATAAAAGCTGTTCAAAAAGTGAATAATTGTAAGTTTTTTCAAATGGGAGGAAGGCCAGCAACGACAATTTTGTCCAACCTAACAGTAACTAGGTAAGGTGAGGCTTAACTGAAGATCACTGCTAGGTAAGACAAACGCCATCTTGTTGCCATTGAAAGCTACTGATAATACCCCTTTATTAAACCAACACTTGGACATGATGAAATTTACTTTCATTGCTTCTACATAGGCTCTGCCAGAAAGAATGAAGACAAAATAAAAAAAAAAAAGATGTTGCTTGAAATGTTACCAATTTCTGATTGTAGTAGTGTTGGCTAATGTTAGTTGTCCTACTATGGCACATCAACAAAGAGCTTTATTAACAGAAAGAGATAAATGAGACTTGTTATTATTTCAATAGGTCTTACCTAACTTGTGCTAATATTAACTTGTTCTAGTAGTAAGTTTTAAGTTAATGTTAACAGTGCTTTGTAATTTATGCCTTTCATACCACCATGTTAAATAATCTAAAAAAAATGTTAGGTTAACAACTCTATAGCTAGCATTATCAAATAAGCTTTAGTAGCTTAATACTAACTTTAACTGTTTTTATACTCTGTCAAGTTAGTTTAAGTTGTAGATGTTGTTTATTTAGTTGATACTGCAAAGTAAAACTCAGGGTGGTAGCTGAATGTTACACTGTTGCCCCTTTGTTTCTGAGGTTATAGTGGGAGTCAGGTCAAAAAAAGAAAATGTTAACTATATATTTTTATAAGCTACTTTTTAGGGCAAGGGATTTCAGTCATTTGTTTGCCATGTATAATGATTATGATTATGAATTTTAGTATTAATGTTAAACAAAGCCCTCGCATATTACTAAACGTTGACTTATTGGCTAGCTGCGAACACTAGCTTTTTTTAGCAAATCAGTTATTGAAATAAACTTCTAGTTAGATTTATCACCAAGTTGAAAACATGAGTTAATTCCAGTTGCTTCTGCTCAAGTTCAGGATGGTGGCCTTAGCGTATGCTTTTAGTAGTAACCATGGTGGATCTTATGAATAAAAAATATAAGTAGCCAAAACTAGTCTAAGCTATTGTTATATTTACCAAGAAATTAAGCCTCGAATAGGTAAGTCTTTTGTCAAATAATGTTTAAAACAATTAGCTAGTAATGTTGGCCATTAGCTACTTCCTTGCCAACATTATTAGTTCATGTTAGCTGTTGTCTTACCACCTGACCATAGCAGATGAGTTAGCATTCATAGAAGACTGCCTAAATGTACCTGTGGGCTTTTATTGTCGTTATTATTTTTTTTCAGTCTGATCATTCTGGAGGCAGTTAATGACTTTGTGAGTCATTGTCAGCAACCCATATCTGTGTGACTAATATCCTGAAACACAGTGGGCCTGCAAAATTGAAACAACATTTGAATTTTACATAAAATGGTAACAGTATGATTACTGATGATGGTTAACCTGCGTTGTAGGTGTCAAACTCTCTTCTTCATTTAAACAGATAATAGAAAAACCGATGATAATGGCTTAATTGATTTAAATGGTGATTTACAGCCAAAAATGTGGAAATAGGCCACTGTTCCTAAAGCTGCAGCATGTTTTTCTGCTGTGATGCCAATCCCTTAGGTTTACTGCACTGAAGAGAAACAATTCTGTAAACTCAAGACTGTCTGTTCAACATCTGTGTCATAAGTCTCACTGTAATCTAACATGAAACTAGCTGATGTGACATCACCCTTGTTTTGACTATTCTGCTAATATAATCCAGTGTTTCTGTATTACCGCTGTCTCTCCAGACAGATCGTCCATGCATCTTATGATAAAAGTATGAAAGAATTTGACTGCTCCAGTAACCCAGCTTCTCTTGGATGCATGACTTCATTAAGTAAAGGTGTTTGAAGCCCACAAGAGCCCAGCAGTCATGTCGAGATGAAACGATCGTGTCAGACTGGATTGAGATATTTACACAGCTTCTTACAGCGAAGCAGAATAATGTAGTCAGGACGCTGTAGTGCTGCAGACTGATGTGTGTGACCTTTCAGATGTGCACACATTTACAAAACAGACTGGGTTTTGTCAAAGTGTCTCAACGCATTAAATCTAAATCAGGCAGAGCTGTGGAATCAGGATCAGTCCCGAAGGTTTAATTTTGTAGAATTTTAGTCAACATATGTCAGCAAAGGCACCTTGGAAACTGGGTTAAGACAATGGAGGGGTACCAATGGCCTATTATAAAGGCTCTGAAATGTGCCGTATTTTCATGCCGTTGCATCAGAAGCATGTCGTCTCTAGGTTGTCTGTCTGTTTAGTTATTGTGATAGCAGTATCTTAACAATTGAGGGAATGTAATCAAACTTTGCACAAATGGCTTTTCTGTCTTGGACATAAAGTAAGAGGACTTTCAAGCTCATGGTTTTAACATTAAGGTCATGGAGTCTCATGCTCAGTCCTTGCTTGTGAAAACAATATCTCAAGAGTACTTCATGGGCTTTTCCTCCAGCTTTGTACAAATGTCCGCCCTGACTCATAGACAAGCTGAGTAGAACTTGGAGGTCACAGAGCCCCTTGGTTATCCTTTAGAACACAATATCTCATTTACACTATAAGAGATTATCTTTAACTTCTAATGAATACTTTTTTCAACTTTCAGATGATGAGCCTCAATTTTCAAGGTCACGTTGTAAATTTCAAGGTCATGAGGGCTCATTTTTATAAAGTGGCCAATGAGGGAAAATGGCTTACAAAGGCTTAATGCAGTTCAATAAGAGGAAAACAGCTTTACAAAGAGCACTCCTTATTGTTGCTTATAAAAAAAAAAAGGGGTTACATTTTGATTAAATTTTGGGGTTCAAAAGATAAAGTCATTGGGCCCCTGTTGATACCTTGCTTGTGAATGTATAAGCTTGTCACAACTTGAAGGGACACCTTTTTATTGAATGTTTACTCTGACTTTATAAATAACTAAAGTATTTTAGAGGTCAAATGTTAAACCATGGAACACATTTTGAGCACAATATGTCACTATACTTTGAGTGTTATATTTTTAAACATCACACAACTGTCAAGGTCATTCAGTCTCATGTTCATCTCTTGATTTTGAAATAGTGATAATAATAATCAACCTGACATGCCAGATGGACAGTTCCGCCACGGAAATATTTCACTAATCCATCTGGGAAAGAGCCGTTCAAAAATGTTTTCAGAGGCAGAACCTTCAAAAACAACAGCAGCTTGTGACTGGACGATCGTTCGGCTCGTCACACTCATCACAGACCAATCCATATCAAGCAACGCTGCTACGTATGACATAGCAGCTCGCGCTGTTGTTAGCTGTTAGCTTGACAATAGTCTAACTACCTTAGACTATTGTCTTACAATAAATTATACCACGATGTATCATTAAACACTTATATGTGACGTGAAGCTCATCAAAGACAATCCCTTCCAAGTTCTCTTGGTAAACTTCTGAGGCGAGCATATTTTGCGAAGTATCACTGAGTAACCATGACGACCATCGACTAACCGGCATGTCCATGGAGGATTTCCTCATTCTCTCCCAGTTTCCCAGCAGTGATCCCCGGTCGGGAGAAGAGCAAAAACAGGATTTCTCGTAAGACAAGCTTCAAGTGACGTTCTTTGCTACTCTTTCAAAGAATAAATTGAGTCCATTTCTGTTAAAAAATTGCAGATATTGAGACCACTTAAAAAGCCGCCATTGTTTTCAAACAAGCAGTCACTTCCTGTTGTCGTCACGTCCGCAGCTCCCGCCTCTCTTCCCTGATTGGGCTATCAAGCACTTAGCAGAGTGAAGTCTTTGGACAATGGAGTTTGGCAAGATGGACATGCAGGATTCCAGACAATGAATCAGGCAGGTCTGTCTGCTTTGTAAGGCTAAATAATAATACTAGTTATAATGATAAATAATAATGACTGTTTAACCATTTGACTGGCATTTTCTCCATGCAGTTGACTTTTTGCTGCCATACCGCTGTATTTAAAACTCTGAAAGTCTATCTTGGTCTGTTTTTCCTTTTTCATCTCTCTGAGTAGCATTTGTAACACCAATATATATCGACAGGATGGCACTGCTGTACATGAATGTAATCGTTTGAAAACGATAAAAACTCGGATTGGATCGTTGCTGCATAGATCCACAGGTATCTCACAGAGTAAGAACAAACATCAGAGTAAGAAAAAAATCTTTCACATATTTCCAGATCCTCTAACAATCACAATTTAGTTTAAGGAAATAAATTTGATGATAAAAATGTATCTATGATTCCTCAGAAAACTGGGTTAAGTGGTAAACATCTAAATTTTGCTCTCTGTGATGTTTTCATATGAAAAAACAAAAAAAAAAAATTGCAGAAATGAAGGAAATCCATTCATGCCTAGGTTAACCCTTAACACGCAAGCCAACCAGCAGGTTAACCTGCATATCTGTTTCCCGATTGGGTAATTTGAAATTAAAACCTGAAATGTTGCTAAATGAAGAGGAAGGAACACAGTTTTACCAACAAATAATTTTTCGCGTGTATTTCTTAGTTTGGAAGTCAAAGGGTTAATAAGGAGAAACCTTATTGAGATTAAGAATTTCATTTACATGAGTGTCCTGGCAAAGATTAGCAGCGGTAAAAGTTACAAACATAAAACAGCAACAAACAAAAGCCAGCATTAAAGCACAGTTCATTAGTCAAAGCATCTTTTGAGACCAGCTTTTCAAGAACCAACCTTCCTGCCCCAGACTCCAGTCTGCAGGAGCAGCATAGCAGTGAAAAAATATCTCAACTCTTTGAGGGATCTGTTTCTAACTTACCACAAATGTCCACTCTAACACAAGGGTTAAATTTTTTTTTCTAAGTCACATGTCAAGATCTTCTTAAGTTTTAGTAGTTCTAAAAAGGTCAAGGTCATTCGGCCTCATTTCCATCTTTTACTTGTATATCTCTTCAAAGCTTAAGGGATTTTCTTTATCATAGCAATTCACAATAACGTACTTTGATGTAAGGTAGAGCTGATTTGATTTTGAACTTAAAAAGACAACTAAATAGCACACAGCTAACAAAGTGTTCATTTCAGACCAGTAAATTATTGTGATTAGCAACCTAACTTCTACCAAGCCAAGAGTCCCACGCTTGTTTGAGGGATTTATAGTCTGCCTAACATGGCAACCTTCTGTTGGTTTATTAAGGAGTGACATCAGAAGAGGAAATCCCTCTTTCAGGAAGGACGGCTGTGCATGAATTCAAAGACGGAGTGTTTGTCTTATCATTCTACATGTCAAGAAAAAGAAGCTTCCTGTGTCTGTTACGCAGTCACTCCCTTCAGAAGCAGAGGAAACAAAGGAGGAAACATTTCGATGCTTTCATCTCTCACCTCTTTTGTTTACAAATGGCTCCTCCCCCCTTTAATTTATGCTGTTTGCATTTAGCACAAGGTACTACAAGATAATAATGACGTTTTTTATTGCTAAGTCTCTTTGGCTCTCTCAAAGCGAAGATCACAGGCACATCCTTGGGCTAGAGGGGGATGACTCTGAAGTGAGACAGCGCGCAGCAGACATCACATTAAAACACAGACACCTCCGAGGGTGTTATTTGCTTGATTTGTTTCTCAGATGGAAGCATACAAAGGCAAGGAAAGCTAAAAAAAAATAGTAGAATATAATAAAAGAATCCTCTTTGCTGGATTTGATTTCTAGGGGGAAGGAGGTGTGCGTGAGTTGCCCCTGAGTGACTTTTTGACAGCTGTTTGTTTTTGAAGCAGCCAGCGCCGGGGTTTAATTTATTTATTTCGCTGACAGATTGTGGATATGCAAAGCGTCTCGGCTCTCTTTGCTCTCCGTTTGGAAAATTCCTTGAGCCCTCTTTGTTATTCATTGTTTGAACAACAGCAAGACATGGTGTGCAATGTTAACAAACACTTCCTGTCTTAAATACAGAGGCTCTTTAAGGATAAATCTGCTACAGGTAAAATCAAATACAGCAAAAAGAACTCCCTCTCATTCACGAGGGATAATCAGTTAGTTAACGTGACCTGTGCAAACCAAACCTGCCTTCAAATTCAGTTTTAAAATGAACTGCTTCAGTTGACTCTCGGGCTTCAGAGCCAATTTTCCGTGGTAATTGAAGGAGATGGAACTGTGAGCACAATGGAGTCAAGGCAGCACATTGATTAGAATTGATGACTGAATTCAATGTCTATACATCTTTGCAGCAACAAAAACCACTGCAGAGCATCACTGGTAATGTCAAAGAATGTTGTATTAAGTTTGATCACACAAAGTTCACTTTTAATCCTGTTATAGTCACATTTTCCTTTCTATATAACGTAAGAAACACTGCTAATGATATGGCATTTTTTTATTAAAGTTCAAGATATAATGAGCCTTATTTGCCAAACACCTTAGAGAAGAAATAGACCAAATTGGAGAAGACATCAAAGTTACATCACAGCAGACCCGCGTGCATGCTGGTAGAAAGAACACAGCATAAATATATGGAGATAAAAACAGAGATGTGGTCCTATATTACTGATAAAGACACTCCCCGAATCGAGACAGAAATGTTAATGGCAGTGTCAATAAAAGCAAAAGCGATGCATGCTTGTCGTGATTTACAGATGGGACTGCTTAAATTACTTCCACTTTTCTTGACTGAGTTTCAAGTAGTCCGTGACTAAAGCATGCTGGGACCTCCCCACCATCATGGCCTTGATGAGGTCCCCTGCACTGATGTGACAGACATGTACACCTTGTTTCCTCTAAGTGGTCTAGTTTGGTTCAGCACTGTTTGGTACAATTTGGAGTGGTAAACTCTGATCTTGTTTGTATTTCCACTTCCAGCTGTACCTTCACTTGAGGGCAGGGGTGTGAGCCGGGCAGTGACGGATCTAAGATTTTTCTAAGTTAGGGGCCATCAAGGGTCCACATTTCTCACAGAGGGGCCAAGTATTTGTCCAACACGCATACAGTGACATTTATGATAAAGCACACCCACTCACTCCTTTTTCAATCATTTTTAATAAAAAAGTGTAGACAGTAAAACTCATTTTCAATTTCACATTTGAGGATGTGCGAAACTTCAGAGGAAATAAAATTGTTTCACAATTTCTCATTCAAAAACAAATACTTTCTATCTTACATTTTCTGTTCATTCAAATGATAGTCTTCTTCTGTCAGCTTTACTGACGGTGGACCTGCCTATTTGGCGCACTACTGCCACCAATGGTTGGGCATGGAATTGCATTCACCTATTATCTGATTGTGATTCTCCAGCAAAACAACCTATGACTGACAGGACAGGGGCACTTCAGGAGGCCAAATAGATTTCAGATGGGGCCAATGCCCCTGTGGCCCCGCCCCTAAAACCACCACTGGAGATGGGAATTTGAGGGTCGCACCTGCTACGTAAATGCATGATGTTAGAGCCGTACGACACAGTGCAGCGGTCAAACAAAGAGTGACAATGGAGGACCCCAGTAGTTCGAGGAGAATTATTTAGTGAGGACATTCTTTACAGCAAGAGCAGTGAACAAATCACTCTAAATCCACATCTTATTTGAACATGCACGGTATGTATTTGGGTTTAGCTGCTGTTGGATGGGAATTGACGATTTTTGTGACCAATCAACAAACTGCAGTATTTTTCTAGCCCCCTTTTCGGGTCAGTTTGGTACACTCGGCACCCCCTTCAAATGTCATAAATATCCTAATTATCAAGGATTGAGGCCCAACCTCCCAATTTAGCCCAGTTTCAGTATTAATTCTTCCACACCACCTTCTTCCAGTTATCTAACAGGCTAATAGCTAATAATGGTGTTCAAAGTGAAGTGAAGCAGTGCTGCAGATCCTGCTGGTGTATAATCTTCTCAATATTTAACTCCTCTCCAACTTACACCCTCAATCTGTCATATATCTGAATAGAAGCTAAATACTTAAAAGTGGAGTCATGTTGCTGTGAGGAAACGTTACAAGTTACCACAGGCTGACGGGGAGGCTTTGACTGTATGAACTATATTTACTGTGATCCTGTCCCACACCGCCTTTATCTGTCAGAGGCTTTATCAATACAGCTGTGACTTTTATTAATATCAGTGCTCCGCTGGGGCATTGATCTGAGCCTCTATCACTGCTCTGATCTCATTACAGGCTGTAACGTGAAACTAAAGGGTCAATAAAGGCATCTTATTTTATGCCTGTATTCAGAGGTTGGAGAAGCTGAAATACATCTCTTCGATAAGTATATCTGGTTTCATTTGTGAGCTTGTAAAAGCTGCTGTCACAGCATGTGCTGGAGATGTTTGTTTGGTTTTAAATGACAAATCCCTTTGAAAGGCCACCCGTTGCACCCTGATCTCTGCATATGCACTGATTACAGCAGGACATTTTCCTTCGGGCCTCAACAGGATTTTTTTAAAAGTGCATTTTAAGTTTTAAAATACCCCAGAGACGTTTGCAATTTCTTAATGATTTCCATGAAAGCTCCCAGTATTCAAGATTCCAAAATGACATCAATTGTGGGTGATTCTGGGAATTTTATGGAAAAGTACCAGAAACATTTCTAGAGTATTTTTTAGATTATTGGAGGATAAATACCTTTGGGAGTTTGGGATATTTTATCAATATTTCTGAAGGAAAATTAGTGGGAGTTTACATGAAATGTTCAGAAATATCCATGATTATTCTTTGGCCTCAAATTTTTCAGGGAACTCTTGGGAACTGTTTAAATATTCCTCTGAGTTTTCTGGAAATTCAGCAGTTTTTGCAAACCACCCCCTGAAATTTCTTAAATATTGTGTGGTGTATTTCTTGAAAAATGTCAGAAACTGTCCTGGAGGCTTTGCTGTTGCTCAAGTTGTTCTTGATATTATATTATTATATATATATATATACCCGAAATTGTATTAATATAGTTTTATACTATTAATGGAGTGGATTCAGCTACATCTTTCTCCCATGATTGATTTGTGTGGCTGACTTTGACCCAAAAAATAGGTTTCCTCTCTTGTTTGATCTACAAACTCTTCGGCAACAGCACATCACTTTAATTTCCTGCCAAAGTACATTTTATTCTGCTTTGTCGTATCTCTGTGAACTTTTGCCTCCTCCAAAGATTACAGAAGAAAAATGCACAAAAGAAGCAGATAGAGGGGATTTACTCCATGTTAATCCCAAGGTGGATTGGTATCACTGCTCTCCATTGGCCTATTCTTTGTTATCAACATGACACAGCATGAGAGAATACTCCTGCAAAAACAGCAGTATGTGTGATAAAGTTGTGGTGCCCTTTACTCACAGATAGGGCTCATAATGAGAGGAAAAAGGGGAAAAACATCAGATTAATAATACATGGGTCATTTGTAAATCAATGGAGGGGCATCAGGCCAATGAATAGGCTTGAGGATTTATTCTGATTACAGAGCAGCAATAAAGGGCCATTTACAACCTGAATGGGACAGCTAGTAATTAAGAGCCTGCCTTAAAACAAAAGGAGAAGGACTTCAGTGGGAGTACGCTGTTAACTCTGAAGAGAACCTCTGCATGTTAATGGCATTGCTGTATTTCACCTGCAGTTTGTGGACAAGACCAGGAAAAGGCCAAGAAAGGGCTGCCCTTCCAAGAAAATGTGCAGTGGCCATCCATCTTATTATAATATTTAGACCGCAGTGCAGTATAACGGCGTTGGCATTCATCGTCTTTGCTGCATTGTGAGGAGGAATTCATGGGAAAGTAAATGAGGCGAGTCAAAGGGGACGGTGAAGTTGTGCATGATGAACCAACATAGTTAAAATTTAACACCTCACGCTTTTATATAATCCCAGCCTTTTTGTTAGGGTGCAGCAATGACTCAAATCTGGGGTTACTCCAATTAACTTCCACTTTCTGGAGCCGGATTGCAAAACAACCAACATATTGACTAAATTACTGTCAATCTGATTTTCCCCCTGTGACAGCATGATGGATTAAGTGCTGGTGGCTGCACTTAGCCACCTCTTTAATTGGTTTGTCTAAATGTTTTATGAAATCAAGATAAAATTCAATCAATTCCCCCCTAAAACTGCTGATTCATCCTGAGACGGCGAGCGGACATTTTGATTTATATCAGTAGCCGAGGGGGCTGCAAAGGTGATATGTGCCCGAGCGGCGGCATCTCAAGGTTAAACAGAGCTAGCAGTGTGTTCTTTTTATGGCAAAGGAGGAGGAGGGGACAACGCCCATATACGAGGACACAGAGAATCCTGTGGTCTTTTACTGCAGGACATGCTGCCCCTATAAATGCAAGGCACATATAGACATGACATGAGAGCTAAGACATCTAGAAGACAGAACAAAGAGCAGGATCAATTTCATACAGAGTGCTGAATTGACTGTGCTCACCAGATGAAGCGCTTCACGATCTGTTCATTTGTTTTAGCGTCTGACTTTGAATGGAAATCAATGGTCATTTAGCTTACCAACAAAGATTTGTTTTCTTGAGTTTTCAGCTTGGTTTGGCAGCTGCATGTGCAATATTGTCTTGAACACTCATCATTTTATACATCTTATGATCTGTACAACTTCTCTGGTGAAGAAATTAAATGTGAGGCTAAAATTCAGTTTAAAAGAGCTTACATTACACTTTATTTAGTTTAATGTTCCCTTTAGTGAGTGTAACATGTCTCCTCCGGGTGATGGAGCATTTGTGTAAATAGACAAAGAGTCAGGAGCATCAGGACTTCTCCCTCAACCCCTCTTTATGGCGCCAGTAGGTCTTTAAAATGGCCCGTTCCCATAGCCCCCTGAAAAGATCTACTGGTGTGACATCATACCATTGTTTCATCGTCAGTCTAACCACTATTTTTACATGAATATACATTTTTCACTGATAAGTGGGGTGATTATGGACTAGGGAAGGTAGTATCAGCATGTCACTATCTGGAGCTTGCATGTACGGAGCCTGGATCTGTTGAAGGTGACATGCTGCTTTGGTTGTTATGGCCATGTGCTAAGGTAGGTAAGATAAAGTAGTAATTAGTACCAGCATGGTGGGCAGTGGGCACAGAGGAGGAAGCTCTGAGACACTAGAGTTACTGACCAGCCTCTTAGAGGTGGCTGATTGAATGAACACCTGTGACAGGAGGTCTCCACCTGATGACCCCAGTGAGGCTCTGGCTCTTGCTAATAACCAATCTATGTAGTGGAGTTGGAGGGCCGGTAAGAGGCCATGTGGTAGAGTAGATAGCATCGGCATTGTCCCTACCTGGAGCTTGCATGTACGGAGCTCGGGTCAGTTGAAGGTGGTAATGCTGTGGCAACAAAGGGCCATGCAGTTGATTAGGTAACTCCTCAGAAATGTATGTAGATACTAGATATGGGGTTAGGGGCCTCTTCACTTAGCGCTTATACTTCTATACTTTTGTCCCATTCAGGTTATAAATCAATCAAACTTTATTTGTATAGCACTTTTCATATGAAGTCTTGTAGCACAATGTGCTTTACATAAAAAGAAAAGAAAAAAAAATAAATAAAAAGTAGAAAGTTGAATACAATGAAAATACAAAACCCTACCCACCCTTAACATACAGCACACACACTCACTTACATGCAGACACAAAGACATTAAGTGTAGATTTTAACAGAAAACAGAATTAGCACAAGGAATGCACAAGAACCTTGTGTTTCTTTCAAATGCATCAGCTCTGGCTTGCAAGCGATGGTAGAATATAAGCAGAATTGTCCACCATAGCACAACGCAGAACTGACCTATCATCATATCTGTTTACCTGTCAACCAATCAGAGCGGACTGGGCCGATGTGGGGAAGGTATCCTTAAAGGGGCAGGAGCTCTGGATCAGGGGTACCCAGTGTGAAAACAAGAAGCTTCTTTTGAACATAAGCGATTGTGAACATACTCACTAAATGAGTATATGAGTTAAGGCAAAATATGAGCTCTTTAATTACAAATGTAATAGTTCTTTTTTTTTTTTTTTTTGAAATGTCAGACAACCATCAGCTTACAAAAAAAGTCACAAATATGTTGTCTTAACTTGGGTTTATAATCCCTGTGTTTACAATTTTTTTCTTGTTTTTCCAAAAAGCATCTTCCATGTAGGTGGATGGGTTTTATAAATCTCTTTAGTAAATCATAGTACAAAAAAATCAATAAAATCAAAAACAAACATTACAATTTGTGTACTTTTAATAAATCTTTTAGCATGACCCTCCAGGGTTCCTGCAGTCAGCCTCAAGTGGACACTCAAGGAATTAAAGCTTTTGGCACATCCACATGGGCCTCCATTTTCTTTTCCAGAGGTTGCCACCTGGTGTGCTGTTTTCAAGGACTGAGTCATTGCTGCACTGCATATCTGTTACAACAGTGGTGCACAGCAGCCTCTGTAAAGTTTAATTCTCTGATTGCACTGATGAAAGTGTTCCTGTCACAGACTGGCGATGCATGTGAGGACCAGTTGGTCACTCGTCAAGGCTTATAGGGCTGCAAATCGATCGAACCCAGTCTAAGCAGGTCAAATCAGTGCACTTTTAATCTTCAAATCTAGTGTTTTTTTCCGGGGTCATTTTTAGGACAGAGGTGATCAGCATCCCTGAAAATTACAGCAACAATTAGTCACCAGCCCTGTTGCTGATTTACAGCCTGCTGAACAAATAATCAATGCACCAACTGATTATTTCAGTTCCATTTATTTTTGCACAAAAACACAACTCTGCACCGAAAATCCACCCTGAGAAAAGCCTTGTTTTTTTCTTAATGTGATTTTTAGTGTGAAAGTCTAATTATGCTTTAATGGATTTTCTAATTGCAGATAAATTGCCTATTTTGAATGAGGATTGATGTTTTTATTCAAATGAGATTGATTTCTAATTAAAAGCTAATTGAGCATAAATCAGGAGAGGGCCTTGTATTGGAATAGAGCAGGAATAAGCATGCTCTTTTCTCTTCTATCTGCTCATTTCGCAGTTACTCGGTTTGTGATGGGAGTTTTGCCGTGTGCTTGCAGCTATGATTCACCACATTCATGTGAGGATATTTCTCTGCGGTGTGACATATGCTATCTGGGATGTCAGCTGAAATGAGAGGATGGCTGAAATGCAAAAAGCCATTTTCCTACTCGTTCCATTGTGCACCTCAGCCATGTTGCTCGCCTATTGTATGGCTCCCTCCAAGTTATCTGTCAGGCCTAGCAAGTACCCCATTATTTTCTCCCATCTGACTGTCCCCTATGCCTCGGCGAAACACTTCCGTCGTGCCATGTGATCAATCCGATTCTTTTGACATCCAGGGAGCAGTATCTAGTGATCTGTAATGGTGGTAATGTTTCCTGTCAGAAAAATGGTCCAAGGAAATAGTGTGAGAGAGGGAGTGTAAGGAAGAGGAGATAACAAAGAGAGGAACCTTTATTGGAAATATCACCATCGCCAGAGCACTGTTTTATTGTTGTTTCCCACTCTGCTCTCTCCTTATATCTGCAGCCTTTTCCCATTTTTTACGCCTGTGCACAAGACAGAAAGCCAATCACAGACCCTTAATGTGTGTGTGGGACATTATTTGAGGCGCTGTTAAACCCAAATGCCTCATTCTTATTGATTCTCTGTGAACTTTGAGGTACGAAGCAGGAGAAGCACAAAGAGAGAGCTTTATATTTCAGCTGCTGCTGCTTATATGCCATCTTTCAAGGAGAAACCATGGCCGCTTATTACGCTGCACGCCTCATCCCTGTCGCTCCTCACTAACAAAGTGGTAAAATGTCTCCTTAGCTTCAGTTCTCCAAATGCACCACAGGGACACTGCTGTTTAATAGTGTGCTGGCTTGGGCTATGTCCACACGTAGGCGGGTATTTTTCTGTTTTTCAAAAGTTTATGTCCTTCTGTACACACATCAACATTTAAGAAAACTGAAAACACACATTTTGACTTCACGCTATGTGAAATTCTCTGTTGTTTACATGTGTTGCAGCCAGCATCGCTAAACTGTTGCTGTTTTAAGTGCTGACTGGACTGTTGACATGCTAACACATACTTTCTGCTGCTTCCTCACTAAGGTGCTGCTCAAAAATATACAGAAACTGCTAACATTTAGGATGAGACCCAGTGTTACTGTTTCACAAGTGACTGTGTTGACTGTGTTGACTGGTGACCCATTGCCAGCTATGTCTGTGGTTACCGAGTTGAAACCAACAAGAGTACTAATGAATGCTTCTGATTTCGATCCAGATAATCAGATATGTCTCAAATTGAAATATGAGCAAAGGAATATTTACTCAAACACCACTAAATATAGCTACAAGTCAAACCACAACAACCCTCAGACTTGTGGTTGGAATAGATATGAAAATAAAACTGCTTTTGGAGATAATGGACATCATAACATAACAAACAGCATTAAACAGCGTGTATTAACTTTTTCATGTGGATGAGGATGTTTTGGGCGTAGGATTATTTTGAAAACAGGAAATCATCAGTTTTCGAAAATACCTGCTTACATGTGGACAAAGCCATATATGACAATGAGGTTGGTTTGTTGTCTTCCGTATTTCTCCTTTAAAGTAGCAGAAAGTCCTCAAAAACTTTTTGGTGACTTGCCAAAAAATTCTGATCCCGTCCTAATGACCAATATTTATAGAACAGTTTCCAGATTGACTAAAATGACTTTGGTCAGGATTGTAAACAGGATCCCAAAAACACTAAGGTCCAAAATATGGGGGCTAGACCAGATCTTATGGCTACCAACTCTTTCTGGCCACCAGTGACACAAAACACCCCATCCTCATATCTGACAATCTTATTCTATATAATATCCATTTAGTGTCTAAACATAACTTCCAGAAAGACATCCCAAATATCCCTAAGTAGTTAGTGAGAATTCTTGGAACATTTTCTGGAGTTCATGAGAAATCCTGAAAAATATCCCAAAGTTTTTCCAAAGTACTGCTTAATTTTCCCAAGAGATTTCAAGAAAAAAAATCTACAATTTTTCTCGAACAAAGTTTTCCAAAAAGTCCTTGAAAATATGAAAAAAACACAAGCACAGTTCAGCAAATTTCATCTGAGTAAAGTTTCTAAAAAACATTATGTACATTTTCTGAAAGGTTCCAAAAACCTCCTTAAAAAGGAAATTGTCATTATATTACCTGAAAAGTTAAAAAATAATGGGAGAGAAAATTAATCTGATCATTCTGGAAAACTCCCTGTATTTTTTCAACTTTCATTGGAGATACATACCATTTTTGTGAACTTTCTAAAATGTTCCCCAATTTTTCCCTGCTAAGGAATGTGAGGGAGGTGGTCTTTCCAGATTTTTAGCAATATCTCATGTTATACCACTGCTAAGGAGGTTATGTTTTTGCAGATGTTTATTCCTATACTACTCTGTTTGTTTGTCTGTCTGTCAACAGGATATCTCAAAAAATTTGAGAGCTCCAAAAGTTTGTAATGAATTTTGAGGACATTTTCAGGAAATGTTGGCCATTACATCTGAATCCAGATGCGGATCAGGGACTTCTTAACATATTCTCTGTAAACATTGTGCAAAATGTCAGTTTTCCACATTTTTGATATTTATTCAGGCAACAATGTCAGAAATGTCTTGGCAGGGGTTTGTGGTCTTGGAGCACTTTGAGTTGTCATGGTAGCTGACTTTGATCTGACAAAGAAGTGTGATTGTGCCTTCTTGGTTTCTCCTCTGCACTTCCAAACATAAATCCAATTTTATTTACCTCCATAACATAAATGTACAAACTTTGCACACTATGAGTTAAAGTACAGAAGCACACTGAGGTCTTTTTAGCTCAGCTGCTGCTTGTGTTTAGTTTCAAGGAGACAGCATGGCCTCTTCTCTCTTTACTCACAAAGATTTAAAGAGTCTTTTAGCTTCTTTAAATCCTCAAATGACTACAATCAACCACTAAGAGCTAGCAGTTTCATAGTATGTCATCTTATAAAATCACTATCAAGTTTTCCTTCTTTTTCTTTTTCTTCTTCTTCAGCGTTTTCATAAATTCTTTCAAAGTGAAGCTACATTTCATGTCCAAATGTCTCAACTTTAAGTCACATGCACAGGTCTTTACACATCAGCAAAAATTAAAATGAAATACGTTTGGTTGACTTTAGCATTTACTACAGATGATGTAACATTTAAAATGTTCATAGTATGATTATGTAAATACAAACATCTAGTGCTATTACTTGGTGTAAGATTGTTTGTTGCATCGTAACAGTAAGAACCATATTGACTTCATTTATGTTTTACTAACTCCCGGTTCATCCATGACTCAGAAACAACTCTGTCCAACCCCGAAACAGTTCACCCACATGACCCATCACCATCTAGTGCAGAGACAAAGTAACTCAATTCAAAGATAGAGCATCATTTTACACAAATTAATCTGATCCTGGAGGTTTTGTAAAAGTTTCCAAAACTTTTATTGAATTCCCCCTTTATTCTGAAGAAGGTTTACTAAATTTCACAGTTTTCCACAATTTTTAATTATTATTATTTTCTTTAAAACTTGACTTAACCAGGAAAGCCTCATTGAGATTAAGAATCTCATTTACAATAGTGACCTGTCTCACGAAAAAAAAAAAAAAGGTTTGGATAAATTTCCAAAAAAGATTTAGATATTTCTTTCAAAGTTGTGAAAATTTTATGAAAAATGTCCAAAAAATAATGAGAAATTCCTGATTTTCCAAAAACCAATCGATGAAAGACTTCGAGGAAAATTCCTAAATACTTCTGAAATTTTGTTGAATTAATTATGTAAATCTTTTCCTCTTTTTTTTTTTCTTTGAAAACGTCAGAGAAACAAAAAAACTCCCAATCCACTCTTAAATATTACAGATAAAAGTGAAATTTACAAAAATGTTCTTAAAAGGATAGTTCAGTTTTTTTTATATTAATTATTATAAAAAAAAAAAAATCTTTAAGTAGTCTGTAAAATGTGTTCATATATTCTGTCTGTTCTTGTAAAGTGATGTATTTGTGTATTGAGATTCCTACAGTGTGACTGAGTCTCATCATTTCAGAGTTCAACAAAGAAAGTCCAAGTGATGAAATGTGTTCAAACAAAGTCCAGGATGCACCAAAGGTTTTTAAGTGTGTGACCACGTTTCCTTCACTCAGTGGAGAATTACACATTTACAACAAATGTAAATCTATTTTTTTTCATGCTGAATAAAATGGTAATAATAAAAAAAAATGAAAGGTATGAATAAAGTGGAAACAAGAGAGCAAACAAATAGACTTTATCAGAGGCTGCATGAAATAAAAATGAAATGAAATTTTAACTTCTCAAATGTAATTAACGAAAGGATTGTGCACGTCATAGTATGTCAACACAAAAAGTTCAGAAACCAAAATGCTGTGCAGGTGCTGATGTTAGAGAGGGAAATATTCCCTCTTACATTCAATTAGCTGTATTTAATTTAAAACATAAAGTGCATCTTAGGAACATAAGGTTTTATGACTATAAATGTAAATGTAGCTGTGATTACCCTGAATCAGTGGATACATATTACTATACAGTATTAATCATAAGAATTTAATCAGACTCAAGCCTATCTATCAATAAAGGCACAAAATGTCCAACAAATAATCTTAAAAAATTAAAACAAACATGTAGGTTTAGCTGAGTACCTACTTGTTGAATATAAAACTGCCGCCTTTCTATTAAAACGTGTCAAAATTAGCATTACAACGTATTGTTGTCAACTTTGTTAAGAGGTGTGAATCGACGGCACTCCACTGCATAGACAATCCCCTTCAAAATAAAAGCACAGGATTTTTTTTCCTAACTTTTGCAAAAGCTTGCGACCCACCGGAAAAGGGTCCACGACCCACATTTTGGTCATGACCCACCAGTTGAGAAACACTGAATTAAAACATACAAAAGAGTGGGAACACTGTTATATCATAAGATTTGTTTGTGGTCCAAAAACTAAGAATTACATCTTGCTGATCCATGTAATTTTGTGGCAGCTAGCTGGTGGTATATATGTTGTTCTGGAGAAAACAGAATTCAAGAGAAAAGCACTAAGAGGGCGCAGATCTCCACCAAGTGCCAAGACCATTTTTTTATCGCGTTATATGCACAAATGCCAAAAATGGTCCTATCTCGCAATGTTAAAGAATCCTTTAAAAAATCCCTGGATCCAGATGGTGATCCGGATCAGTCCAAAAATCTAATCATTTGCTCCTTATCCTATTTCACACATTTCCAGAAAATTTCATCCAAATCCGTCCATAACTTTTCAAGTTATTTTGAACACAAACAGACAAACAAACTAACCAACGCCGGTAAAAACATAACCTCCTTGGCAGAGGTAATTACTGTTTGTTGACTTCAAACATTAATTTCAGTCAGACATTCAAGTTTCTAAGATTTATTTTGGGCCTTTCTTCATTTCATTATTGTCTCCTAGGGAAAACTTATCTTGTACTCCCGTGCACAATTTACCTGCATCTAAAGTCAATTCATCGTGCCTTGCACAGCAGCTGAATCCACCTGATTCAATTGGCTCTAATTTTTGTAGACCAGGCGCAGACACAGTGCACCTGCACTGCGCCGTGCCAGTGCCATGCCAATGGGGCGTGTCCAGAGCATTTTGTAATTTTCGTGCGAGGCGCAGTCTGGCACAGTGAGGCGCACCCATGCCTCTGTCCCTCCCACCGGCGCAAGTGGCAGAGAGGGAGGAGAGAAGGCGTGAGTGGGTTTAACACAGCCGAGTGTAATCTTCACCAATGAAATGAACGTCTCTCCTTGCCTTTCAAGGTGCTGAGGGCGAGGAGCTCTGCTGCTCTCCCTGTTGATATGGCACATGCTGTCCGGCCTCTCTCCGTCTTAAGTCCTGTAATGTCTCCTCCATGAGGTCAAAGTGGCATCCATGGCATAAGGCTATGTTGTGTAGCACGCAACATATAACAAAGAATGCACTGACACTCCGGATACCTGCCTGTGAGGATTTGGTGACATGTGCGCACTGCGCGCCTGTCAGCCAAATTACCACTGCACTGGGCGTGCTGCGCCTGCGCCAAAAATAGACCAGGTTGGAGCTGGCGAGCTTTCAGCGCACCTTCCGCGCAGTGTTTTGGCACGACATTGTCACTGTGCCAAGCTGAATCTGTCAACACCTCCCCCTGGTGCGCTGCCACACCCATCTTGGAGCAGCCGGTCTACCAAATGTGCCAAATTGGCTGCGCACGGTGGTGCGCCAGGAAATTAGAGCCCATTATGTTTACAACAGCTGAGAGGGAGGTGGAGTGATTCAGTGGCTCGCGGCAGCGCTGCGCGGAGGGATACGTGACATGAGTCTGTTAGTTCCAGATAAACTTTATTTTTCTGAAAAGTTAATGAACTTAAAAACATGCAAAGGTAGCGTAATCTTAAACTGTGATATTATTTTTTGATGGGAGTTCTTGTAGGTGGAGAAAATACCCTTTGTATTTGGTACATTACTTCCTTGTTTGCAGCTGGTTCTGTGTAACAGACTCTTACAGACTGTGGCTTACTGACGGAGATGAGAGAACGTTCTACTGCATCTAATGTACTTAGTGGCTATATGGAGCTCATACAACCCCACTTCAAAAAAACTGAACTATCCCTTTAATGTTTTCCCTCCAAAAGAGTCAGGGAAAATGTCCAGTAAATTTTCCTTTACAGTTTCAGAGAAAAGAAAAAACATTGGAAAAGTTCTTGATCATTCATGGGAGTGCATTCTTCACATTTTAAAATAAACTGTTTTTTTTTTTTTATTTCAGGCCTTGACCTGATGATCAGATGTGTTTTCTTGTTTGTTTCTCTAAAAACGCCATCACACACGGATATAAACTTAGTTTCCTGTCTGATGTAGACGCACTAACTTTGCTAACTTCGAGGTAAGAGACAAAGCAGACTATCAGGGCCGTCTTCATATTACAGCTGCTGCTGCTTTCAAGGAGACACCACAGTCATTTATTACTCTATACGACACATCCTTGTCCCTCCTTACTCACAAAGCTGTAAAGTGCCTCTGTAGCTGCTGCTGTTTTTTCAATGTTATAATACGAGGACAGATTTTTTACAAGGCCTGAGTGGACAGTTTTTGAAAAATCTAATGTTGAGAAAGGCACTGGGGACACAGATATTTATACTTGCAAAGAAAGAAAGTAACTTCCTTCTATTTATACGAAAATATTCCAAACATAAACTTCTTTCAGACAAACATTATCACATGTAAATTTTCTATTCTCATGACAAGGTGCATGTGTATCTCCTGTAATAACATTTATCTATGTTATGTCGCCAGTACATTCAGCTGCTCGTGTAGAGGATGCGAGCTGTATAATTAGTCCTGCTTGCATTGAAAACCATGCATTCACTGCATTCAGTGTTTGTCACAAAAGCAGCAATTGAACAGGAAATAGATCCACCATAAGTGAGCAAGCTGAAAAACAGCTTCAACATTCCTCATAATAGCAAACTTGCTCGAAATAAGGCAGACAAACCTCATTGTGTGCTTGCTGGCCTCCTTACTGTAACTCACTAGCAGCCAAAATGATGTTTTGTGCTGCATGATAGTAAAATCAGCAAGACTGCATAACAATAAACCACCTGGTGGAAATTTTAATGCACTTTGCCATGAATGCAACAATGATTACATCCTCCAGAGCAAACAAACTTACCGGTAGTCTGATTTTAGCTCCTAAAGCTACATCTAATTTCCTTTCCCCCTGAAGGGTAAATGTAAAAATGACTATTGCCTCTCTCACCCTATAATACTTTGTGATTATACTCTGCAAACAAAAGGTTTGAAACCTTATTTTGGCTGATTTTTTCCTCCCCTTTAATATATCAGTGGTGTTGTGTTTTATATTGTTGGAAAGCCTGACTAGTCACCTTTACAAAAAGGTCCAACTTGTAAGGATGGGGCACTCATGGAATGAGCAACGCAGCTAAACGTGTAGATAGTGACCCTAAAAAGTGCCAAAATCCCCTGCACCTTGGAGCTGGTGTTTTGGTACAGAGAATGGCAACATTTTTGGTGTCAGTCCTGGTACCATTTCCAAACACGAGACCAAGTTCTGTGAGACTGGTGAAGTCAAAGACAGACAGCGAACTGGGTGACCCAGGAAGAAAATAATCATCATCAGTTAAAAGAGGAGGAAAGAGATAAGAGCAGGACGGCTACAGTGAGTTTGAGATTTTGAAGGTTGGAGGTTGGATAGGTACAGAGGTGCGAGGCTGTAGATGCCCTTAGAGGTGTACAGAAGTTTGAATCCAGTTCTTAGCTTTACCGGGTGCCAGTGGAGTTGCAGTAGGATGGGAGTGATGTGATGGTATGAGGGGGTTCTGGTGACAATGTGAGCAGCAGAGTCTTGAACCAGTTGGGGCTTATGGAGGGACTTTTGAGGGAGGCCAAAGAGAAGAGCGCAATAATTGATAAGGGATATGACGATGCTGTGGACAAGGATGGAGGTGGTATGTGGGGTGAGGAAGGGGCAGAGTCGGTTCATGTTTGGAAGGTGGAAGTAAGCAGACAGGGTGATGGTATGTATGTGGGATTAGGATGATAGTGTGCCATCAAGGATGACACCCAGACCCCAAGAAGACAGGTTCCTCACCCTTGCCCCCCTAAGGAACCACAGGCGGTCTTCCAGTGGAACATTTTTTGGGGTGCGTTCCTTATGTTTAGTGCAATGCTAAGCCACATTCTGCATGTTAAAACAGCATGGCTTTGTAATAATGCAGGTACTAGACTGGCCTACCTATAGTTTAGACCTGTCTCCCTTTCAAAAATGTGTGGCGCATTATGAAGCTCAAAATACAACACTGGACGTTGGACTGTTGAACAACTGAAGTCGTACATCAAGCAAGAATGGGAAAGAATTCCACCTTCAAAGCTTAAATTAGAAATCGTTCGTTATGTGTTGTTAGAAGGAAAGGTGATGTAACACAGTGGTGAACATGCTCCTGCCCCAGCTTTTTTGGAACTTTTTTTAGTAGTGTATACAGATGAATAATGCTTGCAATTGTTTGTGTTTACATTTTACACAATGTCCCAATTTCACTGGAGTTGTTTTTTTGTATGTAATTTTTGAAAAGTTTGATAGATTGCCCCAAAGAAGTGGGTGATCATGAGAGCAAAGGATGTTTGACCGTGGATCGCCAAAATCTTCCAATCTGTCCTTTCGTCTGAGGGGATACTGGTGCAAAGCTTGAAGTAGTACTGACAGAGTGCATTAAAATGCATGGCGTGAACATATTATGGTCTCTGGAGTATAACCTCCAGTCTGTGGGAAAATTTATATGATATACAAAAAAAAAGCATAATTTTTTAGGTTTTGTTCACACTGAATCCTCCTCCATCTCTCTTATTTCTCCTTGTTTACAATGACAGACCTTAAATGCTGTATCCAATTGAATCTGGGCGATGCAGGCCTGGTCTGCATCTGCTCAGAGAGACGTACATGCACTCTGAGGCAGCTGATCATTCCGGGAAGCCACTGAAAATTGTGCTGTCATGGCTGAAAATGCTAAGGGATTAATATGGGTGCATTTCGCTGCCATCATCTTGCTTTCATTATCAAGTAACAAGCACTGGAGAGAGAGAGAGAGAGAAAAGAGGAAGGGGCTGCAGCGCTCAACCTGAGATGCGAGTGTGACATTATGTTGACAATTCTGTGTGTGGGTACTGTTCAGACAGACGCAGGCATATCAACGCGAGCCATTACTGTCTATAGCAGATTGGCTTAGCTTTGTGCTGAGGTGTAATTGCACAGCTGTCTGGCATTAGTCCTCCCAAACACATTGGCTCAGAAAAGGCTGCCCTCCAAATGTGCAAGTGAGGTACTGTATGCTGTTACACAAATCATCTTCCTGGTTTGCCTTTTCATTTTTTTAATCAGAGCATCAAAATTAAAAATATGTTGAATATTCTTACTGAAATTTCTGAATCACAAACATCACTTCATCTTAGTTTTGCATACATCTTAGCAGAGTGTTTACATAACAATCAGACAGGTTTCCAAGCCAGATAAATGTTTTGGTAGCAGTGGTCCATGGTCATATGTAACTTTTTCAGAGCTAAAGAATACAATAACTTTGAACAGGAAGAATGGTCCTGGTTATCAGCACTCAGTGCAGCTTGGCTCTGGCAGCAGGTCGATAGAGGAACATTGTCTGTGGTACCATATTACTACAAAGAGGTCAGTTTGCCAGCCTCGGTGAACCTGACACACCAGATGGACAGTTCAATATACTCAACAGAATTTATCCTCTTCAAAAAACAGTTTGGAGACATTATTTTGGTCGATTATTTCTCCTCTTTAACAAGATCAATTGGGACTGGATTTTGTATAGAGGAAAATGCCTGGTTGGTCACCTTTACAACGAGGAACAACTTGTAAGGATTGGGCATTTGTAAAATGAGAAACACAGTTAAACTTGTGGTTAGCATCCAAAAAATTCCCTGCAACTGAAAGCAGAATGGCAGAATTATTAAAGTCACGGAGAGAAGTTCACAGGTTGTTTACAGAATTAGGGAAAAATCAGAAAAAGGGTTGGGAGTTAAAACTCTGCAAGCACAGGTCTTAGGATTAAGTCTGTATTGTTAGATATGTAAAATGTGAGAAAAAAAGAGAGCGTTCTCCACGACTTGTAGTTATTGCTCATTCTAAACATACATTTTTACCGTTGAGTCTCAGACTTGTCAATACCCCAAGAAGATTGGTTCCCCACCCTTGCTTCACTGAGGAACCACTGACTGCCTTACAGAAGTGCAAGTTACCCATGCTATGGTCACACACACCGTCATACCGTCACAGATGCTGGCTTCTGAACGTTGCACTGGTAACAATCTGGATGGTCATTTTCTTCTTTATCCCATAGGACATGACCTCTATGATTTTCAAATAAAATCCGAAATGTGGACTCATCAGACCAAGCATCAGTCCATCTCAGGCCCGTTGGACGACAGGCGTTGTTTACACGACAATGAAAATGACTGAAAACGGAGAGTTTTCATTGCGTTTTCGCCTTCCGTTTACACAAGAATGGTGTCTGGAGTGTCCAAATCTGCAAACTTTTGAAACCAGAGTCCAGAGTGAAAAGTTTTGAAAATGTTTTTGTATCCGTGTAAACAGGAATCAGCATTTCCGGAGAAAACGCAGACGTGTGGCACATGCACAGTACTCTTTCACATGAAGGCTGCGCACTCATCCCAGGAACAATAACGACAGCTGTCTGCCGAGCAACATGTGTGCAGCTTACTGTGCTCTACTGTTTGTTATCCAGGTAAAAATATCCAGACAGATTTGTTGTCCAGACAAGAAACTCCTGTGTCTTTGTGCATCCACTCGCCATTGTAGTTTATGAAAAGTTTGTCTTCACTGGAAAGCATGTTGTAACACTGCTGTTTCACTACAAACCTACATCGCCAACTACTGGCCTGGCATACACGACACAGCATTTTCAGTTGTTCTCGCATCTCCTTGTGAACACAGAGCTTTCTGGTGACAATGCTGTCATGTAAATGGGGCCTCAGATGAGCTCAGGCCCAGAGAAGCCGACAGCATTTCTGGGTGTCATTGATAAATGGCTTTTGTTTTGCATAGTAGAGATTTAACTTGCTACTAACTGCTTTTTTTGTTTTATGATTTGATGATAGTTGTTTTTGTTTGTTCTCTTGTGATATTTTTGTTAGTTTTGTTTGTTGTTCCCCATATATGCTAAACAAACATTGCTATTGCTACCTTTGCATTGTTATATATGTTATTGCTGTTATCATTACCGATGTTCTCATTGTAATATTTGTTATCTTTATTATAATTAGTGTTATAATAGTTTTACTCTCACTCTTGTTATTGTTCCTATTATTATAAATATTGCTTCAGTGTTAATGTTGTAAATGTTGATTATTATTCTCCATTTGTTGGGGCTGTGGTTAACATTGTTAATTTTGTTATTATCATTTGTAATCAAAGTGCATGCTTAATTTACCCAGGAACTCTGAATGAAAAACCAGCTCATCTTATTAACAGTATTTTCAAACCTGCACACTCTTGTTTGTTGTTCCTTGATGCTGCATTAAACCATTTGAAGTATTTCATCTGGAAAATGTTCACTTCCTGTGAACTCAGTGGAAAGGACAGACTGAGGATACTTATTGAAGTGTCGTGAAATATAAACTCTGAATTTTACTTTTAAAAGGGCTTTGAGCATTAAGAATTGGCCAAACTGCTACTTATAAAAGTTTTATTCCAACCTGCTGATGGCAGTCCCTCTCAGTGCACCTCTTCAAGTGATTTCAGTGCATCTAGAGGAAAAGCAATCTTTAAAGTACTAAATATGGCAAAATTAGCCTCCTTCTGGGTTGTAAATGTTCTTTTCCCCACAACTTCATACATAACTTGATGGCTAAATCCCTGTGGCTGTGCTACAAGGGAATATACTTTAATTTATTTATCTGGAAGCTCGGCAGTGTTTAAGGTAACCAAATAAGAATAACTAAGCGCTAGTAGAAGTGCAAAAAACTGCAGTTTCTTGTGTGTCCACTTGAGGTTCACTGTAGAAGGACAAGAGGTCACATCGGCACTCCACGTTCAAACAGCTTAATAAATAAACAAATAAAACATTTAAACAGGAAAAATCAACATGATTTAGGCCAAGTTAAAAATGTTGCAGTCGTTCATGTCATTATGTTGCCATGAATAAAATGATATTTCAGTATTTTTCAAGCTGGGCTGCGTCATGTACTTGACAACAGTCAGTGAAGTGGATGAATGGAATCCCAGCAGTGTTGTGTACCTTTGACATGGCGCTGTCCTTAATATGGTGGGTGAGATACTGCATCCTTCAACAAGCTAACAGCCACGTACTGCTCAGACTTATCTAATTACTCTACAATTGCCAGTTACCCCTCTTTGAACAATCCCCGATATTCCAATAACCTCATGCAGCAGCTGGATCCACCTGTCAATGTCTGTAATCAGTCTGATTCATCTTGCTGAGCTCCAATCTGCGATGATTATGAGCAGCCCAATGCGGGACGGCCTAACCAGAGTCCTTTAAAGCAGGAAAATGTTAGAGCTACAAGTGAAACAACAACTGGAAATGACAGCTTGGACAGAGATTAGCATAAATGCTAACAACTTCAGCAGCAGTTTTATCAAATCTAGACTACATTTCTTTATTAAGTAAATAAACATCAGCACTAAAAACCTCTCTTTCGAAGAGATGTTTTTCCAATTCTCCAACATGTTTTGGTGAAAGTTTGTGCCATTTTATGCCACAGCAATAACACTTGCCTACTACATTATCTGATTGGCCAATAATGAATGTCAGTCCAATCGTCCAATCACCTGCCGGATATGCTTTGATAGGATCTGTCCATTCCTAAACATTTTCTGTGGGCTGTTGCCCAGATGGACTTGTGAACTGGACAGTCCATCTGGAGTGTCAAGTTATCTGTACTTATCTAGTAACTTCATTTAATTGTAGTGCATTGTATGGTAAATACCACTGACATTTAAGAGATAACAAAAGAAAAAACTAAAGCTTAAACACCTGAAACTACATCCAGTTCGAGCAAGGACAGAGGACTGATAAAATACTTGACTGGGCATGGACCTTGTGTTTTCAAGGCACCATTAAACATGTCATGTCTTGTCATGGCGGCTCTGTCATGGTAGCGGCTACAGCAAACGATATGAAAATGAACGACCTCTCCAACTTGAAAACTGCTGGAAATATTTGTTTATGATTATGTAATTACTCAACCTAAAAAAAAAAAAACTATGGCAAAAGATTAATTACTTTTATCAATCTTAATTGAATTAGACACCGAAGTAGAATTCTACATAAAAACCCCTCTTATGTCACCAGATTTTAATATACAAACAACATATTAGATTATATTTAAAAAGATTATTCTCTTTAAGGATGTTGTTTCATTCTGTGTGCCCTATTTTCTCATCCATGTCTTACAATGGTTGTATTCTACCTCAGTTAATTGCATAATTAAATGTTTTTATATCAGTGTCTGCATGGCTGGGTGAGGCCACATTAATACTGTAATAACACAGCCGACTTTCTGCTTTGAAGGTCAAGCATGTTGCACAGACCTCTCGCTGCCCCTTAAATATTTCATTACTTTGAAATGAAAAATAGTACATCCAATTTAAACATACCTGCAAGTCATTCTGAGGGGCTTTAAGATGCACTCTTTGAATTCACAGCAAGGCTATATCTAATGTCAGGAATACCATGTGGTTATTTTAACTTGTTTCCTGTATTTTGTTCCATATTTGGAATATTTGTCCTCGAAATCTTTTGTAACAGAGATGTGATTCATGATCATTACTGTGCAGAAAGGACGGGTTCACTCTAAAGTCACGGAGAGAAGTTCACAGGCTGTTTACAGAATTAGGGAAAAATCAGAAAAAGAGTTGGGAGTTAAAACTCTGCAAGCACAGGTCTTAGGATTAAGTCAGCATTGTTAGATATGTAAAATATGAGGAAAAAAAAAGAGAGACTTCTCCACAACTTGCAGTTATTGCTCATTCTGATGTATCTAAACATACTTTTTTACCGTTGAGTCTCAGACACTAATTCTCCCTTCCTCTCAACCAGCAGAGTCATGCTCAGGTTAACCCGGGCTAACATTAACACCGATCAGGCTGCAGCCTCCCTCTGCACCTGATGCCAGGCCCCCGCTGTCCAATCTCCATGACCACGCTCACCTCAGTGCCGTTCGATCATCCCCAGAGTGAAGACCCCGGTGTTAAACATTAATTATTCCAAAGGCCGGGACTCATTTGACTAATCAGCAGTTATGGGGCTCGGGGGCGCAGCAGCTTGAGTGGCAAATGCCAATATCCACTCTGTCAGCAGGAGGGAGGACGGGAGGGGTGACCATGGATCAACAAGCCAATAGAGAAGAACTGATCCATCATTTTGTCAGCCATTGTCCGAAGGATGAACCGTGTGTTTTGCCAATGAGACACAGCAGAAACGCTGGTGGGGAGGGTAAACAAGCAATGCCTGTCTGATGAATGTGTGATCAAGCTAACAACAGCCACTTACTGCTTTTAATTACAGTAGAGGAGAAGGCGGGGGTGAAAGAGATGCATGCAACTCTTGATACAAGTGCTCAAACTTTTACACTAATTACTCCAACAATTTGCCAGTTACCCTTGATTTTAAAGTCTCTTGCTGATCTAGTAACAACATTCAAATGTAACACATTGTATGGTAAATGCCCTAGGCAATAAAGAGGTAATTAAAGATTAACTAAGCTCAAACTCTGAGGAAAGTCTTTATCATTATGTTAATAACGATGTACCAGTTTCCAAACAAAGGGGACTTTACTTAAATGAGAAATTTAACAATGAACACCATAGTTTGATCCATACGCTGCAGATGGAAGGACACAGCTGTGCCACATCTCAAAATAGTGCTGAATCAAAGCAGCTTGGTCGTGGAAAAGTAAGTGCTGGAAACAAATTGTAGCATGTGATGACTCTGCGCTGTTTTTGTGGCTTGTTTTCTCTCGCAATTCTTGTGATTACGTGGAGACAGTGGCACCATGTATAGCAATGCATAGCATTAGCGTAAATGATCTCACTGGGCAGTGGATGTTTTTCCTGTCTTAAGCCTCACTGTAAACAGGCGATTCACATGCTGTCTGACTGCTGTGCACAGCTATTTTAGCCCGGTACTCGCTAGTTTTCTGTTGACTGATTTGAGACTGAATCACTGAGTCAATCAAATCAGAGTGACATTTTTGTTGGATATTAATGATACTTTAAGTCACTTTAGCGACTCAGAAATTCTCAAATTGGTTAAAAGGCATTATAGTCTATAGGTGTATAGTGATACTTCAGCTACTGAATGATGTTATGTTAGTTACGTGTCTGAAAAGAGTGGTACAAAGCATGATGTAACTTTGTCGGTCAATGCGGGGTCAATGCACTGTGCCATAGACTTTTTGTTTTGTTCATAGAAGTGCTCTACCACAATGAGAATGCATGTAAGATACACTGAAGGGCATATTAAACTCAAAAAAGCACAATATTGGCTCCTTAAGGTGAAAGGGGGTGTAGGACTGCTTTAAAAACCTTTCTTAAAGTCTTTGTAAAGTCCTCTTGTTCATGGCATGTATTGGTTGAGCATAATTGAAGATGGATAGAAAAGTACTTAGCCATCCAAGCGTCATCATATCATAATACTCTTAAACCCGGCAATCAAAACAGTCCAGACTCCCCTGGTTATTAAATTCCCTGGACAAAAGGACCCCTGAGCTCATCTTAAAACAGATATTGTGCATGTTGAACCCTGTTGAATTAAAGTGCCAAAGAAATACACAAAAGTGGCCATATTTCAACGGTGCATAAATTATAACCCTCTTTCCTAAAAATGCACTCTCCATTCCAGCTTCCCACGCTGTATGGGCACAGCCTTTACAGAGAGCTTTTAACCGATTGCATTATTTAAAAAGCCACCCCAACTCACAAAAGCAATTTGGTGGAAAAGCAGCCGTAAAATATAGCTTTCAGTATTCTGTCGTGGGCACAAATGGTTTGTCTTTCATCAGCATTTTTTTTTTTTTTTTTTTTGTTACCCTGCGCCTGCTTCTGTCCTCTTGTCAGACAGGGCTCTGCCGCCCCCACCCCACAGCAAAGAGCACCATGAGTGTTAGTGCCGCACTCCAATGCAATTGATCTCACATCAGGTGCAATTGAACCCTCTAACCCTACCCAATTTATGAGGCTTTTTTCAGGAGCCGCTATCTGAATTCTCTCATTTGATTTCAGGGGACGCATTCCGAGTGAGCGGTAGAAACAGACTGAGACAGAAGATTTGATAATGCTCCAATAGCCTATACTGAAATCTTACATCTATTATCTAAGACGTCTGAAAGGTGAGCCTAGAACAACAGTCTGGGGAGTTTTATAGGGAGCTCTTTTCATCCATTCTCACACACTTGCACAATTATAAGGTGCTCCTACCTTGATGGCACCTAAGATGCACCTTGCTGTGTCCCGGGCTGTTCTCGAAACCACCTACTGCATACTGCATACTGTATTTGATACTAGTATGAAGTATGACTGCAGATGGCTGTTTAATTGTTTGCTACACCCTGCTGAGCTGATTCTTTTTTTTGTTTGTTTGTTATAGTGGGGGTGCAACTACAGTATAAGGTGCCACTTACTGAGCTGAGGTTTAGATCAGAGCAACCATTTCTACAATAGAAAAATTATATTTAACACGTACCAATAATCCAGTTTCTTTTAATTCGCAGACAAAGACAATCCAATAGTTTAGCTGATTTCTGTTTCTGGTGAAGAAAACAAAAGTAAATAGTAGCTCAGCTAACAGCTAGCGCCACTGAATCAACATCCATAAACAGATTTAAACTAAGAAATGTTTAACCTCCATGTTACAACTCAAAAAAATGATCTAAGTCTCAAACAAACGGCAAACGTTTGAATCTGTCAAAATTGATTTATTGCTATATTTGAGGGACAAGTACTTGCTGCAGTTTTTTAAACTAAGGTCACGGTAAGTATTTGAGGATTTACAGTAAGTGTACAGATGACTAAATGTGTGTAGCTCACTGGATTTTCCTGATTGACCACAGACTGGCAGCGTTCGAGCTACAGCAGTTTATTCAAGCCAATTCAGAATCATCAAAGAAATAAATAAACATGAAATATTCTCTATTTTCCTGACTCAGTGATGAAATGAATTCATAATTCAGACGATTTCACCATGTCCTCTTCTTTCTACATTCACTGGTTGCTCCTTTCAGCTGCTTCGGATTTACCTATTCCGAGTAAACTTAATTTGAGCTGCCAGGACGTCTGGTGCTCCCTGTGTGAACAGGAGGTGGATGTTGATGCTTCGTTTTTTCTGGCAGCGTCCTCCACAGGGCCGTCCCTGCTCACTGCTGAGCCTCAGATGCTGCTCTGTTGTATATCTGTGTTACATTTATATTTGTGGCATTTCTTTTGCAATTTTCCCAGCCAATTACATGACCTGATACTTGTGCTTTATTTCGTAATTACCTCCTGACTTGTTCTCTCTTATGCACAAAGGGCAATTTGATGCAGAGATCCTTCCACAAAATCATTAAATAAGTCATGTTTTTTGTTAAAACTGCTCACACATGAAGATTTTATTTGTCTTCAAAGTGCCTGTTGACTTATACTACAGTGCAAAAGTTAAGAGTGCTTTTAGTATTATGCTATTTAAATATTCATTTTTATTCATGTACAAAAATGCAAAGTTAACAAACAGAAGAAAAATCCAAATCAATTCAATATTTGGTGTGATGACAGTTTGCTTTCAAAATAGCATCAATTCCTCTTGAAGCATTTTCACAAATTCAGGTATTTTTCAGGACCATAAGCAGGTGTATGATAAACCAAATAAACCAAACAGGTCCTAAAGATCATCATTTTCATATATAGGGTGAAACACAGTCATTCACTAACACAGCTTTGTAGGAGGCTAAAAACTGGATGAGGAAGAGCGATACTCTGCCACTGAGGTGAGGTTGTGGAAGACAGTTTGACATCACTGGTTGTACACCATGGCAAAAGCAAAGCAACAAGAGACTGCAGCAAAGTCTTCTGTGGAGAAAGATATCTGATTTTGCCAATGTCAGCTGACACCATCATTAGGGTGATACAAAATTATGTGATCTAATAGCAGCATGTATTGATAGACAACATAAGTTCACAGTAAACAGGAGAGGTGCACATAGAACTGGTGCAAATTAAAGAAAGGAGTAAAAGAGTGTCACAGTGTGATGTATGTGAGTGTTTCAGCAAATAAAGGGCTTGTGTTGTGTAGTGGATGCTTCAAAAGACGACAATAGTAACTCCTTTTCTATGATGTCATTACTGATCACACATTAAAAAGCTCTTATCATGCTAATTTTAGTTTTATTTGCCCGTAAGTGTGTCAAACATGTCTCCTCCAGAGTACCTCTGTGACCAAAACATAAAGTCCGTTTCTTCCCCTCCAAAACTGCCAAAAACATGTCATTCCCCAGGCCCCCTTCAATAGAACTACCAGTGTGATGTCATACCATTGTTTCATTGACAGTTTTAGCCCATTGGCTATCAGTAGCAAGTCCATTGCAGAGCCTAGACATCAGAATGAATGCAGAGTTTTTGACGATATTGTGCTGAGCAGCACTGAACTGACCAACCCCCACAGAATTTTAATGTTTTGGTGTTTTTGTGTGAACAGGAATGTTTTTCAAAACTGTCAAGTGTGAGGGCAGGATTACTTTTGAAAATGGAGGAGAAAAACGTCAGTTTCCCAAAATACCCACCTATGTGTGGACATGGCATTATGCCTCTTGTATGCTTGGCACATCTGCAAGGTCGCGGCAGACCTCATGTTTAGACCAGCGCTTTCAGGTGTGGCAGATTTTCACATGGCTTGACATCCCAAAAATGTTAATAGATGCTGAGGCCAACGAGATGGTTTTGAGGATCTACTACTGTCACTGGTTCAAAAAAAGACTAAAGACATGTTTTTAAATCCATTCTCATATTCAACTCAAATGTCTTAATATATCTCTTGCATCTTCCTAACAGGTGTATTATCCTCCCCTTGTCTCATCCTCTCTTGATTTAGCAGGCCTACAGACCATCTCCTCTCCCTTGTATTTCTCAATTAGACAAGTGAACAAAACAACTTCTCCTCATGGTTCTCCATGTTGACAAGTAATCTTTTTCATTAACTTAAGTTGTACCATGCAATAATCAAGCCTTTTTTGAAGACATTATCCCATGACATATGGGAGAATATTGGTCTTTGGCAAGAAGAGAGCTGCACAGAGCATAGAAACACATTGTTTCTGCATCATGAGTCAGAGGCAGTTTGTGTCCACGTGGCTGTCCGAGAGAATAACCAAGCCTTGAGTGCGACATCAGCTCAGAACTGAACAAAGCCAGTGGGAACCAGGTACAACCATCCACTGTGTGGGAAAGGCTGTCAAGGAGTGGTCTTCATGGAAGAAAAAAGGCCAAAAAGCCATACCACTGACATAGAAATAAGGCAGAGAGACTCACTGTGCACAAGTGTTAGAACTCAGGACCAAAATATGGCATACCAGTTCAATGTATACTGAGTTTATATTTCTACAAAAAAACCTGCTGTTTATGTCATGTTGCAAGTCTAACATCAATAACTGTAAACTACTGTTATTTCTCATTTCTTCACCCTCAAATATTTCTCTTCTGACCACGAGTATTTTTCTTCCAGAAACCCCTAAAAAATATTTACAATATTGAACCTTTTTTTTTTTTTTTTGCTTTTTTAAATAAAAGAAGAGCAGTTGATTTCAGTAAAATTAGCTGAGCTAGCATTAAGTAGCGTGTCAGGTTCTATTGATAAGTACCTTTTAGTGTTCAATGGCTTAATGATGTGTGGACACATGACTTAAAAGTTTCTCTTAATGATATAATGGAGGATATTGGACATCCTCCACAAGGATTCAGTCGTTAAAGCTCTGTGGACAAGTTCATAAATCACTCACTTTACTAATGTGGGAGAAAATGACTATGGATTTGGACTCGACAGCGACTACAGATCAAGAGTAAGCACATTTTTCATTGTTATCATTCAGACCGGTGTTAGCCGCTGAAGGTGCAACTCAGGAAATGACACCCTGTGACCTAAATAGGCTGCCTGAGCTGAAGATAAATGGAAAATGCACTTAAATTCGACCATTAAGTCCATTACCTCTTCTTTTTAGCTCCCTTGAATATGACTGGATGAATGACTGCATAATTGAACATGTGGAGAAAAGGTCAGTAAATAATTTTGAGTGCTTGGCACCCATGGGTGACTGTAGCTTCAGATAATAACAAACTATCTTCAGACTACACATTTCACAGAGGATTTTCTTCATTTTGAGCTGATCCAACTTTCTCTTTGCGAACCACATTTAAGAAGATTGTTGAGAGAGACTGGCTAAAACTATGACATTTTTGAAACTAGAAAGGGTCAGCTGCTTAAAACACACCTACTGTCAGCAATAAAAACTTAGTTATGTAGCCTGTGGTGAGAAATGAAGCAGCCAAGAAGACTGAGCCCTCTGGTTTGTGCTACCACATTAAAACTACATTAAGCACAAAATTATGCAAAATGGTTCTCTAGGTAAGTAAGTTTGGTTGATGTTGAAAGGATAGTTTCCAAGTGGGGTTGTTGAGGTACGTGTCATTTGCATAAACATTTGCCATAGTGGCGTAGATCAGCTCTGGTCAAGTACAGCAAGAGTCAGCATGGAAGCAAGGGCTATATGATACCTGCAGACGAGGACAACAGCTAAACTAAGGGTGCTTTCATGCCTAACACATTTGGTCTGGACAGAACAAACTCTGGTTCTCTTTTTTTGGAAAGTTTGGCTCAGTTAGGGTGGTCTTAAAGCTCACACAAACTCTGGTGAGGTCCAAAGAACTGAAATCTGGTCCACTTTAAAACAGGGGTGTTGGTTCTCTTCTAAGCATGCAAGAGTTCAGTTTCAGCAGGTGTGAAAGCCAACCAGAACAAACAAGGACCAACATTAGCACTGCTAGCACTACCAGGCTTCGGTCCTCTTAACAGATTAACATCTACAGAATATGGTGACATATCGCCTCAGTCAATGTGAAAATGTCACCATAAACATCTAAAATGCAGCTTTGTCTTTATGTTACTGCACAAAATGTCTCCCAAGTGCTTTAAGCTAAATGTGTTTACTCAAAGCAGGTTGTGTATTTACAGTTTGGATGGAAGGAACAAAGACTGCAACTACCGCTCCAACCTGTAATGGGTGGCTATTTTACACAACATTTGACAGGCTTTGCAGAGTGAAAGAAAACCAAACCATGCAAAAAAAATAAAAAAAATTAAAGAATGTTGCAACTTCACCTGAACCTGAAACAAAGTCTTCTGAGTTTTAGGTGTGAAAGACTTTAAGGTGAATGCAACCCACAAAAACAATGTAGGATGATTGCATACTGTATTTAATGTCTTAGATTTGGTATTACTGTGTAACACAGCACAGTCCTCTTATCATAAATGTGAGATTTTTGTCCCAATAAAATATGAATCAGGAAGTCCACTTTCAGAGGCATTTTTCCCTCTTTATGTCAGACAGAAACCTTGGTTTGTTGTGTGGTGAAAGCATCTCATGGAGTGCCATTATTGTTGACCAGACACTTCAAAACTACAAGAGAGGTAACAATGAATGCCAGTGATGATCCAATACAAGTAAGCAGCACAAAAGCCTTTCACACATTATTTTGTATTCTCAAGGCAACAATAAGTAAACTATGCCATCACCATTAAAAAGCCTGTTAAATCTATAAAAGTCAAGAATTTCTCTGTATTTGAACACTTAATGTGAGTGTTCATCTAAAAAATATGTCTAACTTAGGATCAGTCAATATAGTAACCTTTTTTAAAAAAAAAATCAATTCCACATTTATCAAGAATTTAACATTCAGTATTGTTCATCTAAATGCTTTAATTGCAGAATGTCAAGAGTGTTTCATACCCAACACAAATATAGTTTTTGGAAAAGAATTGTGTTTTGCTTTACTTTACTTTTTAAATCCGCAGTCAAATAGCTACATCTTGATGCAGGACTGATGACAGTGCCTGCAGACAATGCTGAGGTAAAAGGAAACCCATAATCATATTTTGGTTAACTGAGAAACCTACTTTTCCACAGCACTTCCCCTGTTCCCATTCCAAAGGTTGCAAAATAAGTTTGGAGTCAGAATTGTAATGGAAGCTGTGTCGGTGTGATAACACGCTGATTTTGGCATTGCATGAGTTTTTTGAAGTTGTCCAGTTTGTTTCTTTTGATTCTGTTATGACAAGGCGGAGGATCAGAGGTCTATAGTCGAGGGATATAGACTGCCAATCTTTCTGTCAGCCAGTGAGGTCCAGATCTCATCTGTGAGTACCAGATGGCTAAAAGGCCGACTCTGCACTGTAGATAAGAAACCTTAATCCCCTAAATAGAGCTTCCTGTTGCCTCAGGAAATCAGAAAAGCTGCACTTCTCTTTCTGTATGTACCACTCTCTGTCGTATTGTTTAATTTTTCATGAGGCATCCTTCCAGTAAATGCTTGATACGAAGTGCTGTAAACAAAACGCTGGGAGAAAGCTCCCGGTCTAATCACAATTAGGGATATAATTGCTTACTGGTGAGTATTTGCTAAGCAGCCAAGTAATGATTTCCTTTGTATCTATGGGGAGAAAAAAGCATCAGAAGCTGAGCTAAGCAATCGTTTTCTAAGAGTCTTTTAGGGAAAATGTCCTCAAGATATAATTTCTCCTTCATCACCTCCAGCTTATTATTCTTATGCAATACTTTTACAGTGCAGGTACTTTCTTTGACAGTTCAAGGCAGGGTTGGTAGTCAGATTTAGATACACTTTTTGTTATACTGGTTAAAATGATCATTATGTCCCGATGGCAATCAATGCATCATGTGTTCTTAAAAGAGTGTGAAAAATAGCCGCTGTCTACAGCAGGAGTAAAGCAGGAAAAACACCAACCAATCACAGCGATTCAGCCTGAATTTATAAAACCAATCAAATCCCGTACTGCCGTTCCGTCCACCTTCTGCATGTACATTTTGCCAGCGTGCACTGACCCTGATTCAGTGCACATAGCCGAGCTGAAAGGGATCCAAGTACGCTGGAGAATGGCAAAGAAACTACCTATACCCCAATTACTGGAAACCGCTCCTCCTGCTAAACAGAGTAAGAAAATAAAGACGGAGGCAGAGAAGGCCGAAGCAAAAAAGAATTGAGGCAAAGCCAGGGCAAAAACGAGAGTCAGCATTGGGTTGTGAGTACTAACTAACTTGCCATGTTTGTTTGTTTGTTTTTTTAACTTCACTATGATAATGTTTTGGTGTTTTCTTACCACTGAGTGAGACATGACTCGGCGTAGTGCAAAACAAAAATGATGTGCTAAGGACCGGTTTGAGTTGGTGGTAGGTAATGATGCTATGGTTATTATTTAAACCACCTAAGGATTCAAAAATCATTTATCCAGGGCTCAGGAAAGATCATAGATCACGTTTTTGAACAGCAAACAAGCTTTATAGGTATAACGATGCCACCAGTGTCTGCAGTAGAACAACTACAAAGACCTAAATCTGTCTTGCACAGCCCATTGATACCAAACAACAGCAGGCTGATAGTTTTAGAAAATATGACAATGTAATAACTACAGATCCACCCCCAATAAAAACTTGGGATGCTGCATAAAACATAAATAAAAACAGAACACAAAAATTTGTGAATCCTTCTCGACCTATATTCAATTGAATACTCTACAAAGATGAGATATGTAATGTTCAATCTGATAAACTTCTATTTTATTTGGAAATATTCACACATTTTGAATCTGATGGCTGAATCATGATCTAAAAAGCTGGGACAAAAGTCTGCAAAAGTTGAGGAATGCTCAAAAAGAACCTGTTTGGAACAATCCATGAAATCATTTTATCCTGAAGATTAAAGATTGCCCGTTTCATGTCTTTTGAACAAGCTTGTATGGGTCCCAGAAGTCCACAGACCTTATTTTTTAAGTCAGTTGCCCAAAAATCCAGTCAGAAATTGGATTATGGCATGCCTAAACAACCCTCTATTTCAGCACTGCTCAAAACAGGCTGTTTGAGAGTAAATCCCCATGAGAATTACCCGAACATACAGTTTCCTCTCAGGAGATGGATGTGGCTTCAACTTTCTAGCACTGCACTCTAATGTTTACTGTGGCTGTGAAAACATGCCTGGTCATGTTCTTTCCTTGGTTGAACAATTGATTGCAGTGTCATGCAGGGGGTATTTCTTTAATGTCATATGTATTTCAAAATGCCTTTTTATGTCAAGTATTTCGCAGCAGAGATGTTCTGGTCTATGTATCATAAACAGATGAAATAATAAATTAATGTCTTTGGTCCAAAAGTTGCCGATAAAAATTACACTGGTCAATCATTCTTTTAGTATTTCAAGAATCATTTCAATATATTTATGATTAAAGAGACGATAATGAAATAAAGCCCTTGCTTCCGTTTCAACAGATCATATCAAAACTGCAATAGTCAGAACAATAGCAACTGAATATTTTTCCCAAATTGATTGGTCCTAGTTCTCTCCATTGGAGCCGGTTGTTGGCTGAACTTATACCTGGCAAAAAGAGTGTCTCCATTTGGGGCAGGTGGCACATCCTCTGATGATATTCTCTCATTTGTGCTGTTTGAGCACACATTTTCTGAAATGTGGAGCAAGCAACAGAGGGAGAACATGGATTCTTCTCATTTTCTTGGTGGTTGTAGACAGCACACAGACACATTTCTAAACGGGTAATCTGCATAATATTGGACCTTTGAACCACCATATAGGTATAATTTTGTCATAAGGTCTTAGGTGCTGAGGCTGCAGCTGGATGCATCCTACAACAGCTTTGTCATTTTAGTGGGACACTTTTGTACATTAACTTCAAGCTTGGACAGACAAAACTTTGTACCTTAAAGTGATTCAGTGGGTGCCTGTTTTTATAGCAGTTCGATGAGAAAAACTTTGACTCCAAAATGACTTCCAAACTTGTTATTCTGGGCTGAAAAAGCCTTCTGATGTTTAACAAAATCGCCTCTTGGGTTGCAGCTTAATGTGTGCAAAGGTTCATTTGCAGATAATTAAAATAACTTGACAACAAGTCAGAACAATTAAATCTGTAATGGGCAGTTAATGGATAATCTGCCTGTTGTGGCACCTTGAAAACTCGACTCAATACTCAGTATGTAATTAAGACTTAAGTTAGATTAATAATTGCACTGAGCTTCCTCTGCATGCAAGGCTGAATTCATTGCCAGACAGTGGGATAACACTTCATTATCTATTCATCTACTCATCATTAAGCCTTATAGTGTCTCGCTTAATACACTGTTTGTGCCTGTAGGTGGAATTATGAGCAAATATTGTACCAGTCCGCTGTTTCTTAAGGGGTTTTCTCTCCTTGGATTCAGCAAACTGTAAAACACACAGGGGAAACTGCAGACAAGCATGACATTTTCACCTCGAGGGACTGCTTGCATTGAACATTAGCACTGACAGGTGTAGATTTCTCATGCCAATAAATCAGCTCAGAATTGCTCCCCTATAAGCTTGGGAAGTGCATTTTGTTGGTGGGAGGTCTAGGATAGATATACTGTATGTAAGGCTGTAGTTCAATCATTTCAGGATGAAACACATAAAAAAGGCAACTTAGTCCTATAAAGCCACTGGAGATACAAGTATGGAGGGAAGAAAACAAAAACAGCCAATATGTAGAGTGATGCTTTAATATTTGCAGCAAAGCTAAAATGTGTACTTCATCCTACAAATTCACTGTGGTTTTCCCGCATAAGAAAAATCATATCCCAGCATATTTTTTTATCAAATATGCACCATTTTCATCATATGGCTATACTGTATCCAACTGTATCACAAGGAACCATATAATATTATACCAAATTATATAGTATGACATTGTGCTGTAGCATGTTATTCTGCATTAACAGCGTTCAGATGGCATCACATGCTCATTGAAAACTCTCTCTGCTGGGCAAGAAACACTTCGTCATGCTTTACACTGTGGAGAAGGTGAAATTATTGTCTTTTCAATGAAGAGACAGCAACTCCATTATATTTACAAACCCATGAGGATATAGGCCAAATGCCTTCTTCAACAGAGCCCCATCTCACAGAGAAAACTAAAAGAGGAAAAAATAGTGGATTAATGCTGTCAGACACTCCGATTTGTCTGTAAGTTACAAATACAGCAGCAAAAGATCAGCTCCTCTGCTGGTGAGATTTTTTGTGTAAACTTAGTTCTAATATTTCTTCCTTCAATAAAACTACAGCCCCAAAACACTCACTGTAAGTGACAGCTGATTCTAATACTATCAGTTAATAATAATGTGCTGATATTGGCTTGCTGATGTTTTGATAATGAAGAATTTCTTGCTCCTCACTTCTTTAACACCACAATTATTGAGATACACACATCAAAAATAAATAAAAAAAACACCCATATATCTACAGTTTTGTATTCTGGCAGGGTTGTAAGGGGTAGTGTTCTCCACTATTGTGGTATACAAACACAACTGAACTGATTTTACGGTTGTAAGTGATGAAAATAATGGCCCTAGGAATGAAAAAGCATCCAAAGACCCTATAACTTAAATTTCTCTGTTTTTCTGTGGTTTTATGGGATGTAAACATGGGTCATTTTGTAAAAATGCACCCTCACACTGTGGTCAATGCAAGCTGACACTCTCTTTGCACCCCAGTAATTGGTGCTTGTCACTTGATTGAAAGCCAACCAAATCCTGCTGTGTTGTGTCATATCATATCATAATGTATCTGAAGCATCAAACATATATCGTCAGAGTGTTAAGAGTTCAGCATTAGGGCACTGAGAATACCTTTTTGTTGTAACACAATGCGTTAGGTCTGTAAATTAAGCTATCCATTACAAGTAAAGTAAACACTCTTTTTTGAACACACAAAACTTGCAGATTAAGCAAACAAGATGACAGAATTAGACTACACATATCTAACCTTGCGAAGCAGCTGGATCTGCATGATTCAATGTCTGTAATCACACAGATCCATCTTGCCAAGCTCCTATCTACAACGATAATGGGCAGCCCTAAGCGGGACAAAGGGTTTTATTTTTTTGTATTATATAATGTATTATACCTCATTTTATTGTAATGTGTATTAATATACAGTACTATACCCTGCTGTGCCATTTTGTAGCTAATGTGTTTTATCTTAAATCATACTGTGGTACCATATTCTTTCTTATGTAGATCCATATCATTCTGTATTGTGCGCTATCATAATGGAGTATATTGTATTAAATCTCATATTGTATCATATATTGCACTGCATCGTACTAATCTGTACCATTCTGTACAACACTGTATGTCTACTGACCATAATACTAAATGTCTGCAAGGCTTTTGGTTACTTCTAAGCACTTATGCCTCATAATATAGTTTTCTTTTAATTAAAAAGAAGTATTTTAAATGTTCACTGTGTTACCATCTGATGTCTGCTCCAATTAGCCTCTGTATTTGTCCTGTTGTTCAACCATAGCACAGCCCTTATTCAAAAAATAAATAGATAAATAATTTTGCCAGAAGCATGTCGATAATGTTGCTAATTTCTTGGCTGCCAAGAGAGCTTGATGAAAGTTATAAATCACTCAATGCTAAATTGTTTAAATTGCTGGGGAGAAAATAAACAGAGAGCAATAGAGCTATGAAGAAGTAAAGATAGACAAAGAGGAGGCAATCTTACAAGTGGATGATGAAAAAGTTAATTCGGAAATGGCATGTTAATATGAGACTTTGGAACGACACATATTAAGTTTTATCTTATAATTGTAATTTCTTGTTTAATAAAGAGGGTTTCATTGTCTAAGTTCAGCATTTAACTAGTAATGTTTGGACACGTGGATGAATGGGTCCTCTCTCATGAAGCTTCTGTTTTTCAATAAGCCCCTCTCAAGGCCTCAATACATTTTTGCTCACTAGCTATGATAGCCTGTAGCCACATGGGGAAGGTCCTTGTGATGGTCTCTACCTGGGCCCTTAAATCATAATAACATCCCTGCCTTTAGCCAGCACATACTTCACACTTCCACCATTACTCAATACAGCAAAGACAGAGTCATTGATTAGTTGTTGGACGTTTCACTCTGTGGTTAAAAACTTTAAAAGAATGTGTGTCATATACGTGGAAGATAGATGAGGTTTGTCAGAAGGCATTAACTCTTCCACAGGTTTCCTGACAGAATACCAAAGCAGCCTGAAGGCAAAATATAACCAGGTAAGCTCAACAAGGACCACTTGCAATAAGAAAACCATTATCTAGTTTATTTAAGACACCTAGCTGTTATTTAAGTAAATGTCAAGTAGTTTCTCTTGCCACATATTTAAGAGGGACCGTGCTTATCAAGACATGTTGACTTTATTAAATCTATATATAGTTATTGTAAGTGTGATGCACAAAGACAGATATTTTCCGTATTTTGTAAAAAGAAGATATTAAAGGTAACAATGTAGGCTGCCATTTCTGACCTTTGCATTCTGGGTAATCTTGCCAAATGGTTGTATTGTTCTCCCTGAATCTTTTCAATTGTAACCTCAATCTGCAGTTGAGTGCGTTTTTCCATGTCTGATAACTTCTTTGATAAAACTGCACTCAGGTTCAAATCTAAAAGGCTTTTAGGACAGCACTTAAGAGAAAAATATGGACTCAAAAGAGCAATGCAGCTTTTGATGTCACCACTCAGGGTGCATTAACCACAATGACAGCCTATATTTGAATTTATCTCTGAAATTCTCTCTGAAATTCTTCAAACTGTAGAAACTCTGACATATGCTCAGGTTAAACTTATGAAATCAACATATAACGTGTAGAGTTCCATTTGATCTAAATTGGTGGCAGTGAGCTTTAGTGTATACTTTCTTCATCCAATCATTATGTGTTACTATGTTTAGCTTGCAGGGCAATGCATTATCTTGTCTTTTTCTGCATACATGGAATTTCCAGCACAAGGCCAGTGGGTGTACAAAAAGAAACAGAAAATTCATGAGTGTTTGAAAAGTGTTTTTGAGACAAATCTGATGTATGTAAAACAATGCATTCTCACTCCTTTGTGCATCTGGAGGGACAGAGAGGCTGTAACTGCTTTGGAAAAAGGGAGGCATGATAAACATTATGAATTCCTACACTGCCCCCTGTTGGAGGTACATAGGCATGCACAGCAGAGAGCCAAAAGTGGTAAAGTGCTTATAGAAAATGGCTGGCAGCAGGGATGAGAAAAGGGGAAGATTCAGCATTTTTGTGGCTGTAAATGTCTCACTTAACAATGCAAATACAGGCTTTTAACATGTCTGTTTTGTGGTGTTTTGCCATTACTGCAAAGAATGGATTGAGCACTTTTAAGCCTTCACTTTAAAGAAACAGGATCTGTATGTGCATACCTTTTAGTTCCAGGGAGTTTAGTATAACTTAGTGTTTGATAATAGTACATTTAATCCATGAAAAATGGGAGGAAACAGATTGTGTTGTCTCTTTTTATGTGTTTATGTTTGTTTGTGTGTATTTGTTGGTGGTGGTGGTGTTGTTATTTTCTTTTTTCCTTTAGCTAGAGCTAGCCAAAGGAAGATAGATAGATAGATAGATAGATAGATAGATAGATAGATAGAAACTACTCTATCACTGTATACTACTCTACTCAGATGTATGCACTGATGGATGGATGTTTTATGGTTGCTTAAAGGATGGTTGGGAAGACGATTGAAAGAATTGATACACAGCTCCCTGGATGAAAGGATGGATGAATGGGTGATCAGATAGACAATGAATAGATGGATAGAAGGATGGATGGATGAATAAATAGTTGGATGAATGAACAGAAAGATGATGGATTGTGGATAAAATGATGGACAGACGGTTGTTTCTTGATGGTTGGATGGAAAGATGACAGAAAAGATGAATACAAAGCTACCCAGATGGATGGATGGATGGATGGATGAGAGGCAACACAAAATTATGGTTGGTTGGTTGGATGGATGAACAGAGAGACATTGGATGGATGGATGGATGGACGGATAAATAGTTTGATGAATTGATGAATAAATGAATAAATGGATGTATGGATTAATTAATGCATGGATGGAAGGGGGAATGTAAAGAAACTCAAATAGATGGATGTTTGGTAAATAGATGGATAATCAGATGGACAGTAGATGGATGGATGGAAGGATGGATGTATGGATGGAGAGGTGGGTTGATCCACCCCTTTGGCTTTAAATTTGATTTTAATATTTTTACTTCTTGTCACATTTTAGTGACAAATATTTTTCTTATTACCAAAAAATCAAAACAGGGTACTAAAAAAATAACTTTGACTTTTACTTTGAAAATATTTTCCTGTCTTTCCCTTTTGAATCAGGATGAGTGAATGAAAAAAAGTCTCAGTATTTTTGCTTTCTTGTAATTTATCTACCAGTACATTATACTTCTGCACCCTGACCCGTATAGAGCGTATATGAACAGTCACAGGCTGTGGATTAATTCAAAGATATCATGTAATACTTGGAAATCTGGTCTTTTTAAACTCAAACTCTGCCTTCAGACATCTGAGAGTTTTCATTTTATGTGCTCTATTGTTGCGTACTGACTGAGCTGAGTGGATAAATCAAACCAATGGCCTGGTAAGACTCCCGGTCAGCCGCAGTGGGAGAGAGAGAGAAAAAGAGGAGTGAAAGCCCACACGTTAGAAAAATGAACTGCTGTCTTTCAAAGCAAAAATCCCACATGATGGGAAAGCAGCGAAGTGGCACTGCACTGTGACAGCGCCTTGTTAGTGACTTTAGCTTAAGAACTACCAGAAGAGCTGCATTTTGGGGAAAATGAATTAGAAAGATCTGGAACTAGGGTGTTGTACATATTGCTTTCTCATTTCAGCTTTTTCAGTGAAATTCCATTATGGCATAATAGCTTATTCAAAAGAGTTTCAGACAAATAAATTAGTGTTTAATGCAAAACAAAATCCAACTTGATGAATTTCTTGGAACAATTAACTATAAAGCAGAATTGGTGACATTTTTTATTGTATCAGAATGAGATCTTCTTTTTTTTTTTTGTCTTTTTGCTTCCAAATACATTTTCATATGCAAAGACTCTGACATGGCATTATTTGCAATAGTTAACACTGAGGAAGACTGTAAGACCTCTGCTGAGAGATAACTCAGATAGGATAAGATAAAGAAATGGAAAGCAAAAGCAACACAAAATGTGTCTTAGGACCTGAAAAGGCCCTCCTCTCTGGTAAATGAGCTTCAGAACGGAATACAACAATAAAGCAAACCACAATCCATGGTGCCATCTTGGATCATCCGTTGATCTTGGATAACCACTCTTCATAATTGAGAGAAAAACAAGATTTTCAGGGATTTTAATTGATGATACCACATCAGTTTTGCCTGCAGCAAGGTTACAAAATCTTGTGGTATCATGAGAAAATGAGTTCTCTTTTTGCATTCTTCTGTGCTTCTGGAATATCAATATCATGTTCACTATTGCTGTAAATAATCAACCAGAACTGCAATTAAGTTCAGCAAAAATGGCAACTTTCTCAAAGCCTAGTCATGCAATTGCTCTAATTTTTAAGGCGTAACAAACTGACTTTTTGTTTAGATTAATACTTTATTTTTATGGCAATAAGAATACATGAATATAGACTTGCCAAAAAGCTTTAAAACATTTAATCAGTATTTCTCAGGTTGTCATGTAAAATTAATTCATTTAATTCATATGACATCACAATCTCATAAAACACCCCCCTAAAGAGCATGACATTTCCTCTTTTGTTCACAACAAAGACATCCTCATATGCCAACTATGATTTTTGGTGAGGTTAATTCTTATTTTATGAACATACATTTGTTTTCATTTAGTTGAATTCTCAATGAGAAGACAAGCAAGAATTATTGTCCTACAGAATGAGGGAGGAAACCCAGAAAGGAGCAAATGGTCAATCAATGCTGTCAGATGCTTCACTGTGGCAGTAAAATGCAAGGACATGAGATACAAACAGACTTCCCCTAATCCTGACATAATTTTAGTGTTAGTGGATTGCCTAAAATAAATTAAGTCCCCAAACACTGATTGAAAGTGGTAGCTAGCTGTACAGACAATATCAATACATTTAAATAGCTCCAAGAATGCAGTTTTCCACCAAGCATTTCTGACATAGCCAGATGAGGTATTGGTGAAAACTTGAAAAAAACTGCCCCATCATGCAATATGTACAAATATTTAACATATTCCTGGATCTGTATCCACATTGGGATCACCAACAAAACCTACTGACTTCTTCCCTGTGCCATCACCAACCTTTCCTCAAAATGTTATCAAACTCTTTTGAGAACTTTTTGAGTGATGTTGCTCACAGACAAACAAATCAATAAATGGACAAACGTTGGCAAATCCATGACATCCTTGGCAGAGGTAGAAAGATTAAAAAGCCAATTTTAGTTTATTACACAGTAATGTCTTGATTTCCAAAACAGTAGAATCAATGATGCACTCACAACAGAAATACTTAAAACAGCCCATCAATCTGTACATTTTCATCCTCGCAGTGGCGGAATGGGAATGATTCTCTAATATGACAGTATGCAGTTATAACATGTATGATGTTCTGGCAAAAACTGTGCTGTTTTGAGTAATTTTGATTACGTCCCAGGTGTTTTCTGTTTTGTTATTGAGATTTTGTGGTAAGCCCACTCCACCCTAGCTTGCACATGTTATTTATTCTCATTCACTTTTGTCTTCATCTAACTTTGCCCTTAAAATTTGCAAATAAATAAATAATTCAAAGTTAATGGTAAATGGTGCGGAAGACAAGTCTAACAGGAGAGAAAGAGGAGACAGGGGAGAAAGACACGGCCATGGATCAATGGTCCTCTCTAGTTCAAGGAAAGTTCATTGGAACTCTTGCTCGGATTCATGTCATCTGTTTAGCCGTTCATTGGTCCCTGGGGTGCATCCCTCTCCCTTTCCAGTCTGTTCAACTTGACAAAAGGGCGGCAGGCTTATCAGATCTCCAGCAGCCAGGAACAGGTTCTCAGCCAAGTTACATATTTCAAAAGAATCTCACCATATCAATTATGGATCTCTCCCAGTGAGGACAAAAGCGCTTTCTCACTGGCAAATATAGGCATATGATGGTTTGGAGCTTCAGAAGGAAAAAAAGCAGTAATTTGGCAGACAGTAATAGTAGTCTCATTACTAACAGTGAGCAAGTGGGCATGCAGAATGGCAAGAAAAACTGCTCCTTCTGTCTTTGTCCAGATGACTGAAAGCAAGAGGAATAAAAAAGAAGGAGAGTCATATGTAATTGCAACAACAAATGCCAGAGTGGCAAATGGCTGTTGTCAAATGGAGACAGTTTTATACGAGTAAGTAGAAGAATTAGAAGGACGACATTTCAAAGAGTCAACAAAAACAAACTATCTGCTATATTTCACATTAATTTAACTGTTTACTTGACCATTGTATAGTCCCAAAGCAAATCTGCTGATTTTACCCACTGCAGACAATAAATGGGACTTTTTGAGACAAGCCAGCCTCTAATTTGGCGAATTCTGCTCTGAAAGTGAATTTTAAAAAATAATGTAAATTAGCTTTACAAGATGTCTGACAACAAAACTTTAGCCCACACATCTTAAACAAAATGGCAGTTAAACTAAAGAGTTTGCTGCTGGGAAAAAAAAAAACAAATCTTAAAAAGGCTCTTTGGCATACAAAAACTGTAATAGTCATCATGAAGTCAATAAGGAAGTATGAGGGCTGATTGATAAGTTGTGAGCCTTGTATTGAAGAAGATAAGCAGGGATGTCCTTTTTCAGCTCTACTATTTCCTGACTATTTAAGGCTTTGTACCCGAAGACTGGTGTCATTTGGTCAGTTTATGTCGAAGAGGTAGCACTCTAAAGTAAACAAGGCAAGTGACATTTGCAAAATAGACAAAATGCCCCTGATCACAGGTCTGTCATTGCCATGGCTGCCATTAAAGATTGTGGCTTTGAACTGACAGACTTTCATCTATTTCCGAAATATTGAAAAAGGCCATTTCCAGTACCCTCTTCGGTACCCACTTTCAGTCAGATGATGACGTCATACATGCAGTGGAGGACTTTCTGAATGGTCAAGAAAAGGACTTCTTTAAAAGTGGCATTAAGGCCCCGAAACATCGATGGCAAAAGTTTATAGATACTGAAGGGGATTATGTTGAAAAATAACGCAATATGTCTGCCAAAAGTCAAACCCTTAAATATGAGGCTTACAACTTAAAATCAGTCCTTGTAAGTGCAGTTAACCTACACTGAAAATGAGTTACAAATGCTATTAACAACTAGAAGTGCTCTGAGAGCACTTACCTCCACCAAGGCAAAAAATGTGGAAAATTACCAGATCTCACACTGTTATCAAATTCTCTCAAAAACTTCTGGATTCGGATCACCACCAAAATCTTATCACACCTTTTGTCAAGACCAGTATTCCTGGAAACTTTCATCAAAATCTGTTCATAAATTTCACTTTTTATTAATAATTTATTATTTAACCTTTATTTAACCAGATTAAAAAAACATTGAGATCAAGATCTCTTTCACAAGGGTAACTGGGCCAAGAGTTCAGCAACACACATCATGAAAACGTCATGGAGAGGTAACAATACAAGTTCGATACACATTTTTTTGTCGGTGCAAGGTATCTTGCAAGTCAAGTGCTGGAGCTTAAACATAAATAACAATTTAGAAACACAGGCACTGCTCACTAGTCTCATGCTGTTTATCCATCAGAATGGAGCAAAAGGCTCCAAATGAAATGAGTTCTGTCAGTTTCAGCTCGGTCTGCAGAGTGTTTCATGCTGAGGGGCAGCAAAACTGAACGCTCTTTTCCCCTGTTCAGTTCTGACACGGGGAACTGTGTCACAATCTAACAAACTACCTAACAAAGGCTGGCAAATACATAACCTCCTTGATGGAGATTAAAAATTGCTGGTTATCAAAGAATTTAATGAGTGAATAATTGCTTATTAACCAGGGAATACATACCTAACTAACTGCTTGCTGACCAGGGAATAAATGAATGCCTAATTGATGGTCAGCCTACAAATTTTGGAGGTTAACTAGAGTGCAGTGGATTATCTGCTGTAAACAAGAAAATAAATATGTAAGTAACACTAATGCTGGCATAGTCAAGTAATTAACAACAGACGCTACCTTCCAGATAACTCAAGAGCAAATGGCAGACCAACTGCTAGTAAACCAGGATTTGACTGTGTTGTAATTAAAGAGATGCTAGAGCGAGGAACACACTACAGGGTAGTTGGTTAAATTTTTGGCCCGATTCCTCCGATCCTACCACAGTCAGCAAAGGCCGATTATCTGGTGGTCCTAAAGATTATTTTACCTGAATTTCCTTTGGTTTGATGTGTAAGGATGATTTTACCCTCCCTGATTTTCTCAAAGGAGGATTTATTAAAATGGGGAAGGGGAGTCTGAGATGTTCTTACATTTAGGGAAGCATTTGAGAGTAATATTGACTTACAGTACAATAAACCACTGCTTAAGAAACACAACTTTAATAATTTAGCTAGAGTACAAGTTGGTATTGTCAAATCTAGTTTGAAATGCTTAATAATATATGTATTCTCTTTCTTTGTGGATTACAATATTCATCAAAATGTTTCTGCCCCTCAAAGATGCTTTGCCTCTCTCACTGTTTTGCACAGCTGTAATCCAAACATCTACTCCTCCCCTACTCTACTTCTTCTGGTGTCACTCTCCCAGTGCAAGCATCCTCTACCATAAAAAGCCCTTTGCTATAGCTTTCCTCCAGCTTACTGCCTGTTCTGTAAAAACAGTGCATGCTCAAAGTCTGAGTCAAAATTTGACTTGAAACAAAATAATAAATTGTATTATTTTTTTGCTGTAATGCTGTCTATGATGGTGTGCCTCACCTTTACCCATGATGCCTCAGTATTTGCGAGGCTTGCCTGTCTTTGTTTTATGAGTGGATTAATATTTTACCTCAGGAGAGAAAGCCTTGTTTGTGAGTAAAGATTGTTTTCTTGTCTCTGCAGTGTATATCATCCCTGTGCTGCAATAGCAGAAACATTCACTGTGTTGTGAGCTGCACAAAATTGGTGTGAAAGATTGAGTGTGTTAAATCACTTGTGAGTCATAACTCAGTGTAAGGTTATAAAACCTGGAACCTTGAGTCCTTAAAAAAAATCAGCTGCACGGTGTCAGACTTCTAGTTCAACTCCAGGCGGCAGTAAATCAGAGGCTATTAGATGCAAAGCTGCACCACCTTCACAAATCAAATACATTTTTACATTTTGAGTTAGCTTTGAGGCTTTTTGTTAATGCACATGTTGAAGAATGCAGTACGTGCTGACCTGAAAATAAGATTTTTCATCTTGGAAATGAATCCAAAATTCTCAGAGGTCTCATTAAGACATGGCTTCTGTCAATCACAGCGCTGTCAAGCCCACACACTGATCCACTTTTCCAGCTGTAACTCATAACATTAGCAAAGATATCTAGCTTTGACACAAACAGTGTGAACAAGTTATTGTTGTCAACTGGGTCAGATCTAACTGCTTCACTTCATTTGCAAATTGAGACTGTTTGGTCAGAGTAAATACAACAAGATGCAGGTAAAATGGAGTCATGTAAAGGAGTAAAAGAAGGCAAAAAATAGCTGCTTTCATACCAGAGAGCAGGATGTATTGCAGATTTCATTTGTCTTTATCATTAAAAGTACTGAAGGGATGATAAAACTTCTCCTACTGCTCTTTAACAATTACACAGAGAACTAGAAAGCACTCGGAGAGCAAAAACCTCCACCAAGGTAACTCACATATTGCTGTTACATCTATAATCAATAGTTCCATGGTAGAGTTACCATCATAATATGATTCATGACCCTGAAAACCCACCTAGCACTCGGAATCATGTTGATATCATTATTAGTTAGACAGCTAATGAGCAAAAATGATCGTTCGTTAATGGTGGTTATCTAGATCACCACCAAAATTTAATCATTTTAAGTTGGGCCATTACCAACATCTCCTGAAAATTTCAGTAAAATCAGTCCAGTAGTTTTTGTATAATCTTGCTAACAAACAAACAGACAAACAAACATACGCCAGCAAAAACATAACCTCCTTCATGGAGGTAACAGTCACCTTGTGGTTATACGCCTTTACCATAGATACAATTCACTAACCAAAAAAAGAGTACAGAGGAGGGTCAAGAGACGAGAGCTGGGGTGTGTTTTCCTTGAAATGACTCTTTAGCTCTAAAAACTATTAATTCACTTTGAAGTGTAGATGTAAATTGTGTAAACTTTAAAGAAAATTCCTTAAAGCACTATTGCGATATCACAAGCAAAGATGTAACATGAGGCCTAAAGACTTCCATCTTTGACCCATCAACTCCAACATCTCAACGTTTATCCATGAGTCAGAGTGGACATTTTGGTCAAGTTTGAAAGACAGTAGGAACACAAGATTACATGAACTGTAGCTTTGGCCTGTAAATCTGAAAAATGTAATCAATTCATCCTTTGGCAGAGTGAACATTTTTTTAAAGCTCTGAGAAAATCTTTTAAATTCTTCTTGAAAATCACATTACCAAGAAACGGATAAACATGGGGTCCCATAATGTTGATCTCTGACTTACAACTTTCAAATTTTGATTAGTTAATACTTAAGTCAGAGTGGACATTTGTGTTAAGTTAGGAGAAAGTCCTTCAAAGCAAACTTGAAATATCGTATATTAAGTCAAGGGATGAACTTCAGGCTGAATTGCCTCAACTTGACCTCTAGAAACTAATAGGTTGGTCTATCAGAATGAACATCTCTGTCAAGCTAACAGAAAATGCCACTCAGCATTCTTGATTTAACATTAAGAAGTGAGGGCTAAACATAGGCCCACTTACATTGACCTTTGACCTTTTATTTTCAATATCCATTCAATATATTTTGCGAGTAAGAGTAGATGTTTATGTAAGTTTGAAGAAAATTTCTTAAAGCCTTCTTGAGATATCAGGTCCACAAGAAATAGATTTATATGTGGTACCATGATCTTGACCTATGACCCTCAAAATCAGTTTATCCTTAAATCAGAGTGAACATTTTTTTCAAGTCCAGAGAAAGTTCCAAAAGGCATCCCTGCCATATTCAATTAACAAGCAACAGATAAACATTAAGCCCACTGACCTTGACCTTTGACCTACAACCATCAATACCTTTCTATACCCTTATGCAAATTAATTCTTAAGTTAGGGTTGACATTTGTGTCTTACAGTGATGAACATAAAGCCCATGGGTTTGGCCTATGAAAAATCCAAACAGCTTAATCTTAAATTACTGTGGAAATTTGTCAAAAGTTTTACGAATATCTTTAACCTACTTGACATAACATGAGTACAATAACTTGGAGTTTTGGCCTTTGATCTCCAAGACCTTACCTATTTATCCTTTAACCAGGTTGGACATTTGAGTTGATTTTGAAGTACATCTCATAAAGCATTCTAGCAATATCTTGGTATGAAGGACGGGGAACGTGAGGCACAACAGCTTTAACTGACCCTTCACTAAGCCCCTCCCACAAACTGCTACTGTCCAATTGGATGTAAGCAACCATAACTATGCATAAGAGGCCTGTCAAGCTTTTGGCAGAAAACAATATGCCCAAGCAGTATGCATATGGGACTAGCAAGTCTGACCGCTGATATCCGAGAAGTTTGGAGGTTGGTGTTGATTGTTTTTGCCTTCCCGAAGCCCAAGATGCTAGGAGAAAGATGCTGGGTGTGGATAAAGCATGAGAACACCTACGATTGTTCTAAAGTAAGGTGCTAACTAACATTAGCTAACCATAGCTCTGTGTGCTGGGTAAGATAACATTAGCAAAAAAGACAGACCAGGTTACTTCTGGTAAAGCTTGAGCCACTGGGTAATATTTGAGCAAAAGAAATACTAGTGACAGATAGAGACAAGTTCTGGTATACTCATATCTTTTAGCATTTTGTGAACATATGCCCTAGAAAGGGGCAAACACAACGATAATGAAAGCTAACTTAACATTAATTTCAATTTAAACAACATATATATCGACTTACCCTGCTGTACAAGAACATTGTTGTTCTTGAATGTGATTGTTTTTAATGTGAAGTATCAACATTTGGGGTGCTTGATGCTTGCATTGAGACCTGTGTGCTTTCCCCTCTATTTTAATGTCCCCTTCATTTGAACTCCGACATTTTATTTGGTGAATGTATCTCTCAAAAGCATACTGGAGACCTTTTCTGTCTGCTTCTTTCTGATATCGCTGAAGAATTTGTCCAGAAATGTGCATATATTTCATTAGGAATATCACTCACCAGTACCGCTGAAAACTCCATATTTCTCATTTGGGAGGGAAAGCTTGACAGGCGTAGCAACAGTAACCAAGGGGGGCAGGGCTTAGCGAAGGGTCAATTATTAACCATGCAAAGCATTGTTTAGAAAAATCTCTTAATACTCTTGAGATATTGTGCGTACAAGCAAAGAGTCTACATGATGAACAATAACATTGACCTTTGACCTCCAAAATCGTGTCCGTTGTTGTTGAATTATAGCGCACAGTTGTGTATTGATCAAAGAAAGTTTCTCAGAGAATTCTTGAAATATTGTGTTCACAAGTATAACAGACAGATAGATGGATGTAGGATGGACAAACTGGCAGATAATCAAAATTCATAATGCCTCTGGTAATGGCCAAGACATTAAAGGTTTTTACGTGGGGTTGCTCGAGGGCCTTGGCAGAAGTAAATATGATTTTCAATAAAAGGACTGACACCTCACTCCTGAGGGAATATAGCCTGGTATGGACACCAGCCGATACATCGCAGTTAGTAGAAGTTAACTGTACCTGCTGCATCATAATATCACATTATACTCTCTGCGTGTATACAACCTAAAGCTTTTAAAGCATAAAGCCAAACACAGCTCATAAATTATTCCTGTATTGAAAAACTCATAGTGTGACAGTTTAAGACGGATTACAAATCTGTAACGTCTGAAGCATGCCTCAAGAAATCCAATAGAATAATACTCAGCATGCATACAGACACACACACACACGCTCACAGGGACTGCAAGCAGCCTTAAAAATACTCCTGGTTGAGTCAAATGAAAAATGAAAGCTGTAGAAATTAGCCTCCTCGTTTGTTTTTATTATTTGGCTTAAACCACGCTTCAATGTGATTAAAATAACAGCAACTGCAGGAAAAGGCCAGGATAATAAACCACGGGGTTGTGCGCATGTATCATAATGCTTCATTTAGGCACTAATTCAAATTGAAAAACAATATAGGCTCATAACGGAGACATGATTCCCCCACGCTTGTTTTCAGCAAAAAGGCTTCGCTTCGAGCTCAGGAGCTCTTAATTTAAGGCGCAGGGTCACTTTGCATATTTCAAACAAAAACAACATTACATTGTGCATAAAGGATAAATACAAATAAAAGAAGAGTGAAATATTATTTTCCCCTGATGATCTGAAACACGTAATTTCCCAAAGGAAATAGTGTGTTTTAGATGAAAGCCAGGAAAAATTGGATCTAAATTGTTTTGTTTTGTCAAAATTGATGTAAAAAGGAGTTTATTTTTAACTTTATGTTAAAGTTGTAGAAAAAAAACAAAAGTAGTTTCTTATTTGGAACTAGAGACACCTGTCAGATACCTTTAACACCACAAACAAGACTGAAAGGTTTAGAATCACAGTTTGGTGATACAATGTTAAAGCTGCATAGCTTGCTGACTTGCATAAAAAATATGATTTTGTAGAAAGTTTGTTTAAAAGTTGTATTATAAATATACTCAAGTAAAAAGTAATGGTTCTTTATTTGAATTGTAGTCAAAGTATTTTGAGTAAATTTTGCTTTGACAATTAAAAAAGGACAGAAGCTGGAGTGTGAAGTGTCACCCCGTTATTTCAGAATGATACTACAGCATCTCATTAAATTTGAGCAGCCTTCTTGTTTTGTCTGGAGCAGTAAAACACCACCGTCCTCTGTAAAGTACATGTTGATTATGCTGTACTGGGTAGCCTAAACTCCTGTGCTACTACTTTAAAGCAAGCACAGAGAGGGGATCAACCTGTCTCTCATTACACCTCAGGCACATTCACAGTGATGGCAAGATTTCACAGGAGAATCTGCCTTAATATGGCTCTATGAACTAGCCTATTGTTGCAACACTGAGAGGGGTTTCACACCGGCATGGTTCTGGTTCTAGAGCCAATTCTGTTCTGGATTCTCAGAACCTTGGGGCTTTCTAGCGAACCAGCCCACGTTCATACCAGTTTAAGTGGAACAAAAGTGGGAGGGCGATATTTTGTGTTACTCAGGCGGAAGTAAACAACACACCGACAAAATGGTGGATCGCATTGGTATTCTAAAAGCATTTGTTGCTTTACATAAGGTTTTTGTTTTTATCCAGCAATCAAGCACTACTCTCAAGCTACAGTTGAAATTCTGGTGATGCCTAAATTGCCATCAAATATTTTGTCTCCTCACTCGACTTCTACAAGCTCTTCTTCACCATTTTCCTCGATTTCCTCGACTTCCTGCTCATTTATCAACAAAGAATACGACATGCTCACCGATGATGTTACGGTTCGCAAGCTGGAACCAACTTTTCTTGATTCCAACAGTGAACCAACTTTTCAGTTTTCGAATAAATAAAATACAGCCTGAACACACCAGCAGATTCAAAATTAGGTTCGGGAACCAGAACGTGCTGGAGTCAAAGCCCTCAAAGTGACAAAAGATTTTAAAATCTTTCACAGACTTTCTTTCTCTCTCCTCGGTGACCAGAATTACACATGATACAAGTGAACTTAAAGTAATTTAAATGAAGTTCACAGAAAACAACTTTACTAGATGTTACAGGTTTAAATATATATCAAAGATATTTACTTTGTATGTTTTCATGGCAGTAAGTTATTGAAACTGCTGATTCAAAATGCAAGGTAGGTAAGCATGATCTGCTTATGAAAATTTTGTAGGTATGATCAGTTGTAGAGGTATTAGCCTATACTTATTAGCCAGATAGGCTCATCAGTGTAGCAGCCATTCAACCTCTGGTCAAGCTTCCTTTTAAACTCCCCAGCTCTTTCTCCTGCTTTCTTACTTTTTAGTTTGGGTTTCTTCCAAGCCCATTTTTATGGCACAATTCATGGCAGGCTATAAGGGCCATTACAGAGCGGTTTAAAGTGACAAAGGATGTGATGTGAACAAGAAGCAGGGAGGCCATTATCACTGTCTGGGGCCAAGCTGTGATGCCAAGTCCAGCTGGTACCCGTGGCCCCCCTCCAGCAGTGCCCCCACAGCGAGGGAGTGTCCACAGAGTAACACTTGGGTCTCACAAGTGTCCTGGAGTAGCGCTGTACCCCATCACAATTTAATGAGGTGACAGTGCATTGTATCAAAAGCTGGCGGGGGGTCCACTGCTGCCTTCCACTCTTCCCTCATTAAAACGCCTTTAATGGGTTCTGAGGAGGACAAACCTCCTCTAACTGGTTTAATGGTTATTCAGGTTGTCAAAGAAAATTATTTTTGTTTAAGGACAAACTTGCCATTCAGCACTGAAATATTGATTCAGGTAACTTCAAGGTTGTTCCTGGCTGGCGGTGGTTTAATGGAACAGTGTCTAAAAGGGATAATGGCCCAGGGAAATCCAAAGTAGAAGAATGAGAATAGACTTTAGCTGTAAATGTCCAAGTGAGATTCAAAAGTAAGCCTTTATATAACGGACCAATAACATCATTCACACGCCATCATCAACTCTTGGCACACTTTTGAGAAAACAGAAAGTTTGAAAAAAAAAACTAACAGTAAAAATGTCAATTCTTTATGATTAAAGATAAAATTTGCATATAAGAACAGTGCGGTGTCATCTGCAAACAGATCAAACTATGACTTATTAAAAGACCCTCTTATAACCATCCATCCATCTTTTACTTCTTGTCCAAAGTAGAGTTTTTTTCAGGCCAGGGCCCCCTTTGACTGAGTAAAATGTACCCCCTACCCCTAATATACACTTCAATAATACACACGTCAATAATAATAATAATAGTAATAATAATAATAATAAATATCTTTATTTATACAGCACTTTTCAAACTCAAATTACAACACATATACCGATAAATAATAAAAACACTGTTATTTACACCCTTTGCAAAAAAGTCCAATATTTTAGAATTTATACTCTGTAAACAATATGGAAGCTTGAAATGGTGCCGCTAGTAAGAGTGATATTGCAAAATTAAACTTTGATGTTTTAAAGATAATATTAGCCAATGTGACCGAATGAAGGCAAGGGCAAGATACGGCTCCCTCTTTTCTATTTTATTTTGTTATGTTATGTTTTTTTTTGTTATGTCTGGTGGATTTGACTGGTCGTAACAGGGTCAAATGGAAGTCCTCCAACAAAAAACAAAAACAAAGTGCTTTGCTGGTAGTGAATTTAAATATTATTTCTATTTCATCTCCTGCTTCAACAAGCTGTACTTTAAAGTAATCCAAACCAAAAAGAAACCAAACAAGGCAAGCGAACCAACAAGTGAGCTAACGTTGCCTTCACTGACAATATAAAGCATAATGCAGTTAATGTTAGCATTACCAGCACAGCCAGCATCAGGTCCTCTTTCCTGATTAATGTCTACAAATCTGCTGAATGTCTTATTGCTCCAGTCAATATGCAAGTGACACCTGATGCAGCCTAAATGCAGCTTTATCTGTATTTTATGGTAGAAACAAAGACTATAGCTACAGCCTCTACTTGAGGTGGGAGGCTTGATTACACAACATTTGACAGGCTTTGGGTCGCCTGACTAAGTGCAGTGTGAAAGCAAACCAGACCAAGAAAAAAATGAAACAATGTTGCAATTTCACTTTCAAACTGAACCAAGTCTGAACAATTTCAGGTGTGAAAGCGACCTAAACAAGTTATTAAATCAGTCAATGTTGTCAAGTCCTGTGATGATCTGCTTTGTGCCTGAGCACAGAAAGTGACACAATGGCATCAAAAACATTTTCTTCTGAAGTACTTTCTTATCAGAGATCAGTCTTGCCTGGTTTCCATTATATTATTATTATTACTATTATACTGCTACCGCAGTGTGACGAGTTAGCTCGTCACATTGTATGACTGGGTCAATTTTGACCTCACTGCAAATGAACTGCTCTGGTGGTTGACTAGAAAGGAACTGAGACCAATGATCTCAGTGTGGTTGTTTTGTACCTCAACAAGGTTTGATTGTTTTATTCATACATATTCAAATGAACCAAGTCAAACAAGGAATTCCCACTTGCATTGGAACAGCTCTCCTACATGATTGGTGTGAAAACCGCCTTAAATTTCCTTCAGGATCCATAAAGCGTTTTCTCTCTATTTTTCTGATGTAGATATGCCTTAATATGCTTTAAGAACATCCTAAGGACATCAGCATCTCTCATTCTTCAGTGAATGTTTTGCATATATTAATTAAGTTAGCCTAAAATTAGTCAAAATGTGCCCACATTTTAAAAATAAAAGGTAAAAATTGCAATCATCAGCAGTATTTTTGTTCAAAAACAGTATCAAAGAGCAAGGAGCAAGCAAAGAATTTAAAAGTCTGTATTATATGTGCTAACAGCATTCTCCAACATCTGCTGCTGTACTTTGTGTTCATTAAGGGTTAAACATATTTTACATTTATACCTCCAAAACAAGCCTCGAGCAGTAAAGACAAATATATTCACCATTAAATGTGACAGTTCATGGAAATCAAACAGGCACAGACATGTCAGCCCTGCGTGTAGAGGGTTGTTTTTTGTTTTTCCAAGTTAAACTAATTACATCATTAGCCACATTTAAATGACTTTGCATTTAGGAGAAGGGCTAATGACTTTTCTCAGATTAAGTGCAATCTCTCTGGTAGTTTGTGTGTCATAGTAACTTGTAAATGGGCTATGGTAGGTCTTTGAAAAGACGGGGCCAAATGACACGTTAATTAGTCTGACAGTAATTGTGTATTTACTCAGTTAATGAGTGCAGATGCTTAAGAGTAGATAATAGGCCAGAATGTCCTCAAGGTAGCATGATTAACATAAAATGAGCTTTCTTTTTTCCAGGCAGTCATGGTCACGCTGCTTATCAAGGTTTATGACACAGCCCTGAGTAATGCATAAATTAGAACGATTATTATTGAGAGGAATAAAATATGATCAGTAATGATGGTTATGAAAAGCTGCAGCCATGTTTGGGGACATGCTGCCCAGATGTTCATTTACTTTTGCCATAAATCTGAGCATAAGGGGTATGAGCTCTTGTGCTCTTACGAGGAGATTTCAGTATTATTAAAACAACTTAGAATTGATAACAATACATCCTTACAACCACCAAGAGCAAACAAGACTATTATTAACCATGTGACAGGAACAATATTTACTTTAAGTTATTGTTGATTCTTAGAAATGCTGTTGCAGGGTAGGTGTCAAAAATAATGATTCTAATTCTTTGCCTGTTTTCAAGTTTAATAGGATTTTTTTTTTTTTATGAAAGACATGGCACACAAGTGTCAGCAGTGACATCGGAAGTATGTTTTTAGGGGAGGGGCATGATTAACACAAGAGTTCCTCATAAGAGCTTTAAAAACGAAACAGCATTATCACTATACTTCTCAAAAACAGTATGGAAACGTTTTTTTCATTTGGTTATTTTTCAGATATAATAATTACAATTGGTATTGTATGTTATATCATCAGAAAGCCTGATTAGTCACCTTTACAACGAGGTACAACTTGTAAGGATCATGCATTTGTGGAAGATTTCAGTATGGCTTAAAACCTGGCTACAGTATTGAAATAGTCCTGCTTAGTCAACAGTGTTGATTGTGGTGACTCTGCCGTCCTGTTGCTGTTGGATCTGATGGCTACCTTTGATACAGTGGACCACAGGATCCTCCTGTCCCAACTTAAGTATCTTGTGGGCATAAAGGCACAGCCCTAAAATGCTTCAAGTCCTGTCACCCCAGTAGAAGTTTTTCATTGCAGCTATGCAAATATTTCTCTGCTGTGGCTCCTCTCACCAGTGGGGTCCCACAAGGCTTCATCTTGGGCCCTGGTCCTATTTTTATTGCATTTGCTTCCTTGGGGTTCAATATTCCAAAAACACAATATGCGCTTTTATTGCTTTGCAGATGATATTCAAATGTATCTGCCTTTAAAAATGACTACATAATCTAATTGTCTCAAAGGTATAAAAATAGGATTGGACTTGAATTTCATGAATCTAAATGAAAATAAACAGAGGTCATTATCTTTGGACAGCCACAACTGGCTGACTTTACATATGCTCTTGGCCATCCACCCGCCTCCACATATGCTCATCTGCAAGAAGTTATTTCAGTAGTTTGTTAAAACTCAATAAGCAGGTTACATTTGCTGTTCAAACTTGGTTTTTCAAACTGCTTTCCAAAATTAAATCTTACCTCTTGGAAAAGATTATGAAACCTAAATTCATGCCTTAATTACAGTAAGGCTGGGTTACTGTAATATTTTGTACACTGGTTTAGATCTGAATAATTGCAATGTCTGAGCTCTCCATTGGCTCCCTGTACGTTTTACAATTGATTTTAAAATTGTATTGATTGAATTCAAGGGGGATAGGAAGAAATGAAAAAACAGAGGTTTGAAACAAAGGTCCTCTTTAGTTGGTTACATCTGAACCCACATGATAGCGATAATACTGAGAGTATTAATGGGGATGATAGTGATTAAAATGTCATAAAAACTTGGCAGAGAAGAAAAAGACCAAAAGGAAAGAGAGGGCACCAGCTGGGAGTCCAAGCAGGTAGGAAAGGTATGTTTGAGTTTTGTTTTTGGTAATCCTTTCTTTCCCTTTCCTTTTCTCTTTTTATTATTATCATTATTTTCACTTTCTCTTTTGATTATCTGCATTCCTGTAAATGCACTTGTTTCTGCCAAAGCCCTCTTTCACATCATATTTAACTCTTGACCTATATCAATAACACTTAAATCTATTCATCACCTCCTACCTCCCAAGAAAAGGATACACACACTCATACCTACATCCTCAGGACCCTCATCATCTAATTTCAAAATATGTCAGTCATTGCATGTCTTTCTTAAGTTATATTCTTCTTTTTGCTGTTTTGCTGTCCTAAGTGCTTCTGTCTTTCTTTGGTATTGCTTGTGTCAGGATCTTTCACCCTGTGAATTGTTCATGCACTGTACAGAGCCTAGAATAAAATAAAATAGACAGAACATTGCACTGATTGCTTTTAAAGTTTTGAATGTATCGTTACTTTCCTACCTTCATTTTGCAGCATCACCCTCCAGCCAGACCTCTCAGGTCAGCTAACCTGCTGCTCTTAGATGTCCCTAGACTGAAACATAAAACCACAGGAGATCCAGCCTTTGCTGTTGCTGCTTCTAAATTTGGAACATACACCCCCTCCAAATAAGATCTGTCCATCTCTTCTCGATGGCCTTCAGTTCTAGTTAAATCTCACTTTACCATTATTTTTTTTATTTGATGTGTGTCGAGGTTGTGTTTAACAATATTATCATGATATTATTTGCTTCAACTTTAACTATGATATTGTATGGTTGTATGGTATATTTGTTTTTAACTATTTTATCCTGATTTCTTGCTTTAATTCATCTCTGTATTTTATTGTGTAAGTTCCCTCTGTTTTGTTTTCCCCCTTACTTGTCCTTTGTCTATGTAGGTTCTCATTCATCCAGGTCATAATCATCCAATTTTGCGTTAAAAGAACAACTGGACTTGCTCGAGATTCTTGAAGACGTTTCATCTCTCTTCCACAAGGCTTCTTCAGTTCTAATGTGACTGGATGTCCAACATGGGCTATAAACTTCCAACTTAAGTACTGAAGCAGCCTTTTGGAAGAGAGGCAAAACATCTTCAAGTTGCCCTTTTAACGAAGAATAGGATCACTTGTCCCTTGATTGTACAGCACTTTGGTCAACATTTGTTGTTTTTAAATGTGCTCTAGAAATAAATCTAACTTGACTCAGCTTGACTTCAGATTTTTCACAGTGTATCTAGAAAAAATGGATGAGAAGTTTTTGGAAAGCACCCACCATGTATTTCTGGCTTTAAGGCACATTTTCAGGTATTATAATGTTGATGTTGAAGTAGTTTTTCAAATGTGATTGCTAACAATAAAGCTAATAAAAAGATTCCTAGAGAGCACTTACGTTAGAGATATGTGGAGCATTAGCTTAATACATGAGTAGTTTTAAGTCTGGATAAGTGTAGCTGTGCAGACACTGACTCTGTGCTGTCAGTTGACCTCTGGATGCTTCTCTCATGAAATGCTGAGAATGCAAAGACTTTGATTGGATTTATGCTGCCATTACAATTTCTGTCACTCTAAAATGAAAAACTTCAAGAGGATGACCTCCATCGTGGTGATTTGGGTGACACTGAAGGACACTTCAACCACTGCTAATCTTTTAAAAATGTAATACGTTTTTCCACACACTGCCACGCTGAAGAGAGGGCTGACATTCAGACAGCCTCGTCACAAAGTAAAAGTCTGGAAACAAAGTTAAGAGATGAGTTTTTGTTTCTTTTGTTTTTTCTCAACAAATACACATTTATCATGTGTCGCGCTCGGTGAAATTGAGAGACGAACCTGAAATCCCTGAATGATTTTCGCACAGCGGCACTTTCTGTGATGTGAGGGGGAAGCTATAACTCTTCAAAACAGCAGTTATCCTCTGCAATCTATAAACATACATCATCGGGTAACAACACATTCATCACTGAGCGCCGAGAAAAGAGCTGAGGAAGGGAAGGTTTGCGTAATACCTCTGATTAAATCTCAGGAAAGCAGCAGAAAAAGTTACATTCTCAAGCAAAAATCATTTGTTCTTGCCAAATTAGTGTGGGCAGGTGCTATTATTCTCGCATGAACTCTTTGGCTTTGAGAGAGAAATTCATCTTTTCAGGACCGCACGAGCAAATCACTGTGAAGTTATTCAATCGCTACAAAGCGCTTCAAGTAAAATTACCTTTTTGCTTTGTATGCAACTGCTGAGTACCAGTGTGGATGGCATTTAGAACAATGATAGACTGTCAAAAGAAAACGTCCTGGCTCAAAGTCGCTGGGATCACAAGATTAAAGACTTATTGTACTCAGGGTTTCTGTATAATTTTAGTAAAAGATCCTGTGAGGACTTAAGCCTGCGTTGAAACAAACTGAAAGATGTTGATGCATCTTTTAGACTAATTAATGCAAACAAGCTGAATAGTACTTTGTTGCTACTCATAGATCAGGGGTGAAGAAAAGGCAGCCTGGAGACAACATACAGCCTCAGTCCTAACTCACTGTGGCCTGATGCCAGTTTCAAACATCAACTGGAAGTGCTCCAAGAGCACAAACCTCGACTGAGGCATTTACAACATTTTCAAGTGAGTTATTGTAAAAAAAAAAAAATGTGGAAAACTGCCCCATCTCAAAATGTAAATAAATCCATTAAAAAAATCCTGGGTACACATCCGAATTCAGATCCCCCCCAAAACATAATCACCACCTTGTGCTAACATACCCTGAAAATGTCATTCAAATCCACAGAGAACTTATTGTGTAATTATGTGGAAAACTGTTAAGAAAACCTTTAAAAGATTCCTGAATCCACATCCAGATAACCAAGAAAACCTAATCACTTCTTCCTGGTGCCAAGACTAACATTCCCTGAAAATTTTATCCAAATCTGTTCATCAGATTTTGAGTGAGCCTGTTAAACACATTAACAAACGGCAGGAAAACATAACCCAATTGGCAGTTGCAATGATCCTAAGTGAGGAAATTCTTGTTTGGAGGATTTTAACCCAAGTCGCATTTCATGTGAGTTGGCGTGTAAGGGAGACTGTTGCACATATCTATTGGGTAGATTTCAGGAGTTTATATGGGTAACAGCCAAAAGAAAGCATTTGGGGGATGTGGTGTATGCACAGGGCTGCCTCTGATCAATGAGAGGCCCTAACCTCCTTTCTACCCCAGCCCCACACACTCTTATGGAGAGTACAGTTATCTGCTGCAAAGACGGTGAGTTATGTTAAACTGTTTATATTTTCATGGTATGTTTTCCCTGTGCACAGAAAGTGACTCTAAGGCTACGTTCACACTGCAGGTCTTAATGCTCAGATCTGATTTTATGTTGAAATACGATTATTTTGTGTGATTGTTCACATTATAATTGAAATGTGACCGACTTCAGACTTCAGTGCGAACCATCCACAGCCCTGAAGTGACTCACATGTGCAGAAGACGACGTGATGAGACATGCAGCACGCTGTGTTTATGAAGTACACGTCAGCGTGTGTGCATCAGTCTTGATGTTGTTGTGCAATTGGAGCAAACAAAATTATGACATAGTGATAAGGAGAAAAAGAAAATTGAGAAAAATGAGAGCGCACAATTTAACAATGACCTTTTGTGCCATGTCCCGTCTCCTCCAGTGCAGATTTGTGACATCTGTCTCACTTCAGTAACGTAAAAGTTGGATAAAATGGTTGCTTTGAGAAACATCAGATGCATATCTGATTTAGGACCAAATATGTAAGTGTCCTGGATCTGATTTGAAAAAAATCAAATCCGTGCTATTCAGACTGTCAAAAAAAAAATCAGATATGGGTCACATCTGGGCAAAAAAGTTGTATTTGGGCCACTTTGGCCCGCAGTGTGAACGTAGCGCTGGTAGCCATATTGCAATCATTACTACTACTACTGCTATGCTACTACAGTAGTGTGATGATTCAACTCATCCCCCTGTTAACGCTGGTTGCTGACTTGATTGTGTCCTCACTGCAAATGAACTGCTTTAGGGACTGATCAGAAGCAAACCAAGGCCACCTCTTTTAGGTGAGCTTGGCACGGTTGTTTGTGTCGAAACAGGGATCACTCGCTGTGTTCATATATTACTTGAACCATGCCAAACAGGGAATGCCCACTCTCCTAATCGATCTTAGTGTGAATACCTACATTTTTTAGGCCTGTCACTCAACAACAAAAAGGGTAACAGTCTCCTCAGTGGAAGCCAGCTGCGGATATTTGTATAAAAATTGGTTTTGAAGAGTGGCTCGACCAAAAATAATATATTTCTACTGGTACTTTACGTTTCCTTTAGTCATCATTTCAATCCAATAAGTACCCCTCTCAGTTGCATTTTATAGCATGTTTTCTGATATACAATATTGGATTTTTGTTATTATCTGATATTGCAGATAATTCCCCACTCATTATTGCCATTACTAAAACTAATATTGATAACTACGAAAAAACTCCTGACCCTTGTTCAAACAGCACTGTTTTACTGCTATAATGATTTTATATCAGTACAGGCTGCAATGACAGATGATATCCTGTTTGAATATGTCATATCAAAAAGTATTTAAGTATTGAGATTTTGGCAGCCTCACTGCCCAGGACCCCTCCTTTAAACTTTATATTCCTGCCAACAACACCTCAGTGTGTTTAACTGACCTGCTCTTGTGAAAGCTCCTGAATGCTGCTGCAATATGAATAAATAAGCAAACATACGCTCATCTTGTGCCCCCTCGCACAGCGTACAGTTCTGAACTCAATTTCACACTCCACTGCCTTCTCAGACAATTTAGACAGGCTGATGCCAGCAGCAGAAAGTGAAGAGACAATGCATTTATTTATCGACTTTTTGGCAGAAGGGAGGATTTGTCAGACTGTGTGTGTGTGTCAGAGGACTGAGAGTGAGCCTCTGTGTGTGTGCTCATGTGCCCATTGCTCCTATATATGACAGAGACACATCGGAGGGAAGCAAGAGAAATGTGATTCAGCCCCGAAGAGACACAGAGAGAGCGTGCCAGAGAGGAAGAGCGAGACAACAGCCATATCCAGGGGAATTGTTTTCTTAGTCACTCATCCGGTGTTTGTCCCAGAGCTTCAGCAGTGTGTCTGTGGAGGACATGAAATGCTCCACGTCCACCGGGAGACAGAATCCACCCTAAAAATGCTGACAAATAAAAATGACTGCCATAGAGTTTAAATTTGTCAAGGGAGGTAGTCAACTTAGTGTAAATACTGATGCAGATATACATGTTCCTCGCATGTTTTATGTACAACATAGTATGTATCATCCAGGTGTTTAAAATTGTGTTTTTGTGCTCAGGTAAACCAATGCAACAAGAGTGTCAATCATAGCATCAGTGGCTAAGTTTACATGCAGTCATTAACCCTTTCATAACCAGAATATTAGCAATAACCTAGTTGCACACAGCCATGTAAACACCAATAACCCTTTTGAAACACCGGGATGTGCTCATATTCCGTTTAAAAAAAAAAAACCCTAACCCTAACCCCGAATATTTGGTCATGTATATGCCGATCGGGATATCCCCATCAAAAGGAACATTAATTTATGTTCTGTGCATGTTCTTTTTGCAAGGATTCTTGGTCTTTTGAGTATAGGAAGTACTTGTAAAATGGCACAGTTCTGTCTCCATTTCCTATTTCTTCACGTTCTCGCCTTCCATTAATGAAGAAAATGACGAAGAATAGTGTCAAGCACTGGTGGTGGGTCAGTACCAGCACCAAAGCGCAAATGAAGGCAACTGCTACCTGCTCCGGGCTGCTCATCATCCGCCCACTGTGCTGCTGCTGTTGTTGTCGTTGCTATTGGATACAGGAAGAAGAAGCGAAAATGACGCGCATTGCGTCGCGACGTTGTCCATGCGTCGAGATGTTGTCCGTGTGTCGCTGTTTTGATCGGGATACAATGTGTACAGGAATAACCCTGTTTGCTCATACATGTAAACGGGTTATTCCAAATGTTTCAGAAACTGGAATATTGACCTTAACCCAAATATTGACTGCATGTAAATGTAACCAATGTTAATCTCTGTCCGAGAAGTCACCTCCCACTGGTGCATAGCTTCCACCTCTTCCTGCTCTACAGGATGCTAAATGGGCTGTGCCATTTTGAGCCACTCACAGTCATTGTAGATTGGAGCTTGGCAAGATAGATCCACCTGATTACAGACATGAAGTCAGGCTGATCCATCTGCAGTGCAAAGGTATCACTTGTCCTCTTTAATTAAGCCATCATTTCAATCTTATTATTCTCTAAGTTTTTATGTAAAACTGTTTATCTCAGTTGCATTTTAGAGGATAGTAGGAGAGTACTGCTGGCCTCCTAGTTAATAGCTAATTCACCCCCATTCATTTCACTCCACTGCAAATACTATACAGGGATTCCCAAAATGTGGAGGCTGGCTGGACATAAATAAACCACAGGTTGTCACTGAAGACGTATTGTTTAATGTGTGGTGAGATTGCACATTGATGAGTTCGGTCAAATTAGTTTCTAAAGGCCAAAAATGGATGTTGATGCATGTGAACAGGATCTCATAAGGGGCAGTAGTGATTGCTGAAAACTGAAATTTGTCGAGCACTAGCAAACACATCAGGAGGATTGTTTCGCCTCAAGCTCAGCCCCGCCCACTTGATTACATCTCACTGTTAACAAACAAAAAGAGTCAATTAGCCCCATTTCTTAACATCTGAGACTGCCGCTTTGTCAAAACTAGGTATCAGTTTCAGAATACTTCAAACTTTGCTGCTTGATTTAAAACTTCCTTTCTTTTCCACAGGGACCTGAACACTGTAAAGTCAATGCTAAGTGGCTGCAGCGCCCCTTTATACCATGACGAATAATTTCACAGTGTGGCACCATGGAATAAAATCACTATTTAAAACAGAAAGCAAAGCTTAGAGGAAAAGAGGAGGAAGATTTCTGTTGTGAATTTAAGTCATGAAACCATTACCCAGACTGCATTTTTGGCCTCAACCTGTCAGCTCCTTTGTGCATGGGGTGAGAAAGAAAAAGGCGCCTGGGCTCCTCTTAAAACAGATCTTTAAGTCTTTATTTTCATATCAGTTGCACTCACTTTACAAAGTGACGTCAAGGACAAAACCTTTAAGCTGGCAGGAGGGAAATAGACCGCCTTGCCAGGGAAGTATTTCAGCCTGGAAATTATTCAAAGCACAGCCAGTATAAAATATGTGAGCGAGTGAGAAGATGTGGGGGTTCAGGTTCACTGAGCAGTTCCTTATCACAAAGACTTTGGGTAATTGACTCAGACATATCAAATAAACTTCCTCTAAAACTCACCAGTAAGCAGGTATGACATTCTAATGGGCTTCTTCATTAAGTTTTCCAGCAGGGGGTAATGTGTTTGAAATTAATGTGACATTTTCAACTCCAAAGAGCTTCAGTCTTCAGTTCCTTCCCTGCGCCTAATACTCGCCGCTGGTCTAATTTATGCACAGTTGTGATCTAATACAAAGCCGTGTTTTCTAAGCCGCTGGAATCCGACATCTAACACCGAACAACACGCTCATATCAGTGCTGGGAAAAGAGCAACAGAGGAGCCAGTGGGAAATAAACAGGTATCTGGTTTGAGCAGAGATTTCTCACCCTGAGAAGAGTCACAGGGTCAAATCTGCTTTCAGGCTCTGGGTGATCCTTTTTAAGTTCAGTGTGAGAGCTTCTGTGCATGGATAGTTTTCAATTGTGTGAGGGGTACCAAATATTTTTCTCCAATATGTTCAGAAAATGCAAGTAGTAAATGTAAAAGTTTATAAAGAAGGAAAAATGTAAAGGTCAAATCAGAAAAATATTACGGCTTTTGTTGCAGAGCTGGAATTTTCAGCACAAAAATGAAGCACGGCAAGTTTGATATCTGGACCAATTTTGCTACAGTCATTGGATGGGATGGAAAAGTAATGGACTTTGTCAGCTGCTCTTACTTTTCTCAACTTTAGCCTATTGTTAAATTATATAAACAGAAGAAAATCAAGAGGAAGCTTTTACACAATGGACATTTCTCCACCTCTTTGTTTGTTTCAATAAACCAGGCTTAAATTCTAATTTTATCTCCTGTTTAGATTTTTTTTTCATTTAAGAAAAATGATTAGAAAAATACATTTACAAATTGGTGTTCTTTTGCATAGTTTTGTATTTTCAGACCTGTAATTAATTGGCCATGTCATTGATGTGTCTGCTTTTGTTCTGTTTCTTTATCTGTGCCTCATGAGTAGCCCTGAACTTGGTTGAAATTATCACCATCTGATTTGTCTCTATGTGGCAATGAAAGCAAAAGAAGGTGAAAGTTGTTATATACTTCACTGTTTTTCACTTCATTTAAAAATAAATCTCTTCTCTATCACGTTCTTCTGTTGGCCTCTATCATGCTTCCCTTTCAGTCAGATCTGTAGGGTAACAATCTTTCTGCTCCCTAATTAATCAGCTGCTTGAAAAGTTGAAACATTACAAGTGATTCTGTGTAACAGAATCACTTGTAATGCTAGAGGTGGTCTGATACACGCTTGCGGTTATAGGGCACATTAGGGGTACAAGTGGGCATCATTGGACAACAATACAAAAAAATTGTAACCAAATTTTGGGTCCTTAACCCTTTAACGGCTTTTGTGTCATATTTGATACTTATGATACCTCTATGTAATTAATATGATCAACAAATGACTAAAAAAACATCTGAATACAATCAGATAAATGATAGAAATGTCCTCAAATGGATTATCAGTTGCAGAAACCACCTAAAGTATCAAATGAGATACAAAAAGTATATATGTTAAATTTTATGGAAATTTAGATTTTTTTAGGATTTTAGTAGAAGGTGAAATAAACATTTTAGCTCAAAAAAATTAGAATTTTCTGGCTAAAATTTGTGTTTTCAGGCATTAAAGGGTTAAGACTCAGTCACGGCACATAAACGATGTGTGAACAGGAAAAGATTCTTCCAAACTTTACAACGTGATTTCTTCAAAAAAATCATGATTAACGCATGGTTAAATGAAGTTTTTGAAAAACATTACTTTTGAAGATATGAAGAATCATGAGATGTTGCCTTGTTTACTACTTTTATTGCATTAATAATGAAAAGTAGATGGTTTGTACTGCCACTAAATCAAGAGATGAGGAGACGAGGGGGAGTATGACACACCTGTAGCAGGAAACATATGAAGAAGTATTTGTTGTATATGAGATAATACTTTAAAATACATGTCTAAAGCCTATTTTTAATTTACTGATGGGATTAGCTGCTGTGTCTGGATCTGTAAATTCACCTCATATTTGCATCAAGCATGACAGGCAATAGCAGGAGTGTGCATGTGGATAATGGGACAATGGAAATGTGATATTGAGTAGCATGTAGCTGTTGCTCTGCTACAGTCTGTGCAATAAATGAAGAAAAATGTAACAAGTCAAAATGTAACCTTAATCTTATGAAATAACATGTTAGTGCAGACCACACTGAGAATTACATGAAGGTACCTTAAAGTCTGAGAAGGAAAACTGTCTTTTTTGTGACAAAATGATGCAAAAAAAATACAAAAATGCAAAAGCTGAATATTGAAGGTCATGGATACTGGTTTCAAAAATACCAGCTATGAAAGAACAGTATTGTATTTCACTGCAGTATTAAAGGGGAAGTCTTCCCCAGTTGAGTTTTATCCAACACTCTGCACTATTATCATCATTCCCCACTAAGCAGAAGCTCCCCAGATACTCCCCAGAGAGCGGCATCGAGCTGTACTGGCGCCTGTGTCGCGTTGCCATGGAAACATCCCCATGGCATGGCCCATTACAGAAACAGACACTTTCACATCATTTTAGGGGAAAAGCTTTCGGAGAGAATACTTCAACCCCTGAGTGAACACAAAGCAATAAATCTGGACTTTGTGTTACCTGCTCGAGGGAATGAGGGAACTTTTTAGAACTTTTTAGAGCTTTTAAGAGCGACGTTTAATTCCTGCAAGATATAAAAGGAAATTAGGAGACTTCTGGAGGATGGAGGAGCTGAAAACAAATATAGAACTGCAGAGCAAAAGTACGACTGGAATTAACTCCAAACTGCTGACTGGCTTCATCAAGCCTTAATTGAAAATAACAAACTCCCCCCAGCAGCCCCCTTTCCTCAGCATCCATGTCCTCCATCACCTAAATGAGGACCTTGATGAGGTTAAGTACAGCAGAAGCCCCTGTCCCAATTGTTTCCTATATTCACCTGTGGGGAGCCATTATTCTGGAGGTGCTGCTCACTTTTGATTAAGTCACGTTTTATTATGCTGTCTATGCACCTTGCATAATGAGTCTGGGGTACGGGTGATAAAGCTTTGATAGACCATCCAACATGGCCGTTATGACTTCAGAGCAAACTAAAATAAATTTAAAGAAGGTGCAGAGTCCTACTCTTGATGGCAGGTTGTTTGTTTTCCTCAGGGGAGAAAAAAAGAGCCATGGAGACGTCGGCAACTACCAAACAAACGTTGATCAACTTCACTCACCCAAAAAGTTGGGATTGTGTGAAAAAGCAAAATAAAAAACAGAATGCCATGGTTTGCAATCAACTGAGAACTCGGTTTTTATATAAACATTAAAACCCTGATTCCCATATAGTTGGGATGTGGTGTTAAATGTAAATAAAAACATTGCAATTCCTTTTCAAACTATCATTAGATAGTAGACTATCAACAAAGAGAAGACATCTAATGTTCAAACTGATAAACTTCATTGTTTGTTTGCAAATATTTACTCATTTTGAAATTGATTCCTGCAGCACGTTCAAAATGAGTTGGGAGAGGGACAACAGAAGACTGAAAAGTTGAGAAATGTGAAAACTGACTACGCTTTTAACAGAATTCCTGACAAGTTTTGTTTTTTATCCCAAAAAGAAAAAGAACAAGGAAAAAGTTTAAATGATTTTACAACTTAAGAAACTTAAATCCAGGTCCTTAAAGATGGTAGACCTAATTTGGAACATGTGCTTCATCATGTAGCTTGGCTTTCACTTTTAACCGTGCCATTTTTAACATTAGCCAAAGTGTACTGACAACAACTGTCAAACACTGAGGCCGTATCGATTCTGTAGAATCCATATAGATACATGTATCCCAAAGGAGCGTGTGACGATATTTTGCTGTGTTGATATTTTGAGCATAGGCCTCATGAAAGGAGCATCCCTGAATGACTCAATTGTTAACAAGAAAGGATGGGGATTCACCACTCTGTGAGCATCTGTGTGAGCAAATAGTCCAACAGTTTAAGAACAATGTTTGTCAACGTACAGTATATTTGCAAGAAAGTTAGGGATTTCATCATCTACCGTCCATAATATCATCAAAGGATTAAGAGAATCTGGAGCAATTTCTGCATTTAAGCAGCAAGGCCAAAAACAAAGCAGCACCGCATTAAAAATCATCATCATTCTATAAATGATATCACCATGTGGGCTCAGGAACACTGTCAATTTACACAGTTCATCACCATATCTACAAGTTCAAACTCTACCATGCAGATCAAAAACCATATACCAACATCACCAAAAAAACAATATGTGATTTTGCTGAGGAGCAGGGATGAGCAATACCTCACTTTTTCAAAACAACACCATAACATGTTTTTTGCTGTCGTTTTTCAATAACAATAATGATACTGATATCAATCTTCTCTTGCAATGGAGACAGTATTTGTGAATTCAATGTCTTTCAAGACCAAAAGCACACAAAGGCAACATCTGGTAAAGAACATCAGATTTTAAAAGTTTGTTTGATTTGAAGTTTTTGTCCAGAGAGAATAAATGAAGATATAAATGAGAGATATTTTACCATTAAACATTAATGTGACATGTGAATTTTTGATGATCAGCACTTGGAGAGTGAAAACCTCTGTCAAAGTAGCTCAAATATTGTGGTAACATCGATAAGCAATAGGTTCATGATGAAGTAACCCTCATAATATGATTCCTTAACCCTGAAAACCCACACCTTGCACTCAGAATCATATTAAAATTATTATTAGTTTGACAATTATTAAACTGAACAAAAAATCAATTACAAGTCTTTTTAAGAGTCACTTTAAAATATTTTCCTCCCGTTGTAGTGCATTACAGAATTGTGTTATATGTCTGTGCGTGATTTCGTAGCTAAAGCTGAGAGTCATTTCATGCGTTTGATTGGTCTCCAGTCACATGAACTTGGTGCTATCTTGGCTAAGAGAGAAAGAAAGACTGAAACAAGCCTGAAAAAGAACATGTGTATATTTCATTTAAGTACGTGCTTGGTATCTATACTTTATGGAAGTACCTGATACCAAAAGAGCACTGATAAAAGTATCCATGCTTGGACTACCATCACTGATATTTCCATCCTTACTTGGGAGTGAACCCTGGCCTCAAGGGCAAAAGATGGCTGACTTTCGGACTGAGATACCATTGCCCATCCCAATTCTTGCTTCGAGAAGGATATGACTCAAGTTGTGCTTCATAATTATCTTGGTATTTTCAGTGGGTTACTGAAGGAAGGAGAGTGTAGTGCCACCACTCTTGTACAATGGAGTAAAGTGGGACTGGCTTTTTGTTGCCACCGTCCCAACGTTTTTTAAACATGTTAGCCAAAAAAAAAGGGGCAAAAATAATTTTAACAGTGAAAAAATTCCTTAGTACCATCTACAAAACTGTTGTCTTTTGGATCATTTCTATGGAATTTCATTCCTCTGTGTCCTAACTCTTAAGGAATTAAGTCTGAACAGAATCACATCTCCTATGTTTAAAGCCGCAGTCATCACTCACATCAGAGACACTGATTGCTCTATTATGACATATCATTATCGCTGTGACTAATGAGTCACCGAGGAATAGGTTGAGGTGAGGTTATCAATATCGAGCAGCTCTGTAATAGGTGGACCTTTGCAATGAATACAGGATGACTCATGATGGATCTTTTAGCTTCACCGTGTTGATTTTCATAGTGACTCATCACTTCCATATGACCTTTAATTGCGCAAAGTGATAGTCCATTCGTCTTTGGAGGAAAAATGTTAATATAGCTCTATTGTGAAGTCTTAAGGGGGATGAGTTTGCCTTAGACTGATTAGTTTGGTTTGGACCGGATAAGAAAAAAAGAGCAGCAAGAGGAATGTTGATTAATGTTGGACTCACTTCCGACTCACCTTGATTAATTTGGCGGAAATCGTTAAAAGCCCTGAACTATTTTTCGCCTCTGACAAACAAATAGTTCATTTCCTAAGCTCATGACAACCAGAGAGGTGCAGATTCATCCCACTCTGACATTTCTGCTCATCAACGTGGCACCAAATGTTTGGGGTCTCATTTGTAACCGTAACACATGCAAACATCTCTCAGCAGCACTTTATTTCCAAAAGGGCAACTCGCAGCAACACTTAAAGCAAACTTACCTCCTCAAGCAAGCCGTGTAGGAGCTGGAGTCGGTCCAGAAGCTTGAGGTGCTCGGACATCAAGATAAACAGCCGTCTCTTCCTCTCCCAGCGCGCCGACTTCATTTACCAGCAGCCCAGAAACACCTGTTCCTGCTGAGGAACGAAGCAGAAAGGACATTTTAACATCTGTCCCCCAAACACTCACTGATTTTCTGCTAGCTTCAATTTAACAGTCATAATGACCAAACTTTCAAAGGCAAACTTCAGAGGGTCATTAATCAAGAAAGGAAAATAAAGATTAGCTTGAAGTGATGAAAGTATTCAAAGGACATAGCTACAGCTAAAGTTACTCAGGATAAGAATCAAGTAATGACAAGGAATTCAACTTTGACCTCAAACATTACAATCATCCTGAGAAGTTCTCCAGGGAACAATACTGGGCCCATATGCTTTTCACTGTTTTTACCCTTCTGCTCTAAACTCTCTCTTTTTTAAATAAGTTCTCTCAAACTTACTGGCAAGTGTTGAAGCAAATAAACAAACAAGTTAATCTGACACACCAGACACACCGTTCAATATATTCCAGTAGTCCATCTAGTAAAGAGCCCATAGAAGGTGCTTGGGGAGGGCAGAAACTTTCAAAAGCATATTGGACAGGGGATTGGACATTCTTTCCATTAATCACATTCATTATGGGCCAATCATATTATGTAGTAGATGGGCACTATTGTTGTGTTGTAAGGGAGAAAACATGAGCCACTTTGTAAAACAATCTCTCACCAAAACATGTTAGTACTGGAGTCAAACATTCTTTCCATTGAGAAACTTGTTGTGTTTGTATTTGTTTTCATTTAATAAAGAAATGCAGTCCAGATCTGATAAAACTTCTACTGAAACTGTTAGCATCTATGCTATTCTCAGTACGAGCAGTCCTTCCTCTTTCTGCGTCAAAGGGCTCTGATTGGGCCTTCCAGCTTATGGCTGCTTACATTCAAGATTGGAGCTGCCTGGTTACATTATAAGGCTCGTCCATCTGCACTGCAAGGTTACAGTCTTAAGGTAGAAGTGCTCTGAGAATACAAACCCTCAACAAGGCATTTCCAGCTTCGAGTTCTTTTGATGTGCCTGCTCCCTGTGCCAGATATTGTCAAAAATGTGGAAAACTGCCCTATCTCACACTGCTAACAAATCCTTGAAAGATTTTAGGTTCCCATCTGGAATCGAACTGATTGGTCCTTGGCCCCTTTCTGAAATATCCTGAAAATTTCGCTAAATTCTGTTGATATCCTTTTGAGTTATTATGTTTACAAACTAACAAATACAAGTGCTCTGAGAGCGGAAACCTTTACCAAGGCATCTCCAACATTGTCTGGCAAGTTATTGCCAAAAGTTTAAAATGGTAAAACTGCCCTCTAACGTTGACAATCCATCCATCCACCCATTATCTATGCCACTTATCCATTTTGGGGTTGTGGGGGGACTGGAGCCGATCCCAGCTGAGATTGGACAAACTGGTCACCAGCCAATCGCAGGGTCACATAGAGAGACAGACAACCATTTATGCTCACACCCACACCAAAGGGCAATTTTGAGTCATCAGTCAACCTAATGAGCATGTTTTTGGTCTGTGGGGGAAGCCGGAGTGCTCAGAGAGAATCTATGCATGCACAGGAGGAACATACAAACTCCACATAGAGAGGCCCTGACTGACCCAGGGGATCGAACCAGAAACCTTCTTGCTGTGAGGCACATGCACTACCTGCTGCACCACCAAGCCATCCTGTAATGTTAAAACGTCCTTTAAAAAATCTTGGATCCACATACAGATTGGGATCACCACCAAAATATAATTTTGTCGATTTCTGTTCATATTTTTTTCCCACACATCCACAAGGTGAACATACTCACAGACAGGCCTGCCTGTCCACAAGGTAATCCAGCAGCCCTCTGCACCAAACAGCCACAATGGCAATACAGCATTTATAATTTTTTTATTTCTTGAAATAAGTGATTTCAAAGGTACTAGAATTTTGCCCAATAGCAACAGTAAATAATGTTAGTGGTGCACATGCACCAAGTTGCTCCCTTCATGGGAAAAATATTAATAACACTTCCGAACATCACTACACTACTAAGTATTTAAATAAATGAAATAAATGAAAAAGTGTAACCATAATCATACAGACATATTCTAGCCTGAAGATGCTGGGGCATGTAATCTAACTCATAGAAGAAGATCACTTATTTAAGTCTTGCCTGAGGGCAAAAACCAGAAAATACTTAACAGTAATGATGTAGTCGCCCATGAGAACGTGTTGAATGTACAAACATCACAGGTTTAGAATAAAATAGCATAAATGAAATGACATTATTAAAGAGCTGTTAAGAACAGAAAAAGTATTGATTCACAAGACCCTTTGTTAGTTAAAGTTCTTGTGTATAGCATGTTTGTGAGTTGAATGGTAAACAGTTAATAGACATGAGCTGGTATGTAGAGTACTCCTTGCTGTATGTTATTGAGGTCACACAGATCCATTTAGCCCTCAGGGCTGGTCTGACATGATTCACACTCATACTACTAAGCCCTAAAATATCCATTTTTAAGCAAGATACTAAAATATTATTCATTAATATCTGCTTTCAAGCTAATTTTTTACATACCTAATTATTGATATCAAATTCTAATGAATTTTTAAGAGTTTAACCCTTGTAATTTTGTGTTTTTGACATGATGCCACCATGTTTTCAGATGAAAAACAGTTATTCTCGGTATTCTATATGCAAAGTAGATAATAGATCATAGTGCACAGAGGTGGACTCTGTGAGTTGACGCTTTCCCTCCACTGTGAAAATCTCGGACTGTGAACAAGTCGACACCTCATTTGCTCCATCTTAAGAGGCAGTACCAGAGGCATAGTACTGGAGAAAGTCAGACACACAAGTCAGCAGGAACATCATGACTGAGTGTTTCTGCTTTTAAATGTATGTGGGGTCACGCATCGCATCCCGTGCATTTGAGCCATATTGAATTGACACAGATATAACAGCCTTGGGAAATTAATGTGAATGTCTCGAGGTGTGAATATGATGGGGCTTCATTGCAGGGCTTTTGCATAGAGGTATTTTGATGCTGCAGTTAAATATATGAGATTCTTCAAACACTGTAGGATCAAGAAAATGTCCAGGTGGAATCATGAATTCAAAAAGGCCTAACCAAATGTCTTGATTCATGTACTCAAACAAGTAGCATAATTCATCTTCAACAGAGACCAATGCCACTCAAGTTTTCTTACCCTAACCCTATTGCCACAGAGAAATATACCATATATAAACATGGACGTAGTCTTAGTGATGCCTCTAACTGGTTTCTGAGGTAAACTTTTGAAGCCCTTCAGCAGTGGTCATACTTCAACATACTTATTTTTACTATGACAAACAAAGAGGTACAATTGAGGGTGTGGTTGAGGAAGGTCTTTAGCCTCCTGACAAACAGCTTCATCATACCAACATGTCAGTCAGATCACATTATCTTATTGCCAATTTATTAAGTACACTTTGCTGTTAGAGGGTTGGACCCCCTTTGCTTTAAGAACTACCTAAATTATTTGTGGTATGGATTCAACAAGATGCTAGAAATATTACTCATAACTGTTGCTCACATAATGCAAAATCAAGCTAGAATTTTGTCTGACCAAATCACTACTTCTTTACAATGTGGCCAGAATCTGCCTTTAATGGCTCAGTGTTTTAACTAAAAAAAAGGGGCGAGCTCTTTGATTGAGGTAAGAATAAAGACAGTGAGAAATGCTTGAAATGCTGATCTCGCTTTTAGAATCATTTTTTATTGTTTTCACATCAAAATACCATTTAAATTAGATGTCTCTGTGAACTCCTTTTCCGTTAAAGTGAGAGATAAAAACAGCCAATTTGAGGAAGCTTTGCACATGCTGTTGGTATAATCATGCTGTCAGAAAGTGAAACTAAAATAGCACTGAGAGATGATGAAGAGGAGAGTATGGATGAGCTGAAGTGGCGATGTGGGGGTTTTGCTCACTTTATTGGTTGATGACTCATGCCTTTTGTAAAATGGGCTGAGCGGCTTTGACGGTAATATATTATGTTTAAATCTTGGGATCTTATATGAATCTGAAGTCTGGAGAGAAACAATAATGTTATTTTTTTATAAGTTTAAAGCCATCAATCAACATTGCCTTTTGACATTTGTGCTACTTGTTATTGTGAATCATGACAAGGCTGAAGTAGGAGTGATGAAAGCAAGCAAAAATCCACCACCAGGGGGAGTTTTAACAAAAACAAAACAAGATATAAAGAGTATAGACCAAAGACTTTACACTTTTAAAGGAATTTAAATAAATAAATAAATATACACATATATACACACACAAATAACTATACACGAATGTTTATGTATATCTTTGTATATGTATTTTATGTATATGCATATTTTTATGTTTGTGTAATTGTATATGTCTACACATTCTGTATATGTATAAAAATGAAGAGTATGGCTTCAACCTGCTAGTAAGCTTGGTTGTGAAGTGTCTTGAAATAAAATTGTCATGATTTGGCCCTTCACAACTGAAGATTTATTGATTGATTGATTGATTTGTAAATGCACCTTATAGAGTGAAGTAGTTCTTGAGTCCTTAATTCAAAACTTTTATACAGCGGAGGTGGGTGGAGCTGACAGCCCATCTCTCCCTGTCATCTGTTGTCATTATTTTGATCGAGGGCCCCCTTGCATCTGTGCATTCAAAATTGTCAAACTTTGAGAAACAATCAATTAAAAGGTACAAAAGAGGCTTTCATTGCCTCATATTCCCACTACACTTTGACTCAGGGAGCTATATGCTGCAGTGATTTTTAAACAGACACAACATGGCCATTAAAACACAGGCTCAGGATGTAAAACCCTGACTGAAAGAAAGGCAGAGAGTCACTGAGCGATATTCTCCTCTCCTGACATTCCTTTTGACAATTACTTATGTAACACAATTGCTCGCCAGCTGATGGTGGGAAGCAATCTGACAGTTTTATCACAACTTTGACAAAAGTAATTTACTCGCCTCAGTCCTTCTGTGCTTCTGAGGGAAATAAATCATCCAAATAGAAATAAATAAAGGGCACCCCGGCAGGATTTTGACAGTTCAATGTCTTCCAACCCCAGCACAAATGGTGCCGTCTTCACCTAGCATCATAAAAGTGCGAGTTAGCAGGGCTGTGTGCTGTGATCCATCATGCATCGCGGGGACAGTTTGGGGGTCCGGTGCTTTTCAGAGGACAGCTGGGACTGTAGCAATGCAGCTGTTTAAAGCTCAGCCTCATAGAAAGTGGGATTAGTTTAAGAAAGTGGATTCGGGATGGCTTTAGAGTTGATTTTTTCACTCTAGGACCTAGACTGTTCTTTTACTCAGCGTTGTTGGTGATTTATATGTTAAGTTTGGGACGCTCTTGTAGGACAGTATGTTCGGACATTAAACTCTTGACAGGCTTATTCAGGGATCTGCAACATTGGGGACCATAAGGGCCACATAAATGTTTGTCTTACTTTCAGAGGGTCTTACTTGTTTCAAACTGAAGCGGGTTCTCAATAAGACGATGAAAAATAACTGTAATCGAACAAAATAATAAACATCAACACTGACAGACGAAACCTCATATCAACATATTCCTTGGTTTTTCTTTTTTGTTTTTTGTAAATCAGTTTTCTTGGATCCAGGAAACTTTGTAAGATTTGTTAACATTGCTTGAAAGGGTAGTTTTCCACATTTTCGATAAGTTGTCCAGCAACATCAGAAATGCCTTGACAGAGGTTTGTGCACATGAAACACTTCTAGTTTATCTCTTTAAGTAACACGCTGGCTTAAAACATGTTAAAGCAATGAGATATGGAGGCTGTGAGATACACTATTTCCTCCGCCCATGACGTTATGTTTTGCCGGCGTATGTTTGTTTGTTTATCTGTTTGTTAGCAAGATTACGTAAAAACTACTGGACGGATTTTGTTGAAATTTTCAGGAGATGTTGGTAATGGTCGAACTTAAAAATGGTTAGATTTTGGTGGTGATCCAGAAAACTACCATTGGTAAACAAACGTATTTGCTCAATAACTGTCTAACTAATAATGATAACAACATGATTCCGAGTGCTAGGTGTAGGTTTTTGGGATCAAGGAATCATATTATGATGGTAACTTTTGCTTATAGATGTAACAGCAATATGTGAGCTACCTTGGCGGAGGGTTTGTGCTCTATGAGTACTTCCTAGTTAACAGTGTTGTGGTGGTTGACTTTTAAAATGAGCAAGTTCAAACATTAGGGGTCGCAGTTGTAAATATTTTGAACCCTTGGGTTGGAATGAGCTTTTCCTCCATCACATCCCTGCATTTGACAGAGGAATGCACAGAGCATGTCGGGGGCGCGGCCTCAAGACACCTGCAGTAAGCACTGTGTTAGGTGCATGTGATTTAGGAATAGCACAGATATTCTCAAGTATACTGCCATGAAATCTGGTTAGTTTCGTCAAGATTATGCTAAAATTTATTTCCCCACTAAATTTAAAATCCCTGTTAAGGGCCAACCTTCAATTTTGTAAATTCCAGGTTTATTCCCATGGAAAGTTTCCAACTTTAAAATTCATAGAATTTTGAAACCCCAGTGAGCACCTCCATCAAAAACAGCATAGTGTGCTATCACCAAAATACATTTTAAAAAGGCTCATTGAATAAACATATAATTTAATCATATAATTCTGTAAGTCAGTCTTTTAGTCCACTGGGTGTGGTTAGAGATTTCTTTAAAATAAAATGACTTGCCTTTCAGTTGACATTAAAGCCCTTTCAGAGTTATTATTCTCCAATTATCTTGGGTGTTTTGCTTTATTAATGTAGGAAAAGAAATATAATCTGGTTTTCTCATAATTATCTTGGGTGTTATCATACTTAATGCTCAAAGGAGAGCTAAATCTTTGCATACTATTATAGATTAGCTTTGCAGTCTGCATATTTATTTTAGTGGGACTCATTCATGTTTACTAATTGAAGATTAACCATAGATTACATGGACGTTTAAAACCCAACAATACTCCATTAGCTGTAAAATAAATTCACTTCAGGCTCACAAACAAAACATTTGTGTGGAAGCAGCAGTACCCTGAGGACTGAGCTTGTTGATCGCGTTGCAGTCGAAGTCAGCTTTGATGTAATATTGTGATATTTTATTTGATTATGCTGATTTGATTGTGCGAGGTCATCCATCCCTGCCTGATGTCTCCGATATCCTTCAAAAGCATTTTGCTTTATTGGCTCGCCGCTCTGCACGCCAGAATTTCAATGCTTGTTTGATGGTATTAATGCACCATTTAAATGCAGACCCTGAAGTCGAGGGGAGGGGGTGGAAACCCATGCGGGGAGAGGGGGAGAAGCATGCATTGAATATGAAAGTCAGATGTCAGAGGAATCAGTGGAGAGGAGGAATTTTACTCAAAATGCAGAAACTACACTGGAGAGGAATATGAAATGTTTGAATCTCTTTCAGGGATTTGGTAGTAAGACTTAAGAAAGGAGCTCTTCTCTTCCAAAAAGCACAAAACTCACATCAGCCACTTCACATTTTTCACTGAGTCTGCAGCCATACTTTAGCATTTTTGAGAGAAAGGACGAGTATGAGGCATCAGAATGGAGTGAGAGGTGAACAGATGTGTGGCACATCAGCGCCTATAACAAACATCTATCTTTTACATTTAGGGGAGCAGAACGAGCCATTCTTCAAATGTTCATTGTCAAATATAATTTACAAGTTAATTATTTTTTTATTTAGATAGAGGACAGTGCACATTAATGAACATAGGCATGTAAATGTGCCAGATTATAGCCACAGGCTAATTTCCATCTGTAGTCCCCGGCAGGTTGATGTAATGCATTTGTACAGGTATGTACAAAAATGTAACCGTCCCCAGTTCTTTAGTTCTCTATGAATGCAACACCTGTTTCCAAAATAGTTGGGACACTATAAAATGGGACTAAAACAGAATATAGTGGTTTGTGAATTATTTAAAACTTACATTAAATCTAAAACAGCACAGACAGGATATTTAATGCTCAAACACACAAACTTATTTCAACACATACATTTTGAATTTGATGCCTGCAACGCATTCCTAAAATAGTGGGGCCAGAGCATGTTTACCACTTTGTTCACCTGTTCCTGTAAGAACACACTTAACAGGCTTAACAGGTACAAGTGAAGCAAAATTTACTCTGAAGTTGCACCTCTCCAGAAATGTGTACTCAGTTAGTAATTTTGAAAATGTTCCCCTCATGATGTCATTAGGTGATATATTGTGTTTTTTTAGCAAGTAGCCAGCTAACCTTGCACAGCAGCTGGACCTTCCTGATTCCATGTCTAATGAGACAGAACCATCTTGCCAAGCTTCAATTTACATCAATTGTACTCGGCCCAAAGCAGCACGGCCCAATCGGCGTCCTTTGGAGCAGGAAGAGGCTGGTTCTACGAGCGTGACGACAGCAGGAAAAGACTGTTCATATACCTTTTAGCATTGATGCTAACAGCTTCAGTAGGAGTTTTATAAGATGTGGACTGTATTTCTTTAATGAAAAACAAATAACAACACTACAGATTTCCCCATGAAAGGATGGTTTTGCTCCACTTTCAACACTTTTTGGAATGAGTTTGTTTTATGCAGTGGCTTATGTTTTGTATGATACATCGCTGCAGTAGGGCCAGCCCACTACATTATCTGATTGTGTGTGATAGACAGTATGATCATCCAATCACCTTCCAGATATGCTTTTGAAAGTTTCTGACCTTCCCAAACTCTCTATGGGCTCTTTCCCAAATGGACTGGTGAACTACACTGGACGGCCCATCTGACATGTCAGGTTTGTAGCCAGCTAGAAACATGTCTAGGCAGGTTTGTACAGCGATTGTATATTATATATATATATATATATATATATATATATTGACAGGACAGATGATCCCACAACCAATTCTTGAGACGAGTGTGCTCAAACACAGCTCATGGGGATTTACACGAAAGCAGCCTGTTTTGTGCAAGCCTGCAAAATAAGATATCCAAGTGGACAAAAAAAAATATATGACCCTGGGACATGTATGACCAGTATGAACTTGCTGAAAAGCAGTAATATGTGTCATCTTTAAGCATAAAGAGACTTAAGACTCTAATAGTCAAAGTATTTAAAGCAAAATTCTTTCCTCTTCTTGCCTGAATTACATATTGAGTTACTCAGCAGTGAAGTATTTTCTTTGTCATATTTTGCACTTCACAGTGTGTTTTATTTCACTGAATATAGCTCTAAAACACATTTAAAATCATTGTATTTGCTTCAGTCACATTTCACACAGTGTCCCAACTCTTTTGGAATTGGGGTTTGTACATAAAACATGTTTACTACTTCCACTTCCTTCAATCCTCAGACTGACAATCATTACAACTGCAAATGCAGAGGCGAACATTCAATCCAAACAAACACCATCTATCATTAAAAATCTCTACTTTGTGAAGAACAACATTCTGAAAGTTGAAGAAAATGAAATTTGTCCAATGAGTCATTGCTCTGGGAAATCAATTCATTTAGTCATACAGAGGTGCTAAGTTATTTATTGCCTGTCAGCGTGAGCTGTTAGTTCAATTTAATTTCTTGCTGCAGAAGGAACTGAGACACTGCAGAGGAAATTTAAGGAGAATTACTTTATTTATGCAAAACAGGATGTGTTCCCAAAAATAGTGACATCAACATTTTTCACCACCGTTATTTATCCCTCTGGTGAATCCCTGTGGTACATAAAAGACAAATTGAGTTTTATTTTGGACTGGCAGCTTATCTCTTTCCAAAAATCCTTGTGCTTCTAATGCAAATTTTATCCTTTCTGTAAGCTGGGAAGAATGAAGCACTTAAAACAGGAAACAGGAAATATGCAACCAAAAATACTACTGCGTTTTGTAAGGCTGGCAACACACAAGGGAAATTTTAAATCATTTCCAGATTTTAACTAGTGGGAGAAGACAGACCAAAGATCAGCTTTGTGACACTGTTAATATTAAAACCACAGGATTATATTAAAAAGCTAAATAAATGATTATGGGGACTTTAGCAGGGAAAATAGAGGGTGATCCACATGATCAGCAGGTGTCGCCCTAGTATGAGCTCTGTTTTGTGGCTGAATACAAAAAACGAGAACAAGGACATGAGTGAAATCCTCCAAAAGTATTGTTGTATCATATTTGCTGCCATGTTTGTGGGCAGTAAAAGCATGAAACATCTGGTTAAAGACTCTCTCTGGTCTGTTAAATCTCATTGGCTGTTGTTAATATTCAGATGGAGGAACCTGATCAGAAACTGTGATCATCAAACATGTTTAAAAGCTGCAGTACGTGATCTGGGAGACTTTGGATGTTTTTGAAACCACCTACCACATACTACCTCTCATATACAGTATGCATATACTGCATATTACATAAGGTAGCAGGATGCAGTATGACTACCAAAGGGCTGTTGTTTTGTTGTATGCTACATCTGGCCAGGCCAATTCTTCTTCTTCTCTTTTTTGTTTCATGGCTTGTAGCAGATATCATATAATGCTCATTACTGCCACCTACTGGGCTTGAAGGGATAAGCCATCTGATTTTTGTTTTCATGTCTTGCCTCACTCCCGAGTCCATGACAAGCAGAATGACACCATTCTTTCGACTGTGTATGAAGTAACAAGGAAGAGACGGGCAGAGCTCGCCTGCAGCTAATTAGCTTAACTCAAACACTGGGAGTCAGTGGTAGCATTAGTCTGCTTCAGCCTACAGTCATCAGAAAAACTCCTCAGCAACTCTAAACGGTCCTGTGTGCTTGTTGTGACTTATTTTGTTATCACGGTATGTTACGTAATCCATTTTTATACTAAGATTAGCACTTGAAGTAATTTTCAAAAGAAATACATACAAACCTAAACCGCAGGGCACAAGTGCAAACCACCGCAAATGTGCTTGCTTTGTTGACCTACTTTTCAAGCACGTCTGCGGTGGTTTACGCAAATGAAAAAGAAGTGTTTCTCTTGTTTACACAAATATGCCTATGTGATTTCCTTCCCCAACTCTGGTTTCTGTTTCTGGTCATGAAAATAAAAGTAAACGGTAGCCAAGCTAATGGCTAGCAACACTAAATTAACTTACACTAATGGTTGGTTTTTCATGATTTCTGCCACTGGTCACATACATGAGAGATATAACATCCATGTAATTGAAAATGTTTGATTTACTGAGTTTGATTTGATTTACTGTTATGTAAATGTAATGGAATCAATGCTAATGCTAATGTTGCTAAGGCCAATTATCTGCCATTTTGACCCCTGACCTGTTGGCTCTACGTATTGTGGGTGAATTAGAACGTAGGCTACTAGTACATTACGTTTTTGAAAACAGGGAATTGGAGGGAATTATTGCATCTGTGTTATCCTATTTATAACTTTACCTAATTTTGAATTCTTGACCAGTCAGATTTACGTGTGTGTTGCTGAAATGATGAAATGTGTCATTTATTTTTCAAACGTGTTATTCATGAAATAAATACTTCAAGAGCAATATTGTCAGACAAATTTTGTGGGCATTACTTGATAGAAATAAACATATTGACGCAGTCAAGCACAAACCACCTATTTCCATGTTTTATGACTTTCAGTTTTTTCATAAAACAGTGCTATTGGGCACCTTCTGTGTTGTTGAGTGGGTTTGATAAACTTAAACCAAATTAAAGTAAAAAGTAAAAGATTCAATCAGAACAAAACAACATCCATTCAATCAGTAGCAGAGCATATTTCCACTTTCCTGAACAATATCAGTTTTGGATGGGGATGTTTGTGCCCATCAGCGAGGATATACAGGCTATGAAGGTACAGAATGTTAAGAGGCCATTGTTATGGCATAAACATGGTGTGCCTTAAGATTTCAGCATGATCCTAAGAGTGCCTTGAGGAAAAAAAGCTTGAAAACCACTGGACTTAATGAAGCCTTTTGCTTTCTCTTCTCGATTGCCAAAAATGGATCCCATTTCCATTTGGAAGTTATCTATTTGCAAGTCTTACTATTAATTGCTAAAAATAAACAGCAGACAAATTAATATCAACAAGTTTTCATGAGATGATACTGAAGGTATAGATTACATATTTTACCAAGAATTTAATAATTGTAATTGGACCCTTTTTCGCAGTCTAGTCCTGATGGAAGGACATTAATGAATGTTAAAATATTCAGTAACTGCTGAGCTACAGTGTGTACAGTAACTATGCCATTCAAGCAACTGAAGGACAGAAGTTTAAATTTACTACTGGACAGATTGTAAGATTTAAAACAATGTATTTTGCCAATATGTTTGCATAATGTCTGGACTAAACCATAAAACTGTGTATACAACAACAGGAACCAATAAAAGATCTATTTGTGTTGCCTTATGTCCCGAAGGATGTTGGCTGGCCTAAAAAGGCCTCCGATTTATCCCTGAAAAGAGCAGTGTCCACCCCTTTCCATGAGGTGGATGTGGCTTTGGTTTCCCAGTGTTGTGCTCTACTGTTTACTCTGGCCACACTGACATGCCTTGATATGTTTGTCGGAGTGTTTTTGGAGCAGCATTATAGTGAGGGAGCGATAGAAAATATGTGTTGGCATGACAATAGTCCAGTCAGCAACACTTAAAACAGCAAGAGTGACACGTACACGTTAACAACAGTGATGTCTTACAGTGTGACCTCACCCAGAGGGGAGGTCGGAGGGAGTGCAAGGTTTTAGGCCCAAAACCTGTCCACACAAGACACACAGAAGAAGCAGCATTTTCAAAAATACTGGCCTACGTGTTGACCTAGAGAAAGTCTTGAAGATAATTTAAATCATTAAAATAAGTCTCCATAGTTAATATAAAATTTCATATCTGTCTCTCCCAGTTTGGCAGAACCCTTCATCTTTTCAGAGGTTTTCAATACAAGGTTAAGTTTCAAACCTTGAGTGTACATTAGACATTAGAAACCAGAGGCATCATCACAATACTAAGGCCCCGTTTACAAGACGTTTTCACCAGAAACTGACAAGTTTTTCCTTTGTATTTTCAGAAGCGCTCCGCGTTCACACGAAGACGCTGTGAAAACGATTCGCATTCACATGGATCCGCAAGAACGACTGAAAAAGCTGTAGCGTTTATGCCTGGCCAGTAGTTGGCGATGTAGATTTGTAGTGAAACAGCGGTGTTAAAACATGCATCTGCACACTAATGCTTTCTGGTGAAGACAAACAAACAACAATGGCGAGTGGACGCACGAAGACGCAGGAGTTTCTTGTCTGAACAACAAATGTGTCTGGATGTTTTTGTCTGGATAACAAACCGAGCACACACACGTTGCTCGGTAGACAGTCAAAGCTGCTGTTGTTGTTCCTGGGATGCGCGCAGTCTTCATGTGAAAGAGTACTCTGCATGCTGTGACATCAGCGTTTCAAGGTGAAACGCCGAATCTCGTCTACACGGAGGCGAATATGAAAACGTTTTCAAAACTTTCCACTCTGGACCCTGGTGTCAAAAGTTTGTGGATTCAGGTACTCCAGGCACCATTCTCGTCTAAACGGGAGGCAAAAACGCTCTGCGTTTTTTGGCCGTTTTCGTGTAAACGGGGCCTATGAAAACTAACAGGTGCATCTTAAACACATATGAGCTCAGAGATGAGACCTTTCTGTTGATCTTTGTTTGTGCCTCTACAGCTTCAATTCATGGAGGTCTCACACCTCAGGTCTTAATGTTCACATCATCTCATCTGTCAATCCATGCACCACCCTCTCTTCCTAAGGTCTCCTTTAAAAGCCTATTATCTGCTCAAATCATGATGGCGTTCTAATAGCCCTGAAATGACACTGATAAATACTCATCATTCACGGACGCCACTGGCACTTTCGAGTGGTTGTATCCCTTTCACACTAAAGTGGACGATTTCCTCTTCAAATCAATGAGCACAAAGACACCTGTACATAAATACATACAGAAAGATGCATTTAACCCCCAAAGCCATATTCCTCCCATGAAATGAGCCTTTTAGATGCAAATACCCACGAGGAAATGGGCTTTTTATCATAGATTTCATTGTCTCCTTCAGGGCAGTGGAGGGGAGGATGTTTTGTTCAGCATGACCATGTCATTGCATACACTGAAAACCCTTACAGCCTATAGAAGAACAAAGAAGCCCTGGAATAAATTACAGAAAACACTGTGCATATAAAACAGAGGAACTTTTACACTGTTTTGAGATAGCAGAGCATGATAGTTCAGGCAAAGCTACACCTAAGTGTTTGGTGAAGAGATAAGGGAGGCATGTCTACTGAGAGACAGCAAAACACTGTCACCTACTCAGACTGCATCAACTCTGATTAAAAAATTCCTCCACCATTCTTAGTCAAACTGTTTAACTCTGTATCATATTGAATAAACTTCCACACTCATGGTGTCTTTTAACTGTAATGTGAGCTAATAAATCACATTCCCTCCTCTCTGCTGCTGGAAGAGATATCGCCATGTGGTACGGCAGGTAAACACTGCCATCTAGTGACCAGAGAGGTACCTACATTTGAAGAGATCATTGTATACAGCACAGAGGTACACAGTAAACTACAAATATTTTTTGAAGACTGAGGTAAAAAATGAAATGGTAACTGGGAACAGAGGGACTCAAAACATCCAACAAAAGCTCCACAGCTCCAAAGATTAAACAAGGAAACAACAGACACATTACTGTAAGTTTACTTTAAGATATATGTTGTTACCTAAAGGTTTGTCTTCCTGTTAAATACCCCTTCACAGCATTGCAAAAGCTCTCTGCTACAGATTGTTCAAAATTTACAAACAGACAGGACTTATTCAGGAGGTAAGGTGTTGGTCGGGCCTTTGTTTAATTTACAAAACAGTCTGCAGCATCATTCCAATATGGAATAATAACACAACATGGCTTCACAGAACAGTAAATAAAGAGCTGGAGACAGAAAAGCATTCACTTGTTGCAAATTTTGCGAAACAGTCCTTTCAACAGGATCTTTTAGAAAATCACTATGAACCTAAAATAGGTAAATACTTCACAATACTTTAACACTAGCAAGTATTAGAACAACACCAGAAACTGCTTACTACATCAATTGTGAAGCATTATCAGTTCTTTTAGATGACATTTGAAAACACGGGTTTAAATGCTTGACTGAAACAGTACAAAATAATCAGTTAATCCGTCTTGAAAGCATTATTAATTATATCTGGAGTGGGCACCAAACATGCATGTACCACACACAGACCTCCTGCCTTCCTGACTGAGTGTTCTGACACCCTTGGTCAGAACCAGCATTAACTTCAGCAACCTGAGCAACAGTAGCTCGTCTGCTGGATCAGACCTGCCTTCGTTCCCCTTGTGCATCGGTGATCCCCGTTTCTGGTCCACCACTGTTCCTTCTTTGGACCACTTTAGATACTGACCACTGCAGAACAGGAACACCCCACAAGAGCGGCAGTTTTGGAGATGCCAGTCGTCTAGCCATCACTATTTGGCCCTGTCAAACTCAAATGCTTTTGCTTGTCCATTATTCCGCATTCTAGCACCAACTCTGAGGACAAACTGTTCACTTGCTGCCTAACATGTCCCACCCACTAACAGCTGCCATAGGGGGATGATCAGTGTTTTTTAACTTTACCTGTCAGTGGTCTTAACGTGAATTAAGAGAATATGAAGACTCTTGCCTTGTGCCTGCAGCCTTGCGTCATCCCCTACTCTCTGAGTCAATCTATTATCTCTCCATTCTAAATCAAATGCTCGTAAACATATCTAATTAAAAAAAAAAAAAAAAGCATTTTCCATATTTTACTTTAAAACCTTTTCCATTTTTTTTCAAATTGATGATTAAGTTTGCCAACAAGGTCGTGTTTTTGGCAGCATTTGTCTTTTTGCAAGATAACACAAAATAATTTATGAACAGGTTGGTGATCTGGATCTGGGTGCAGATTCAAGAATTTTTTAAAGGATTTTTGTAAAGTGCCACCTTTTCACTAATATCTCAATAAGTTGTCAACAGACTTTGATTTAATTTTCAGTGAATCTTGGTCATGGAACAAGGGAGAGGTGATACGATTTTGGTAGTGATCTGAATCTGGAAGTGGATCCAGGAATTCATCTGAAGGATTTTCTAACAGTGTGAGTGCAGTTTTCCACTTTTTTGGCAAAACCTTGCCTGACAATGTTGGAAATACCTCAGCGGAGCTTTGTGCTTACACAAAATTAACTTTTGTGTTTTCCTTTGTTTTCTTTAGAATTGGCAGCATTTCCACTCAGATTTTATCAATTCAGATTAAAATTGTACCTTAAATGTGTTGGAAACTGCACCAATAAAGCACTTTAAGCAGTGCTTTCAAATGACATTTGTGTCATAAATACGTAACAGACGATAAATTAAGGCTTCACTAATGTTTACTATGATGTAGTTAACAGAAAATACTTCCTATAAAAGAAATGAATCAACATGTTACACAGCTTTGGTTAAATTAGTTTTTTTCCCGTCACTTGCTTTCATCAGAGCTTTGATGGCCCTCGCTCTCATTTCTAACTCCAAGAGCTCCAGCTGCTGGATCGACGGCTGACACACTGCAGACGCTCGACTTGTTCCAGATCCGCTTTGAGCAGGTGTGGCAGTGTTTGTAGCTTGAACAGTTTTGGTTTTCTCTGCAGCTGTATCTTTGCCCAATGTGGAGGAAAAGGCCAAAATCTCACTAACACTTTTGTCTATGTCGCTCTGAATATCTTTCTTCGACTCTGCTGGTCTGGAGTCTCTGGCAGGTTCAGGATTTTCCAGGGTGGTATTAACAGGGGGGTCAGCGCTTACAGCCGGGTCACTGCCTCCCCTGCTGCCGTCTGCTGCTTTCACCTCTCCATCCACGGCCTTCACAGCCTGCTCCTCCTTGGTTCCCTCTATGTCGCTGTCGTAAGTGTCTGCATTTATGCTCAGGACGTCGCTCTCCTCGCCTGAACCACCACCCTCTGTGAAGAAAATTACAACAAGACATTTTAAATGGAAATTACTTCATTTTGAAATCTTTTCATCTGGGTTTGAAGTCTGTAATTTACAGCCGCAGGGATGTTCTCCCTGTGAGTTCCATAGTCATTACCTTGCTTGGACTCCTCCGGTTTTGTAGTTTCTTTAAGGCAAGATGTAGAGTCCACATTATTGTCCTGCCTTGAGGGGGAAAATGAAATAGACTCATAAAAAAACTGAGGGAACAGAACGGGCAGCATTCATTAAACAGCTCTTGGGAAGAATTTCCTTTAAAAAAAAAAAAAAAAGAAGTTTTCAAGAGTCCGAGAGTCACTTTAATTTTCCTGTTGATTTATTCTGTGCAAGAATCTACGATCATTTGAGAGCAATTTATGCCTGATTCCTTCTAAAAAGTCCAGTTTCCTGTCTTCTTTGACCTGTCAAAGGTCAATGAGGTCTGAAAAAGGCAACAGGAGAAGACAATTTCCCTTCACTGACATTACAGGCGTTTCATATATTTACTGTGTAAAATATCTGCAACAAATTTCCGAAGAACTCCAGGTCTGCTAAAACTCTTTTTAATCTTTAACTTATAGAGTAATTTATTCACTTCTGCCTTTGATTAGATAATTAATGTTACTTTTTAATGACAGTTTTAATACCAAAAGTTAGTGAGTTTTATACCAGCATTTACTTTTTAATTGCTTCAACTAAATTGAAATTGAAACACTGAATAAAAAGTGTAAAAAGTTTGCATAATTTTAGGATAAATGCAAAAGGAAGATTTTAAACGTAGGGATGCACAATACTGGATTTTTGCCGATATCTAAAATCCAGATATTTCCAAACTCAAATTGCCAATACCAATATCAATACAGGTATTTTTTCTCAAGGGCACAAAAACTTTATTTTACTGAAATTGAACTGTTTCTCCCATGGTGACAGTTTATTTGTTACAGAAACAGATTTGAAGAAAGAAAAGCAACATTTTATTCTTTAATAAATCATACTTTTTATGTAAGTAAGTGAACATTCTGCCAATATCACAGCCAATACACTGCATATTTATGGCCAATTTGTATGGATAAAATATCTGCAGTAGATAACGGAACATATTTACATATTTGTCGACACGATGATCCCCTTTTTAGGTAAATATCTGGCAATGTTGTTCAGATAATGGTGAGCATCCCTTGTTGAAATGACCTAAATGAACTTGAACAGCTGAAATCAAGTTTGGTGAACTTATTGAAGCTTGCAGAGGTTAATGACTACTTTGATTAAAGCACTGAACTGTAATCACCAATCAGTCTTATTGAAAAATACGTCTACTTTAATGACAACACTACACTGTAACTTTTAAATTTAATTAATTTTGAGTTTAAAAAAAAAAAAAAAATCATTTATTCCACATTTCAGCTTTGCTTTAGCTCATCATTTCTTCTCATTGAAACTTCTTCTTATCTTTGTTGTTTACACTGATTCTGTAGACAAATGTTTTACTTTAATTTGTTTTTTTCCGTGTTGTTGAAGCAGTTCATATTGCCCTGTGCATTTATCACCTGATGTGTCCCTTATGTTGTTCATGTCAAATAAATCCTCATAAATATGATAATAAATATGACCTTTTTAAGGATTTAACAGCTTTAAGTCCAGTTCACTTCAAAGACACAGTGAGACAGTTTCACAGCGTTGCAGTCACAGCTGATTACACTGAGACATCTGATGGTGTCGCCTGCAGAATGTAAAGCCTGTTATGTGTTGAAACAGCCGATCAGCGGAACAAAGCAAACTGGTTTCAAAGTGTGAATCTTGTGCTGGTGCCAGAGAAAATCAGTGGAGGTGCAGCTTGAAAGTAGAACTCAGAAAGAAAGTGATCTGCTTTACTAATTTCAGCTATGTGGGGAGAAAAGGGACATGGTTTTAGCTCCACAGAGAGTAGACTGATGGAGCTGGAAGGAAAAGTTTCATCACAGCTGTTAGAAGTCTGGATTTTTATTTCTAGTCCTAAAGATGCTTTAAGAGAAAAGTGTGTAATATACAAATGGATGTGAGCTTTTGACAGCATGAGGCCGAGTTTACTCTGTTGTCATATAGGGGCATTTCTCAAAGATTGTAGACAAAGACAGAATTTTTTAACTACAAATAATTTAAGATGGTCAGTTTTTGAGACTTGTTTTTTTGTTTGGTTTGATCTTATAGAAGAATTAAAAAAGAAGATAAAGCTACATTTTACAAGAAGAATCAGACGGCAAGACACAAAGTAAAGAACAGTTTCAAAAACCTGAGACATTAATGTTGTCTTGTTTCTAAATTTAAAAAGATGCAGACAAAAAAATGCTTTCATACTCTAAATATTTCAAAAGCTAAATGTGCTAATGTGTGTTATCAGTGGTTTCGAGGGAGTCAGGATGGCCCCAGAGTAAGACACACACACATGATCTGGTTAATTAAAACAAGCTTACATCCAAAAGCGATGGACTAACACATGCTGATATTTAGAGATTTGTTGGCTTTTATCTGGGTCAGTTCGATCTGAACTGAATGTCTGCCTTTAATGTTAACTGCTGATATGCTGTCACTTGGGAGTCAGAACTCTCGAGGTCAAGGATCAGAAGACCAGCCTGCAACATTAATTATTGCATAACTGGATGTCACCGTCCAGGATCCATACAGGAACTCTGCACCTGAAACCCGAGGCTCTTTCTATGCTACTCTTCCTACTTGAGGTGGATGGCCCAGAGAGAGACCTCAGCTGAGTAACTTCATTGGTGATCTGATTTATTCACTAAATGGATGGATCTGTGGTCTTGTTCAACTTTATCTAACTTTTCAACTTGTCATTGTCCTTCCTGTTCCATTATATTCTGAATACAGCTCTCCTTCTAACAATTAAAGCTGAGACAAAGAGGCTGTGTAGGATGAGGGGGCGCAGCAGACACTGTGTAAGGTCACAGGAGGCTTCCTCTTTCACACTCGGAAATATGTGGATCTAATGCAAACTAGTTTGAGACTTTTCTTCTGATAATCTCGGGGACAATATTTAATAAACAGGAAGATACAGATAAATGAGACTTAATCATACATGAACTCAGGCACACTGAAGTGCTGTTGCGCAAAATTATCACAAGTTTCCACTTAGTTTATCTCACATTCAGCACAGTCCACAGTTATTCGAGTTTCTCTTGTCGAATGTTGGGAAAGTTACTTGAATAAGTGATCCACACCATCCCTCTTTTTTGGCACCCTCCTGTCAGGGTACCAAGAGTACTGACATGACTTCAGAGGGTGGAACTTCTCACACTGCAGTTGGTTGATTGGTCAAAAGAACAAAAATTGGTCTCTCAAGCAATGAGGATGACAAATTTGTGGATGCTCTCTGTTGTTGCTCTCTGTTACCTCCACCAAGGAGGTTAAGATTTTTTTCCAGCGTATGTTTGTCTGTTTCTTTGTCTGTTTGTTAGCAAGACTACGCAAAAACTACTAGACGGATTTTGCGAAAATTTTCAGAAGATGTTGGTCATGGTCCAACTGCTGGACCATGACTGCTGTGATTTCACTCTAGGGAGATCCCGATCCAATATTGATATTGGATATCGGTCCGATATCAGCAAAAAAACTGATATTGGATTATATCGGCCTGCATCTAAAATCTCTGATATAAGCACTCTGATACAAGCAGTCCATTCTAAATTACTTTTTATTTATTTAATTCAGTTGTAGAATATGCTTATGTTTAAGTTAAACACAGTGGTTACTTTGTAATTTAAAAAAAAATGTTTTTGTTTTTATTGGATTTCTTGAGGTTACTTTTCAGGAACTTCTAATTTATTATTATTCATTTTATTCAATTGTAGTATATTATTATGTGAAAGGTTAAAATTTATTCAACCCATTGGTTAGTAACAATTGGGTCAGTTTTGCTCATACCTACGATTGCTGACTACTGTTCTCTGTTTGAGTAATCTCACTTGATCAAGCCTTTTCTTACAGTCCATACTACAAAATAAGTAATAAAAGTATGTATGATTCCTGCTGATATCGTATCAGATATCTCTATTTCGTAGCATTCTTGACAATCACCTTCCATCTAACATTCCTGCCCTAAAGTAAAGGCTGTGGAAACACAAGAGAAATCAGGCTCCAGGCACCAAATGGTTCTGGACTATACAGAACCAAACTAGACCACATGGGGGAAACACAGCTTTGGAGTCAACCAAAATTTTGTACCCTCTAATTGTTCATTTTCAAAATATAAACAATGGTTTCAATCAAGCCAGCTTTTATTCCAATCGTGCAACTTTGGATGTCACTGAATGACAAATCTATTGCTTCTTTATTTAACTTAAGTATCTTTAGACTAAATGTACAGTCTGAATAAATTCTGATTACACAGTTTTAAGACATGACTGGAGTCTCTTTTAAGTTCCTTATTTTTTCCCCTTCAAATAATAAGCAGAGCATTTTCCATTTTTTTTTTCTTTTATGGATTTTAGTCCCAGTATTCTTGACCGCTCCTCATTTTTCTTTCTAATTCGGTGTGCTAACAGTTATATACTTAGGTGTCTTTTTTGGGGAACAGAGGCTGTTTTATGCTTGCAGGAACTGCCGTCTCAAACTTAGAAGTGTAAGGCCTCCCTCAATTTAGGAACACAAATGTAAAACAATTCTGCTTTTGTAGAACAATCATGAACCCACTTTGGATTTCTTTTATAAGACTTTATAGGAAAAAAAACTGAGTTTAGTCACTACAACTAAATTTAAACCCATTTCATCTTTCTGTTTGAATACCATGTAAGCCGCCTTGGCTCATATGTTTTGTTTGGTTAAAAAAGAAAAAAGAAAAGAGGGAGAAATGGATGCTGTAAAATGATGCCTGAATAATGCTGGAAAAGGTTTTACATTTTTTTTGTACGCAACATTTCTGTAATAAAAAGATAATGGAAAAAAATGACTTCACAGAAAAAAACCGTAGTCAGTTATCAGCTGTTTACTTACTGGCTTTCAGAGGTCTCTCCTGTAATTCTGTCACCAGAAGTCACTTCTTCACCTGGACACAAATAACCAAATTTTACTCATAAATATAATTGTTGGGTATACAAGTATGTTGTAAGCATTGAGAGCTTGTGTACTTGATAAAAAAAAAATCTTACCTGCTAAGATCTGGGTCAGATTTTTCTCTGAGATTGGCTTCAGTTGCTCCCAGCACATCTTCTTGATTTCCTCTAAACTACATTCCTGTGAATAAGAATCAAAAATTGTTCATTCAGTAAAAACCACTTCAAAAACCTAAAAGAACAGAGTGATATTGTCTTATTCCTATATTATGTAAAAAGCTTGTGTTCTAAGTTGGAAAAAGCATGGTATAATTCCCCTACTTCTCCAGTCTACGTGATTAAAGGGACATAAAACACCCTTAACATGTGCACCCCAACATGAGGAACATGGTTTCCAAAAGGATGAAACGAACCTGCTCACGTGTGATCACTACAGCTCAAGTTGTTGCTGCTTTCTCCGCAAAGTTGGTGTTGATGCCGACAGTACAAAAGTGTCCATACACGGTGGAAGACAACGCTTAGCAGTGAAAAACATGTGGTCCATAAATCCACAAACTGTTGTAGGAAAAACAGCTTGACCACAATAAGGAAATTCTTTTAGGTCACCTGAAGACCTCACATTGCTCAGAGCAATCCCAAAGCATCCGCACTCGGTTTGTGAAATCAGAAAAACATCACAGTGTTTTTTATTTAGATTTAAAAAGGACAGAACTGTATAATGGTTGTTCCAGAGCTTCTTTTGATTAACACACCGGTTTAATGATTTCGAGGGTGTTTACTAAATGATATTTACCTTAAGTTCATCCGGCAACATCTTCCGAAGCTTCTTAGTCCCCAGCACGCGGAAGCACTGCTCCAGCATCTCCTGCTTGTCGCTGATGTAGGCAGTGATGGGCTTAAACGGCATGCTGAGGTCAAGTCCTCCATCCTCGATGTCACTTCCAATTCTGTCCAGCTCTGGGTCTGCCAGCTCATCCTTCTGCTCGTCGGGAAAGAGATGAGATGATGTTAAAAATAAGTTTAGGAGGTCTTAAAAAGCCTGTGAACCATACCATGGTGGAGTTAAAGGATTCAAAACACAAAACACTGATAAATTAGGCTTTTTCCAGAGTTTTACATAAAATTCTCTTAGTTCTAAATACAAAAACTGTCATAAAACTACTGAATAAAAACAAAACAAAAGTGTGTGTTCAGCAGTTATAAAGTATAATGTATAGATATATACATCCATCTATCCAGCTTAAACAGAAGCAGCAATGAATAAACTAAATAAGATAGTCATGAGAAGAAATTAAACACAGGAAAAACAATAGCTCTCTAGACTTGAGATTTGCTTTGCTTCATGTTTCTTTGGGCAATTCTCTGTTCTTCCTAGTTAGATCATTGTTCAGTTTTTATCGTTTTAAGAGCCTGGTTTTTTTTTCTTTCTTTGGTTTATATATTTGATTTGGATGACTGCTAGAGGATGTTCACAACTGCTATTGTTCAAAATACCCTTGATTCATCTGTTGTCTCAGTCAGTCTGGGACACGCTGTTGGGGCTCCTGTGACTTTACTTATTTTATCATTATTTTTTTTTATTTGTTGGTGCAGTGCAAAGTGAATCACACACTGATACAGTAACCACAGTGATGCGAGGGTAAAAACTGAATGACAAGGACAACAAGGAAATCAGCAACAGCAAAAGAGAAAACTAAAATAGAATAAATAAATAAAAAACATATCTGTTTCGACCACAAATCCTGTCACTGGTTAAGAACAGGTCAGTTTCAGTTAAGTGGAAACTCTGTGCTGTCAAAATAGGTGATGATTAGTTTAAAAATATCAGAATAAATCCAATATTGTGCATTAATGTATATAACATGTCACATCATCTCTCTCCGCAGAACACCAGAACTTTAACTTTGGGACCATTATCACTTCTCTTCCTGAATAACTACGATACAAACGTGAACATAAACACCTCATTACCAGAGGTGTGGTTTGGTCCAAGAAAGAACATTTTGGTGGAGAGACGGATATTTGTCTGGATGCAATACAAATCCCATAGGTTTACATGGGGCGGAATTAAAAAAAAACATATCTCTGCCATTTCTTGACGGATTCGCTTCCAATTTTACAGAATAGTACGGGGTTCATGTCTCTATCATCAAGATAAATTTCATCTGGATTCGATCCAGATTGACATAAAAAAAGCATTTAACTTTATAACGGGAAATCCCACTGACGACAGTAAATAATTCATAGAAAATCAAAACATTAAGTGATATTCCCAAAACTTGTCGTGTTCATGCAGGACAACAGCCTCCATGGACGTGCTGAGTTTGGTCCGGATCCTGGCACTGGTGATCCAGATCTGTATCTTTTACAGGGGCTGAGGTACTGAGCTGCTGGCGGAGGTCTGCGCTCTATGAGTGCTTTTTCTGCTTTACTGAATAAATGACCTCATTCTTTGTTTCTCTGAGTTGCTGAGACTTTGCCTAAATATAGATAAATACAGGATGTCTTCTCAGTTTCACCTTCTATCTCCACACCTCAGCTTCATAAGGCATTAAATGAGCTCTGTGAACACATCAGGCTGCAGAGAGTTTCTGAGTGAACACACTCGTGTCTGGTTAAATTTAAACAAAAGACGGACATCGCTTTCTAAAATAGAAATTCCTATATTTAATATTTGACTGTAAAGTGACTGTTGGTCTGTAGACTCAGTAAAACTCAGGCTGCTCAGTCAAACTGTTCGTTATCTTCTCGCTCAGTTAGCATTAAGGCTAGTCGGAGTAGCTTCTGTATCTCCTCACCTCCGTGTTTAATTCAGTGCTTCTTCGTTTGGAGCTCTCGTGTCGGTCGTCACTCTGAGGGTGTTTCCTTTTCTTCTCAGAGCTGCTGGACTTCTTTTTGAGCATTTTTAAAACATCTAAAGTGCTTCCTCCTGAAAAAACCCACTATGCTCGAATGCTCCTGAGCTTAAAACACAGCTGAAAGTCGCGGGAAGATTGCGTCATAAGAAGACGACGACTGATCGTAGAACACTGCCGCCTGCTGGACTGGAGCTGCACTGCATCATCATTTAAACGAGGCTCATGCTCTGCAGCTGTTTACATTGTTACAATAAAGACACATTTGTTTACCATATTCCATGTATATCAAATGAAAACAATGCAAAATAAATACTGGAAAAAAAAATCAAAACATCAATTTCTTAAGAGACAAAAGTGTTATAAAATGAAAAATAAGAATTTACAAACACAGAAACGTATTTGAAACATGAAATACAGATTTTTATTGGATATTAGTGTTGTTTTATGTTCAATAAAATGTTTGCATTTTGTTTAATGCTTCTATGGTCCATTTGAATCAAATATTTGGTAAAATATTTTGTCATTTTGACACGCATTTGATTTAAATACTCTTGGGTTTTACCTATCCATTTTTTGCTTTAAAGTTGAATATTTTTATGCTACTTTTTTCTCTTTTTTATTTCTTCGTGATATTTAAAAGTATTGTTTGCAGCCAGTCAAAGTCAGCAAAGTTGATGTTTAACGAACTTTAATTAAAAGGTACATTTTTTCTTAAATTTCTAAATGTATTAGCAGACTCATTTAAACACAAAAAAAACATTTTTAATGGTTCAGATCATTCTACTCATCTTCTATGAAATGTTTGGAGCTTGTTGAATGATTCCATCAGCCTTTTAAATCAAATATCTTTGCATTTTGCAAAATATTACATAATTTCTACATGTATTTAAGTGTTTGATTAAAATATTTTGGTGCTATGCTTGTACTTTTTTTTACTTTCATTGAAATATTTGATTCTTTTGTATAATTTGCTTATGGTTTTTAAGTATTTTTTTAAGTCAGTCAAAGTTAGCACCATTGGGCTTTAAAAACCTTCCACTCAGATTTACAAAAAGTAGTTTCAATCAAAATTACTTTTTAGATATACTAATTGTACTGGCAGAGTCATTTTAAAACAGGACATACATTTTTTATTTATTAAAATAAGTAGATTTTCACGTTCTATGAAATGTTCACAGCTTGTTAAAGGTTTTCATGGGCCTCCTTTTTGTCGAACAATTTTGCATTTCCCAAAATATTTTCTCATTTTAACACGCATTTAAGTATTTGAAATATTTTGGTGCGTCACTCATCAAATACTTTTTGCCTTCAGTGAAATTTATTTTACACCATCACATTTGTTACTTGTGATCGTTTTAAAACATAAAATATGTAAATATGTTTCGAACATATTGGTTAATTTTTTTCATTTCAATGAAATGTTTTTGCATCATGTGAAATGTTTCCAGGAGCTTTTTCATCAAACATTTTTGGATTTCGTACTTTTTCCCCGTGTGTGTGTGCGTGTGTGTATGTACAGTATATATTTAACATAGAATTAAAATAGTAAGTCCTGTTCAGCATCAGTTTTGTCTGAATCCTTCTGCTTTCTCCACTCTTCTTTTTTCTGCATCTTTCACTCACGCTAAGGGCTGCCGCTCCTGTGACCTCTCCAGCTGTTGATGGAAGTGCAAATACATTCAAGCTGTATCCCATTATCATTTTACACTTCAAAGCTCGGTGAGATTACAAGTGACAGTCAATCACAAGTCCTCTGCCTGTTTTCCCACACGGTCTCGCCATCTCCCGGTTTCCATCTGCCTCGCCATTTCATCAAATACAGCTGCATCGGATTCATTACCGCATCAACCTTCAAACCTTCCACCAGGCACATTTACATCATTGAAGTTTTCCCATTTCCAATCAGACAGGAAGGTATGCTTGTTTCAAAGGATTTAAAACAGAGTTTGGGTTTGCATAGAAATGACAAAAGGCTCACATGTGTTTGTGGAAGTCAGACCTCACAATAAGGTAAAAATTCAAAATGTATTTTGATGATGGTTCAGCATTTTCCAACAAGAAGATAACAAAATGGCAAAATAATAAAGAAAAACATCTACCAACAGTATGATAAATATTCTTTTCTGACTGAATCATAAACTACTTAGTTTGATGCTTTTGGGAGGTAACTGCTGGTCAGTTTAAGCACAGTGGAGGTCAGGAGGAGGGAGTGGAAAGGTTTCAGTGATAGTGGGTGTGTGTATAAATCTTATGTGCACAGAATGAATATGACACATAAAGATATTGACCTTTCAAGTCTAAAATCTAATGCATTCATCCTGTAATTAGAAAAGATACTTGTGGAATTTTTCAAAAAAAAAAAAATCATATAAATATTTAAAACTTTCCAGAGATATCACACTCACAAACAAGGGATTAGCACGTCCATATGACCTTGACCTTTGACATTTGCTGTGACAACAGAAACCTAAAGACTTCTTTTGGACATTTGCACAAAATTTGATGAAAACTTTGCAACGCATCACTGAAATACACAACGACAAGTAAAGGATGAACATGGTACTTTATATAATGACCTGAATCTATGAACTCCATAAAATAAGCAGTTCAGTCTACGTTGAGTTGGTCATTTGTGCAGCATTTTGAGAAATTTCTCAAAAGCATTTTGAAATATCAGTGTCACAGGCAATGTTTTTTGTGTATGTGACACCATTTTTACCTTGTTTATTCACTGCTGCTGTAAAACAAATGTCCCTCTGGGGAAAATAATGTTTACCTTGACTTTGAACATGAGGCTTCTGACTTGAGTTTTGACCTTCAAAATATTTATATTTTAGTTTTAAGGTTGTATTTACAGACTGTTTTGTTCCTACACTACAAATTTGCATATTTTCCTTGGATTGCTGCGTGTTCACATTGCAGCATTTTGAAGCGAGTCGAGTCCAGTCTGAGTGGCCTTATGTCATTACGTCACAGCCAGCTTTCCAACAAATATGAGTAGTGCTCTGCATTATGGGAGGAAAGCCGGCAGTATAAACTACCCACAAAACTGTAATATAATAACAATAAAAACATTCAATGAAAGACAATACAGATGAACATATTTATCGATGTGGGACAAGCCTCATGATGTACAGTAAGTGTAAAACTCTGTGCATGAAGAGGAGGGGCTTTTTACGCACGTTGGCAGACCATAGGGACACCACATAGCATGGAAACATTTTACTATATAGCACATGCAGAGTCTGCAAAGGAACTGTCCACGATGCGTGAAAATCAGAGAGCAGCCTAAAATATAATACATACTGCTTCAACAAGCTGAAATAATACAGTCTGGGAATCGTTATAAGTTCTTGAACCAGTCCCTGTTGTTAAGTCCTGTGATGATCTGCTGTAGAGACTCTGAGTAATGTTAACCTGTTGATACTTTCATGTTATGTTGTGCTTGAGCACAGAATGTGACTATGTGGGATCAAAACATTATAATTAAGTAGTAGTTTGTTATCAGTCTGGTTGCCCAGTAGCTGTAATCCAATTATTATTACTACTACAGCTGCTTCTACAACTACAGCAATGTTACAACTTAACTCGTCACCCTGTCTGTGTCAGTTCCTGGGGTTATCATGTCCTCATTGCAAATGAACCACTCCAGGGATCGATTGGAAACAACCAGAGACCACCTCTTTCACGTGAGCTTGGTGCTGTTTATGCCAAAACAGGGACGGATTGAAGTTTTCATATATATGCAGGCTAACTGTGTCGACACTTACAGTATATCAGAACAATTTCCCAAACGATTTTGGTTTGAAATCAACCTTAAAAAGATGTCTCACCTCAAGATGTCTTGTTCACAGGATGGTCTTGGTCATGAGACCAAATAACCTCAACTTTGCCTTCCATAGTCCAATCAATTCATCTTTGATTTAGAATAAAATTCCAGAAAATCTCCTCAAGGGCTTTTGATATATCAGCATCACAAGCAAGGGATGAACGTTAGACACCACGATCATGACGTCAAACCAAGTACCTCAACATCTATTTAATTCTCTCAACACAAAAAGACCTCCAAAAATGGCCTCACCTTTAAATACAAAGATTCCCGATCTTGATGCTTAAGTGTAGTTGTTGATTGGCACCAACACCCCAAAGCTTCTTGAACCCGATGAAGTGATCAACAGCTGTGACGACAGACATTATGGTATTCAAAACCTGTAGGGGTGGGTTGTGAATGGTCCTTTAAGAGGAGGTGAGAGTGACTGAGGCAAGAGTAGCTGCCCCACAGTCACTGCAAACAGAAAATGGCAGAGTGGAGGAGCTATTGGTGGCTCAATACAATCATGACTTTCATGAGAAAGGGAGTGGGGAAATGGAAATGTCAAAGGAAGACCAGATGTTTATGAGTGTCATGGATAAGTCAGCTCATCTTAGGGAGAACCATTACTGCACTGACCTATAAAATTTCCAAACAACCAAAGACCCCAAACATGCAGGACCCGGAAAAGCCGTCACCTCAATGTGAAGACAAGGATGTGAACATGATGGAGAGCAGCCAGAGGTAAAAAGAAAGGTCTGAAAGAGAGAAGGACAGAGTCGACTCATTTCTTCACTGACATCCTGCAGCTCTTCATGTGAATATTTCTGACCTCTGAACTGCAGGTCAGATATGGTGTCATGTTGAGGAGGAGCACGGCTAAGGTTCATGAGGAATAATTCTATCTGAGGAGGACTGACACTCAGACTGTGAGAGCATAAAAACCACAAACTGGAAAATCTCCCAGCAACAGCAGCTCTGAAGGACTCTGCTGCAGTCAATGTGTTCTTTATTCAGACTGCGGGGCTCTACTAAATGCTAGTCTTAATAAATCCGAACACAAGCCCGTCATCTTCAATATTTTGAGTTCAACAACAGTAAATTTAGCATTTATCAGTTACTCTTATTTAACGGGAATTTCAGCCAGAGGTAAAATTTTCGTTGCGTCATGGTGCATGTGGCATGCACGCTCAATATCTTGACAGGTGGGTACACTGGAATAATGCCGGTGGTCCAGTGAAGCGCTTTGTTATAAATATTAACCCTTCTACTACAATGAATATAAATGGCTGCCTGGTCTTTTTTTTGCCTTTTTTTTGCCAATGTGTCAGAAAATGCCCCTTGAGTAAATTATTTTGCACATTTTTTCAAGTAAAATTAAAATATTCTAGCAAGTATTTGTCATTATTAAGTTGAAATTGCCTTAAAAAGTGTATAATTACAAGAAAAGAAAATAAGAGATTTGAATTTTTAACAGGTTCCTCTTTATAAACAATTCTAAATGAGCATGTACAACACTTTTGAGAGAAACAAAACAGAAACTCAATCTAATAAGTATGATTTATTATTTTTATAATTATTTAATATTCATATTATTATATTATTTATTTGTATTATTATATTATTATTATTTATGCTATTTAACTATTTGTGAAATTCATAAAACACGAACTATGATGAAAAAGACAATGACAAAAAAAAAGAGCTAGGCAAAAATGCAGCAAAAGAATGGCAAGAAAACACTCCTGAATGATACTAATGTCATTATTTACAATATGCTCCCATTATTTACACAGAAAATACTGATAAATTACTCACATTTGTCTCTGAATCCTCTCTCTGCTCTCCGGCTCAGTCAGCTCACTTCCCGCACCTCCCCCTCAGGCAATCCTGCCTTTAGCGTAATGTACCATATATCACTGGAAAGCTCTGCTTCTCAGCTTTCAGAATTATTTTGATAGTGTGGATACTCAAAGAGTTACAGAGTCACGGTAACAGTTTCTGTTGCCGGCGACAGCTTTGTCTGTAGAACAACCTGAGCAAAACCCAGACATTTTAGGGAGTTTTATAAAATCCCCCCCGGCATAATTTGGGCGTATGGATGATGTGTTCGGGCAAAAGAGGACGTATGGTCCACCTAGGTTTGGATGCACTCAAAGCCTTCCTGCACCTATGAAAGTGGCTTTAAGAAGCTTTAACTCGGCATGCTAGATAGTCACTTCAGCCATCAGTGTTTCTAAAAGAGCTTTCACAAGGATGGGATGAATATGAGGAATTATGCCTTTGACCTTTGAACCTCAAAATCAATTCTGCGTATATGAGCTGGAGTGGATACTTTTCTGAGATAAAAAAAAAGCCTTCATAGTTTAGACGTATTGAGTTCTTGAGGAATGAACATCAAGCCTAACAAGTACAGCTTTGGCTGTTACCAGCAATGAGGCGTAAAGTAACTTCAGTTTTCAGTTGTTATAAAGTGTTGAAATACAGACAAAGGCGGCATGTTCAGTATCAGCCAACTGCTGTCCATTAAACATAAGAAATTCCCTCTATACACCTCAGCTCTCACTGACTTTACATCAGGACAAAACTACCCTGAAATATCCCCCATCTGGACTCTGCTTTCATTACATTTCCCTGATAAACAACTCTGCTGCCCTCCTTATCACCACCCAGGTAGCCATGCATTTTCTTTAGCTGGACTGGGGACACAGGTTTCAAGGTGGTGACGACACAAACAAGCTGTAAATCACTCTAATTGGCTTCCCCGCCTCTCCTTGAAATAAGGCGGGAGCCAATGCGCTGGCTGCCCAGGCGCCATGGCGACAGCTGTCTCCACATAATGCAGGTTGTTATCCTGATGCCATCCGCCAAATTATGCGTTGGATATGGTGGGAGGTGTGCTATCGATCACAGTCACGTCACAATGTGTTTTCTTTGCAACATCTGCTCCCATGTGTCAGGATATGTGTCTCGTTAAAAAGGGCAATGATGGAGCTGGCGAAGGTGCATTTGGAAGCCATGAAAAGGAAGGGAAAACAACAACACTCCATGTATGAGAGTGTGTTACAGCTGGGAGCCAGTTTCAGAAGAAGTGTGGAGCAGAGCTTTATAATTAAAGGGATCTTTCACAAGAGCACATAAATGCATTAACAAATTTGACAAAGCAGCATACATTGCTGTGATTCCCGAACATAATTTAACAATAACTATTAGAACAATTGGAGTTGCATCTCTGTTAGTTTTTCCCTTCATTCATAAAGATAAATTCTACAAATTTAGGAATTTGTACACAAAGGGTACAACCAACAATATATTTGTTGGTATATGACTGTGTGTTGATGTGTGTTATGGAGGGTGGGGGGGTTTAAAGTATTGTCATCTGCCAAAGGGGGGCTTTGCAGAGTAACCCCCAAATTCCGCAAAAGCGCTGCCCCACGCCGCGCTCTTGAGTCGTACTGCGGAGCACTTAGAACCCACTCTAGTCTATCAGACAAATTCCACTGCCCGCGCCAGCACTGGAGATACGCTTCAGGTCTATTTTCTGCACAGCTGCTTCAAAACCTCGTAAATTCACTGTCTTTGAGAAAGCACCAGACAGGAAGTCAACGTGGGGAGTATCCGGAACTTTCATAATAAAACACAATGCACGGACTCTTGAATGTAAATTTCCTCAATAGTTTGTCATTACTTCACAAACGGAGGCACGAGCATTAGGTCAACAGTCGGTCAGAGGGTCCCAGAGGAAACACCACTCCATGGACGAAGAAAAGTGAATGGTAAAGGTACAGAAATATATAACATTGCATATATGACACCAAACATCCTTTCTACAAGGATATAGGCAGATAGAAATGAAATAAATCACGAAGCTGTAAGGTTGGGACCAACAAAGGGACCTTAGAGAAGCGAAGTGAGGTGTTGTTTACTTCTTTTCTCAGTCTATAACATGTTTTATTGACGTGTGACATCGCTATTTGCACAAGAGCTTGTGACTCTCCGGGGATCAGCCCCCATCCCTACAGGGCTGCGCTGCTCGGCGCTGCTCGGCACGTCCAGTGGGGTTTGCAGGTCGGAGCAAGACGGCGCGGCACTTTCAGGTTATGTGGAATTTGGGGGTAAGTCTGGGAACCACTTGACCTGGTGAGTGAATTTGGCAAACATGCCACAGGAGACATGAATGCTTTTGATCACTTAATTTTATGCATTTAGTCTGTTTTATACATATTTAAAATGATAAAGAAATACAGTGGTCCCCAACCTACCCATCGCGGGGGTTAGGTTCCAGACCCACCCGGGATAAGTGAAAATCCGCAAAATAGAAATACCCTATTTAAGTATATCCTAGGCATGTTTTGAAAACTTTTATGGTACTTTTAAAAGAATTTTAAGGTTTTTAAACTCATATTAATAAAACACAAACACAAAATCAATGCACAAAACACTAAAGTTATGCAGAACACTGATCACTGTAGAGAGAGACGTGGAACAGAAAGAGAACAAAGCAAGCGTCTCTCCTCCCTGCAAGATGCGAAGCCACGTGATACACAACCGCCAATCAGCGGCCGAGAAAAAAAATACAGACACTCTGATTGGCTGAATTGGTACATACGGGCATTATATTGTGACATGCGAGACTTAAACTCATAAGCAATGCTGCATAATGCCGCGAAATGGCGAAAATGTACACAATATCAAATTAATAGGTCTTACAGAAAAAAACGCAAAATACCAGGACCGCGGAAAACTGAACCACGATATTACAGGGGGTTACTGTACAAGCTACCTATAAATAATCCTGCCACTTAGCATGACAGAAGACCAGCTTCCAGTTGCCGGGGATTTTGGCACATTTGTGGGATGCTAGCCACATGTTAAGATGTGCTGCTCATTCCACAAATATACAAAGCTTACAGATGTTACCTTGTCGTAAAGGTGACTAATCAGAATCTCCGATGATATAAATACAACACAAATTGTTATTATTAAATGGGAGAAATAATCAACCAAAAATGTTTCCAAACTTATTTGAGGAGTATATGTAAAAGAAAACTACTTTCTCTTTTTGACCTTGTGCACTATATATAAAAACCTCACTTTGGTCCTTAGTTTAATCCATTGTTTGCAGAGTAACTCTTCTCTGCACTTCTGGCAGATCTGAGCACATATTTTCAAGCATATCAAATTGTGTGTGTGAACTCACCAATCAACACCTGCCCCTGACAAATTCACACTTATCGACAGCAGGATTTTTTCGTGAAGAATAACAACTTTCTGTGCCAACTTTTACAGAACTTTTTCTTTTTTTTATCATGACTGACTCAAACCAGAGAGTAAGCCTTTGGGACTTTCTGTGTGCCAATTACTCCAGAGTTTTCACAGCTTTTAGACCCCATCAAAACTGATACAGTGTACAAAAGACCGAGAAAAAGAAGTAGATAGGAACTAAAAATAAGGTATTTTTGGGGCTTTTGGTATTTGTTACATTGCCAAAGTTACGCAAGTGTGTGGGAGATAACATTTGAATTCAAAGCAGAGGTAAGGAGAAGAGATACTCAAAAACTACAACTCAAAATGTCAGCAAAAATAAAATAAGCAGTCCCTGAAAACATATCCTTCCACTCTAAGAGGTCCTTCCTGGTCCAGCACAAAAACTGAAAGTGAAGCAAGCACCCTCTAAGCAGTTTGGGATTAAGTTCCTTGCTCAAGGGCATCTTGACAGTACTGAGGAAGAGGAATGGCATATCTCCAAACACCAGATCATCTTTCAGTCAGATATGGTCCACTAAGGGCTTGAATTGGCAACCCTTTGACACTTAACCAAAGTCCACACAGACTGCTTTTTCTGTCTTGCTCTTTGTGCCGCAGGTCTTGATTGCTAACCTCAGGGAGGTGAACTCAATCATTAGCTTCAGTAGTGCTGTGCACTCTGACCAGATGACGCATCTGTAACTGAGGGAAGCAGCCATAAGCTCAACTCTTACAAGCATGTTGGATCAAAATTATTCAACATGCCCGAGGAGTGTCAGTGTAATGTTAATATAGTTCTCCATGGTCTGACTTGGCTCAACATGGCTTGATGTTTTCCTATAAATAAGCAAAAGTTGGACAAGTCATCAGTGTGTGAATGCGGCTTAAGGAAGTGGATTAGCTTTAACTGAAGGTGCTGTGAAAATAGCTTGGGTGGGACAAAGAGTCATGCAGCGTAAAGCCTGAAATTTGTCTGGGAAGGGTGCAAAACTGGCTGTGATGGTAGGTATCCTAAACCAGGGAGTACAGCGGTATGACATTAAAGAGGCACTTGAGCTTGACAATAAGGCTAGATGGCTTTATGACAACAGAGGAGAGACCAAAACGCTTGTGTTGCATTTAATAGATTGAAGAGTCTAAAACCACTTTAACACTCTAAGCACCCACATTAAACAGTTTCACATTATAGCCTTAAAGCGACTAATAGCAGCACATAAAAACACTGAATAACGGCACAAAACAACCAAAGAAGTAATCACTCTGTTTGGCACAGGTTCCTAACACAACAGCCCTCCTGCTTCCCTCATCCAGCATGTTGTTAACTTAAATATCAATTGTTCTCACTTAAGCAGCAGCTTTTCTCCACGGTGCAGCTCCGCAGCTTGTTAGAGGACTGCAAAAACAAGGCCCTGTGTACACAGTTTCTGCTTTGAGTAATGAAAGCCAGAGATGTCTATTAAAAATCTATTCATCGTCTCACACAGCTTTCTGAGAGAACTGTGGCTCATCAACAACAACAACAGTCGATTCTGACTGAAGGTGTTTTCAATCAGGGGATTCAAAACAGGCAGCACAGGGAAAGAAAAATGCTCACAGTGTTGCCTTTTGGCTCTTACTAGTCTTTTAACACTTAAGCAGAGGCATGTTTAAAATATTCATAAGCCCACTGAGGTTTGAATTAGACATGTTTAGTGCTCCAAGTGTGATGCCTTGTTTGAGAAAGACAAATGAGCAACAGCTCCCAGGGACGAGCATGATTAAAATTTTGTGAGGTGTTGTGGAGTAAACAAACAAGTTTCTGAGTTGTAGGAAGCACTTCAGCATTACCTGTCATGGATTAAGTCCCCATCTGTAACAAAAAGGGAAAGCTGACAGTTAAACAGACAAACTATTTCTATTTGAGACCTCTTACCTGTTCCTACACATTGCATGATGGCTGCTAACCAATATATTTCAATAGTCCATCTCAGCAACAGCCCATAGAAAGTATTTGGGAATGGGCAGACCCTTTCAAAAGCATATCTGGCAGGTGATTGGATCGTTCTGTCAGTCACATCCATTACAGGCCAATCAGATAATGCAGTCAGGGGATGCCACAGCCACAATGTAAAGGTCAGAACGTCAGACACTTCATGAAACAAATATCCTTTCCATAGAGAAGTTTGTTATGCTGCTTTTAGTTTTCAATTAATAAAGAGATGCCATCCAGATCTGATACAACTGCTTCTGAAGCTGTTAGCATCTCTGCTAATCTCTGTATAAGTCACTTCCTGCTGCAATCTCGCTTGAAGCTGTTCACAATCGTTGTAGACTGGAGCTTAGCAAGATGGATCTAGAGTAAGTTTAGGCAAAGCTTTTAGAGCAAACCAATGGTCTATATTTCCTTAAAGAGGTCATATCATACTCTTTTATTTTTATAAGAACCTCAGTGTGTTTAACATGTCTCCTCAGTGTGCTAAAGCACTTCTGTAAACAAAACAAAAAGTTCAAGGCTGTTCCCCTCATCTCATTCCTCCGTCCTCCCCATATAGACCTACGAGTGTGACATTCTACCACTGTTTATTGTCAGTTTTACATCACTGGCTTGCGATAACAAGCTCATTGTGTGGCGTAAACATTAGAATGAATGCAAAGTTGTTGACAACATGGCACAGAGTAGCACTGAAATGACCAATTCCAATGGACTTGACCTGTTAACCAATCAGAGCAGACTGTTCCTTAAACAGACTGTTTATATGTCTTTATATGAGATCTAGACTGATTTATGAACATTAGTGATTGTGAACATACCCTAACAGTCATCAAAAATGAATATATGAACTTCATTTAAGGCAAAATATGCCCTCTTTTATATTAATGTTTTTTTTTTGCTGCAAGTCAGAATTTATGCCCGAGCAGCCAGCTAATCCTGTTGCGGTACACTATATTTCTTTTTCTTCTAAAGTCACATATGCTATTTTCTGTAAGTTTCATGTTTGTGGAACTGCCATTGTGAATTTTTTGACAATGAAAGGCAGGCTTGTGGTCTTCAGGTCTGACCAAATTGTTAAGTTTGTACTTTTGGATAATTAAAATGTTTAAACGTATCTGCAACTACCTTTATATCTGCAGTCCTGATGTTTACTAACCATAATGTTGCATTTCACTAGATGTGAGAAAAGAAATATCATACTTCATATGATGCCCAAATCTATGATGTTCTTACCTCGCCCTCCTCAAAAAGATCTTCAAAACTCTATGACGAATTATTTTGACTTAGAGTGTTTTAGTGAAGTATACACTCATGAGAGTTGAAGTCAATCCTCTACCTTTAGCAGAAAGCATAAGGAGAATATCTGTCTTAAATAAAAGGGCTTTTTTTCACAGCCAGCGTGTATTTCACATAAATCAGTTGAGTGATGTCAGTCATTTTCATTTTCCAGCTGTCACTGCAGTCGTTTTCCACTGGCATAAGCCTCTGACTGCTTATGCTATGTAGCTCTGTGTTTAGTGCATAACAAGATAGAAAAAAGTGCATTTCTTCACAGGAAAGGCAGAGAGATAAGGTAGTGGAGGCGGGATGAAAACGACACTGGCATGTCTCATCTGCATGCGCTCATGTGGGAGCAGCTTAAGCAACATGTAAAGGAGTGCGTGTGGGGAAAAGTAAGAAGATATCTGAAACTCACCTCATTTGTGCTCCTGCCGAGGAAGAGCAATGAACTTTGAAGCTTCTTTGGAGCACGACCAGCAGCTCACTTGTGAGGTTTCCCGAGAGCTGTGCTCGGTGTGCGTTTGAGTTAGAGAGAGTGAACGCTCGGGGAAAAGATAGCCTGTCCGAGCAGGCACACGGTGGGATTTGGTTTTCCTCCTGCCTTTGATTCAGTAATTGAGGGCTAAGATTGGAGGGGAAACTGACAGGGTTTTGGCCCTCAAGAGCCGACCCTTAGCCTCACTAGAATCCTCGGGCATTGGTTCATTCCCAGAGCGCTTTGCCAAGGTTGGACCCATACATTTCTCTTTTAATAGAGAACAGAAATGGTGAAAGATGAGTTCATTGTTATCTGCTTGCTCGGGGATTGTCTGGGACTATGCTTACCACCTGGCTGTCTTCTTCAGGCAAAGTCAGAGCAACCTTGCCCGAACTCGGTGAAGAATCTATTGGGCAAAGAGGTTACCTGAAGTACAGAACAGAACTTTAAGAGAAGAGATAGCAAAACATTACAACATTCACAAAACCTCACACTGCAGCACCCAAAAAGAAGTCTCATATTAAAAATGTATCATATCTGACAAACCTTACAGCAACATGACAGAGTATTTTGGCATGTCAGCTTTTTTTCAGTCCAGTTGAAATAATTTCATTATGCAATCATTCACACAGAGTGCTGCAGTGACTGTAAAGATCTTTTAAGCCCCAATGCATGATGGGCCGTGGCCACCATCTCGACAGGTGTGCACATGTTAAATAAAGTCTGTTGTGTTGTCCTGCTCATTTTGTTTGCTTGAAAGAGCATGGCACTGCTGCTGCACTGAGGACTCGACATATTGATCAAATGTGAGTAGATAACTTTAAAACTGTTTTCTATTAAGTGTCCACAGATTTACAACTTATGAGCTCATGCAAACTGTAAGCTCTCACCTTAATCAAAAGGCAGTTAGTAGTGTCTGAATAAGTGGTTGGTCTTAGTAATTCAGTCCTAAGCTGCCAACTTGGACAGAAGGACATCATCTATACTCCTAAAAAAGTTAGGAGAATTCAATTTAGTAGATGACTCAGTATATTGTTTGAAAAAATCTGTGCCAAAATTAATCAATACATCCTGCCAATGCTATCAACATTCTAGCTAATTGATAGGATGCTTATACTTTGACTCACACGTCAGTGCTATAAGTACAACTGCAACTATACAATTCATATGCATATTGTAAAAAAAAAAGAAATACAATTGTGTGACAAAATAAGTCAATACTCCCTGCTGATGTTGATAAACGTCTTAGGTAATTGTTAGCCTGCATAAACTTTCACCTACAACTTAGCACTTTGAAGTAGCTATAACTAAAATTATAAATATGACACAGTGCACTGTAAAATGATGATTTTTTATTAGCAAAATTCATTGACACTTCCAGCTAATGTGGATATATGTTTAAACCAACTGTTGGCATGCTAATGTTCAGGCCTACTAATCTGTACAACAAAAAGCACAGAGGAACAATTTATAACATGTGACTCTATTCATTGTAAAAGCAAAAAGTAATTTATTATTAGATAATCAATACTCCTTGCTGCTGTTAAGAAACTTATTAGCTAACTGTTAGCATGCAAACACGTTGCCCCGCTAACTAAAGCTATACACAAAGGTAGCCTACAGCGGTAACTGTAAAATGTTTCCCAGTACACAGTAGAAATTAATCTTCAATATGACTATTTCCAATTGTTAAACCTGTCATTTTTGATTCTATTGCCTATTTGTGCTCATAACCATAATCTAAAGAAGAAAAATATTTTCTAGCCTCAACTTTTCGTATTTGGAAGGATATTTATTAACAGCAAATTAGAGGTTGGAAATAAATCGAATTTTGTTCAACAGTACAATCACTGCCTTCCAAAATTATTAACACTAAGAAATAGAGATTAAAAGAGTACTGCGCCACATGGCATGTTGAACATTTTTATTTTTCCATCATTATTATGAGCATGATTTTGGGGTATTTCTAATTTTCTTAATAGATAGCAAGACTTTACATGAACTTTAACCAGTTTTTCCTTTACATTTGCTTAAAAACAACATCAATCATGCAATTAGGACTCGCCATATTAAACATTTTATATACCCAAACCCCCCAAAAAATCTCAGTGGCAGAAATTCAGACAGAAGTTAAAAGTATCCCAAGGTAGCTTTGAAGGGACAAGCTTTTGCAAAAAGCTCTAAGTATGACTGACAGCAGCCAAGCCTGACATATTAGTGCCATTTCCAGCTGTCAGAGGGATATTTACAGTCACATAAGCCCTGGATTTATCCATGACTAATTTTTAGAGCAATTTCTCTAGCTCACTCTATCTCTTCAAGGCTTTCTGAGAGGGAATCTAAATCAGGTCAGATAAAAATATATAGCAGGATGCTGTGGCTCCACCGTGGAGCACCATTTTTTTAAAACATTTGTGAATAAGCACTTGCACACGGTATATATCCTGCTTTAACTCCTATAGAGAGAGTAAAAAGAAAAATTTGAAGCAGACAGTCATGGATTTTTCTGCATTTAATGTAGGCCAACTGCTCTATATTTCCATAGATGGCACTGTTTCATAGCAGAAGAGACAGACAGGCTCTTTGCTGCCCAGAAACAATGATGCAGTGGCAGATTGGAGTTCACCAGGAGTATGATGTCATGCAGTGACAGGCATAGCACCAAAATGTCTGCAGCCTATAGATGCTGATACACTAAAGGCAAAGTAAAACAAGGTGTATATAATCAGAATTTCAGGGCACAATTAGGGAGTTTACCTGCCATTTGCTCTCTCAAAGGATTTCAATGAGTTTCTGTTTTTATTTTGCCATAAACCTTTATTTTCACAGCACGAGTCCTGCTGAGAGTCTTAAGATGGAGCTGAAAATGTGTTGGTCTCTCAGGAGGCTGGATGTAAAGGGACAGAGTGGGAGTAACTCATGAGTCTGGAGGGTGTCTGCCTAAAAATATCTTTTGTTAGTCTCAAGTGTGCATTAAAGCCTCCTTATGCTGAAAATTAACTTCTACAAACTCTCAGTCTAATTTTAATTGCACAGATTGCTTGTATAATCGTTTTAATCACAGAGAAATTGATTTATATTATGTGTTGACTGGCTGAGTCATAGCACAAGGACCTGAACTCAAAAGTGACTGATTTGCTGTTCTTTCTGATAACAATCATGAAGTGTGAAAACAAGGGCTGTCAAATATGTAAATTCTGAATCACAATTAATCGCTGAATTTTGAGTTACCACAGTTTTAGTTGCATGTTTTATGTATAAATATTAATTTGCAATTTTCAGGAACTCTACTTTATTGGTTTCTCTGTGTTTTCAACTCATTCAAAGAAAAAAAAAAGGCAACATATTTCCTAAAGATACTGTTTTCATGCTTCAATTTCACTTATTTTCCTTTTCTTATGCAAAGGGTTTAAACTTATTTTTGGGATTAAAAAGTTATTTTTGTTAGCTTAACCACAGAAATGGGAGCAGACACAATAAGTAAACAAACATTGTTTGTCAGATCTGTTCTTTTTCTGCAAAACGACTTTTTATTCAGTGTATAAACTAGGCATCAAGTCTCTGATTAAAGGAATCAAAGAAATGCTATGGGGCGTCACTTGAGCCAAGGGGTTAGCATGAAGAGGCCAGGGTGCTTCTTGTTAACACTGAAATAAATCTAACCCTTAAAGAAACAGTTCAGGATTTTTAAGTTGGGTTGTATAAGGTACATGGCATTAGCCTGAACATTAGCAACAGTGATATGATTCAGCTCTGCATCTGGACAGAAATAGACAGCACAGAAGCTAGGGCTATACCTTGCTGCAGATGGTGCTACCAACTCTGCATAACTGACAGAATTTGGGGTCAAAACAAGCTACAATAACAGGGTAGAGTGATTAAAGGTTATATTCAGAACATTTAAAACAACTAAATTTTCCACAAGTAAGCCACTTTGTTTTGGTACCGCTTTAGTACACGGCACACATGGACAACTTGTACAACTCGCTAGCTGGCACTAGCTAATGTTCCCTGAGGACTGTTTTGCCTCTAGCTAAGTTAATCGTCATGTAATCAACACAAACAAGTTCTCAAAAGATTCAACCCCGATATTTATCAATGCTGGACATTGCCACGTGAGCTTATCCATACAACAACAGAAACTGGCCTGGAAAACAAAAACTTGATTGAACGTGTGAATGTATGAAAGCTCATTGCCTCCACTTTTAGAAAAATGGAAAGAAAACTGTGGAATGATGGGGGAAAGACTTAGCTGCTAGGTCATTATTTTGAAGAAAAAAGTCATATTTACGAGTTAAAAAAAACACAATTATCACATAAAATTACATAGTTTTGAGATAAAGATGGAGAATTACTGGAGAAAAAATCATTAATATGAGATAAAAAGTCAGAAGTATTAGATAATAAATGAGGATAATAAGATCAGAGGGCACATGTGCTTCAATCACATCATGACTTTCTATCTCAAAAATTTGGACTTTTATATCATAATTATGACTAAATCTCATAATTTAGACATTTTATCTCACAACTTAGATTTATTTTGAGCATGTTTACATTTAGTTTTTTTTCTTGGAATTTAGACTTCTTGTCATAATTTTGACAGACATCATGTTATTTTGCCTTTTTATCTCAACCATGACTTTTTTCAATCATAATTACATATTTTTGTCTCGTATTTATGACTATATCATAGTTTTGCATTTTTATTGCATCATTATACAGTTTTGTGTCATAATTTTGGATTTTATCTGAAAATTTTGACTTTTTGTGTCATAAGTTTGACTTTTATCTCTTAATATCAACTTTATATTCAATAATAATGTATTTTCTATCATAAGTTTGACTTTAAATATCTTAACTTTGACCTTTTATCTCATACTAATAACTTTCGTATCAATTTTGACCATTTATCTCATAATAGTGACTTAATAAGCTAGAATTTTTTTTCTCATCATGCTAAGTTTTTTTAGCGGCAAAAATGGGCTTCTTTAGAAATGAAAGGTTGTCATAATCTAAAATGCATTTTATAATGAAGTGAAAGGCAGTGAAATAAAAGCACAGAAATATGTTTAACTTGTTGTGAACTAGAAACTTTACAATGTGTTGATGTAGAGGTGCTCATCAGGCTTGGAACTGTCCTTTGGTGGAACATTTCCTGTTCAGTCGCCCTTGAGAAAAGCACCTATGCCAACATCTCCTATGGAGCTGCCAAAAGTATAAGAGGTGTGTTTGATGTGAGCAGTTAAAGTCTGTGAATGTGTGAGGGTAACACGGGTCACTGGTGCAGAAAGAGTTTGCATAGTGAGCAAAACTTGACAGGATATTTAAGGTTATGAGCATGCATACAGTGTAGCCACACTCTCACCGTTGTTCAATATCAAACAGGCTGGACCTGCGACTTTGGCTGCCTGTGTGAGGGGCTGTCACGCGCTGTCAATCAAACGCCCTTCGGCTCTTTGGTTGGAGGAACAAAAAAGAGCCTCCAGTGAGCAGGCTGATGACTGATTATGTCTGACAATAACGTTTCAAACGCCTCCTAAATATGACAAAGTAAAGCAGTGGGTGTGGGCTGCTGCATTCCCCAAACCACTTTCAACTTGAACTGTAAAAACTACAAAATGCAATACATCATGATGCTTAAGCTATTGATGTTCTCCTGTCACCAGTCCACCATGTACCCTCGTCATCCATCACAAGCTCCTACCCGTCTCCTCCTTTCCTCCTTACACCTGTACTCTTTACAAATGAGCTCCCAGGATGCAGCCTGTCTCTCTCACCAAAATCAGCCGTTTCGCACTGTTCTCCTCAGTGAAGCTGAAGTGTTTGCTCAGATAAAATGGCTCTATATCTGAGCCCGCTGGTCAAATCAATAAACAGGATGGATATAAATGCAGATCATAGATTTTTTTTTTTTTTTTGCATTACTGTAAAAAAAAGATAAATGTCCTAAATGAGGGAAAACAAAGACAGTTTTAACTGCAGCTGGACTAGAAGAAGCTCTTCTTGGATCAGAATTGCAAATTAGAAATCAAATCAAATGGGAAACACATTCATATTATGAGCCACAAATGTATTCAACATTTCAGTAGAGCACAGTAAGGGTCACTTGGATTTTATTCCAATATGTGGCTTAATATGCTTCTGTGCCCACATGCAGCCAATCAGAATTTGTATCTTCTGAAGTGACCAATTTGGACTCCCACCCAGCTGCCACTAAGGTGTAAAATGCAGATGTCTGAGGTGTGAAAATGCTTCCTGGCTGGATTGCTCCCTGAGGTGTTTGGTGTTACGCACACGTTTCTCTTTTCACACACAGAAAATGGTGCCAATTCTGAAAATCAAGAACAAATTTAAAGCAGGAAACGGCAAAAACTCTGGCTGCTGAAGTGTGAACCTGCTGCTGTCTCATTTGATTGGACTGTGTTTTTCAATGTCTATTTAGGGACTGAAACAGACTAAGAGGTAGAGCTGAGAACATAAAAACATATTTTGTTGGGTTTAGTGCTATAAGGGACATGTTTGGGTTGTAATTTAAGAAACAGTACAATACCAGGACTGGGTGCACCTTTGTTAGTCTGTTATAATAAATTATCAACCTTAAGTTAATTTTAAATTCATAACTTAGATGGGGTTTTCAATTGGAATATTACTGGTAAAGGACTGGAGCTTCATAATGTCTGACTAATGATATTACACAGTCAAATTTATGATACTAAAAGTATTTATTAGATAAACACGGTATGCCTATTAAATAATGAGGCTATGCTTAAAAAGGATAAAACCACGTGGTTCACAGTCATTCTGAGAGTTACATATTAAATGCTGGAAATGCACATAAGACTGCTGTCAGTTTTTTTATAAGCAACGTCTTTAAATCACCACTAGATACTAACTAAAGTGCATGTTTCTGCTGAGGTGCACATGCACATGGGTTTGAATGGCAAAAAGATTTTGGGAAGGCAGAGAGGATGTCCAAGATAATCATTCTGGGCCCCCAGGCACATCAAAACCTATGAAAACATTCAAAAAAACTGAAAAACTTGTTGGAAATGATCAACATCTCAGTCTGAGAATTATAGCAGAAACTGTCTCCACTGATAAAGAGACAGTTCAGCAAATTTTGCATTAAAACTTGAACATGAAGAAACACAAACAAATTTGTGGAGACATTTTGGAACAAATTGAAGGAAACCCAATTTTTTAGGAGTAATTACATGAGATAAAACTTGGATCTTCCAATATGACCCTGTGACAAAATGACAGGCAATGCATTTTGAAACACCATCGTTGCCAAGGATAAAGAAAGCACAACAAAGCAAGTAGGGCTGGATATTTCCAGCAACCTCACAATACATATCCTGATAAGCACAAATTATGGACATTTACTATACCTTTTTCAGAAATTCCGACAACTTTAATTGTGTCTTTTTCAACAATAAAAAAGGCTGTTCTAGTAGTTTGGATTCGACTTTTAACTGTGCCGTTGATAACATTCCCCAAAGTGTATCAACAACAGCTGTCACAGCATCTGAGGCCGTAACGATTCTGTAGAATCTGTATCGATACACATATGCGCAAGAAGTGCATGACAATATTTTGCAGTGTCGCTATTTTGAGCACAGGCTTTAAAGCAAGTTTAGTCTTCATAGCGAATATAAGGACGAAAACCCCCACTATCCTAAAAATCCCCCCAAGCCAGCAAGCCAAGAGCTAACTGCACTGAGGATGTGCTAAGAGTAAGGTCTACAGGCTAATGTTATATTTCAGTTAAAGACTGCTGTAAAATGTTGCTGTGCAAAGTCATTCCCCTTCAACACAAATGAGTATGCATGTAAAGACTCAGATAAAAAAAAGTTTTCAAAGTAAGAAAAAGGAAAACAAGTGAAATTAGGCTGAACCAAACTAAATGTTCCTCCAACATGATCAGGAATAAAGAAGTTTTATCTCTGGCTTTAAATGTGTTATATTTTCATTAAATGGTTTTTCTGTCTCTTAAATAATCACCTCTGATTGGAATAAGTTCTTTTACTCATCATCATTGTCTCAGACAATCCATAATGAACCTCATTCATCTCTCACACTGGATGTAATGTACTGTGGGCGACTAACATTACATTTGGAGAAGATTTTGTCTGTCAGCCTCATTAAGTACCTCTCAGCTTGAAATTGGGAGACAATTGACAAATCATATCCTTGCAAAATGTACAAAAATATGCAGTTAGGGATTAAATACATTGTATTTTCTGACACTTTTTTGTTTTTGATTCAGTTCATCGGTTGTATATTACCAACTGTTTACCTGACCTGGCCTGTACTGAAAACTAAAATTTAAGAGTGTCTGATTGTTAAAGCAAAGTAAAATGTGAGTTCTTTATTGGTGCCAAACAAAAATGCGTAGTAACTGAAAAAATAAAATGACCCCATTGTGTCCTTGGACAGTGTTTTCTAGCTAGGTTGCAGGGGAAAGCTGGTTTTACAAAAAGTTATTTTTGCAACAGATAAAAAGCCTCATCGACTTAAGGGGGGTCTTTTATTTGCTTTCCATACCCTTTGGATTTTTGGATGACAGAGCATTTTCAGCCTTCTGTATTCAACAGTCTAGATGTCTGTGGTCATCATCTCCATTAGTGCAAACATCTGCACAGTGGGACAATGTTTCTAAAAGTTACTGAGTCAACCCCCTCAAAAAGCAACCAAGATCTGGTTAAATCTTATCGAAAATGTTAAACTTAGGTTGAAACCGCTTACAACATACAACCACTACTACTATGCAGTATGCACTTTATACTGCATACTGTGAACTGTATTTGATAGTATTCCGTAGTATGACTGCAAAACGGCTGTTATTTTTTAGTATGCAACGCCAAGCTTCTTTTTGTTCCTTGTCTTTTTTGGCAGATGGCAAATCTTGTACAAAGCTCATTACTGCCATCTACTGTGCTAAACTTTGGATCAGAGCAACTACTTCTACAACTGCAACCTGCAACGCAAATATACCTATTTGATTTCTGACCCTACCCAATAGTAGCTGATTTCTGTTTCTGGAAATGAACTTAAAAGTAAACAGCAGCCTAGCATAGCTTAGCTAAAGGTATCTTAGCCAGTAGTCACTATGCAAACAGTCGATTAGCTAACAGTCGCTTAGTTAACTGCTAGCATCAATATATTAACATCCATTAACACTTAAAGAAGTCTAATGAGTGATTATTTGGTTTTTTATGATTCACACCACACATGAGAATTATTTACCATCCATGTAACGCCTCAAAATTTGAGCTGGATTCACTTTACTGTCATATAAAAGTAGCAGAATCAATGCTACTGCTAAAATTGCTAAGGGTGGCTGTCTGCCATTTTGACCCCTGACCCATGGCCCTTTGCATTGTGGTTAACAGTACACAAGGTAGACTAGCCCGATGCATACTGCTAACTTTTTCCAAAGTAAGTTTGGAATAGTACAAATTTCACAAATGTTCGCATACTGCATACTACATACTACATCTTTGGAAAATCAGTATGTACTGCTCTAGGATATGGGCGGGAGAATTCTGTATTAAAGTTTATTGGTGATATTGGATGATGAACCATGAGGATGCTATTGCAGTAGCTGAGTCTAAAGGTGATGAAGGCATGGATAAGTGTTTCAGCAGCAGAGAAAGGGAGTCATGGACGGATGTGGGCTATGATTTTTAGGTGAAAGAAGACAGTTTTAGTGAGCTGGGTGATGTGCTGATTAAAGGAAAGGTGGCTGTCAAAGATGATACCGAGGTTGCAGATATGGGGAGAGGAAGATAAGGTGGTGCTGTCAAGATTGAGGTGAAGTCGTGAGTTGATTTAGAGTGGGATTTTAAGTATTTCTACTGTTTGAATTTCATTAGTTCGAACTTGATGTTCGTAAAATGTTGTTTGTAAATGATGTAGAATTATTATCAAGGAAAAAGGAAATTAAAGGGTAATTCTGAGTATTTTCACCCTTGAATCATAGACATAAAAATGGCAGCCTGACCAGGATAGAGATGTTTCCAACCTAATCTCCAATCGTAGTAGCCTCCAGTGCTTTATAAGAATAGGTCAATAACCTGCTGTTCTCACTGAGAAAGAACCATGCATGACAGGAGACGGTATATCACCTCTACTCAGGAGACGCAATCCTGTGTATAAATGGATCTCCACAGAAACACAAGGAGGAGGGAATTCCCATCACACCTACTGTCAGCAGCATCAGTTCTGTCATCTACATCAACTCTGAACAGTGACCTCAGATTACATCCACAGTACACCAAGACATAGTACGATGTCACTTCCCTTTTCAATATACAGCTCCACTACAGAGGCAGGTGAGGCCATCAGAAAACACTTACTAGACGCCAACTTACCGAACATAACAGCATCTTATCTGACCACATTGGTGCCAATGAAGGACTCCTGTTAGAGCGTAACCTGCTTCTCGAGCAACAATAGCTTCTACAATCAAAGAACATGGCTGTTCATTGGGCCCACTTGTTTCCCATGATGGCTGATCTCAACATGGAGGGAGTAGATCATTTGTTTCTTTCCTCTTCACAGGAGCTGACCAAAGTCTGTGGGCTAGATACACGGATGACAAAGGGGTCAATGCTGTAGTAACTACATCAAGCTTGCGCAGAAAATACTCAGGTTATATATGTATTTATACTCAGGTTACTCTGCCTTGTTGATACAAAGTATTTGATGCATTTGTCTATAGTGGACTGCAACTGCTCTGTTAATTGTATATAAGTGTATTCTATTTTGTTTATACCCTTAGTTCTCATTTTATTGTGTTTATATTGCTTTACACTAAATACAAAATTAAAACAGAGTCTTCATGAATGTCTCTTTGTTGGGGTTTAGAAACAAACCTCCCCACCCTGCTTCCTTACAAAGGCTGGTCCACAACTTTATTGCATTACATAGACCATGGTCCATGGTCCAATAAAAGGTTTGGGGCCACTGACCTAAAACAGTTTGCTTGTGGATAGCAAGCCAAACAAACATAAAAAAGTTTAGGAAAGTACTCTCCTAGTTGCGGACATGGCCTTATAATTACAGCTTTCCTTTAATCAGATTGAGCCCCTTTAGAGAAGAGATAAAATGCCAGAGGAACCTTCGTCAAGACCAACTGCCCCTCTGGATAAAGGTCAAGGTTTCTTGTTCTTTAACTATACTCCTCAAAAAAGTTTGGAAATGTTATTTCAATCAGTAATTTCTCCCTTTGAATAATACCAATTGGTATTGTATTTTAAATCGTTGGAAAGCCTGATTAGCCACTTTTACAAAGAGGTACAACCTCTAAGGATCATGCATTTGTGAAATGAGCAACACAGACTACAGTTTATCCATGAAGCAAGGGTGAGGAACAGGTCTTCTTGGGGTGTTGTCTTCCCGGGATGCCCAATTCGCTATCTGTCTTTGCTTCCCCAGTCTCACTGAACTTGGTCCAAATTTTGAAAATGGTAGCAGGGCTGACACCAAAGAATTCTGAAACTCTGGAAACCAGAACACTAGCTCCCAGTTACGGGGGATTTTGGCAGTTTTTGGGGCACTACCAACAGGTTATGCTGTGCTGTTCATTCCATGAATGCACGATCCTTACAAGTTGTACCTAGTTGCCAGGGTGACTAACAAGGCTTTCCAATGAAATGAAATACAATACCAGTTGGTAGAATTTATCGACTGAAATAATGTTTCCAAACTTTTTTGAGGAGTATCAAATGGCAAATTATGATGTAAGTTGTCTACTAACATTTTTATTCCAGAGTCAAAACTAACAGTGGAAAAAAGAAAGTGTTTCATGTCATTATTTTGTAACTTCCAGACAGGATCTTGGAACTTGTTTGGCATTTTAATCAAAGCTGCAACACAAAATAAAAAGTCAAGTTTGTCTGCCTTGTGGTTGTACTTTGTTAATAGAAGTATGACATTTCTAGGCCAGCTTGAACTGCTTTGGAGAGGAGTGCCATTTTTTTTCTTCTAATTAGCTCGAGCCTCAGCCAACAAGCCATCGTTGGCAACTGTGGTACTCATGTCACCACCAGCTAAGCAGGTGGGTGTGGCCTCGCCCCACTGACACAGCAGATCACAGCTTTGACGGGGCAGCCTGACCTTTGTCCTTGTGTCCTACACTGGTTGGCATGACCCGCTCATTAGCAGGTCCGAGGGTCTGGACCTGCCATCTGTCCCAAGGCTAAGGTTCAGAGGGGCCCCCACTGTGTCCCATTGCACTCTGCGTGGCCTTCCCAGCCGAGGTGCCAAGGAGCAGAAGGTGACATTCCAACTTTCTGCCTCTCACTTCACGCTCCACTCCAACTCCAGAACTCCAGTTTATTCTGAGAAGTCTTGGGACCTACTTTGTCTACAAACAGGTCGTGGAGAGAGTTTGGTGTTTGTTTACTTTGTTTACAATGTTACGCAGCAAAGAGTCTCAAATCAGCAGCATCTGACTTTGAACAGCTCAACTGTGTGTTTCTGCTCGCACACTCTCCACTCGCACTTTCATTCAAGCCCATTGGCAGTGTGTGCAGAGAGGGAGATGAAGATGGGCGAAAAGATGTTCAAAATAAACTGTTCCCCCCTCCCCGAAACACTCCTCCAGAGGGCACTGATACTTGATAGAGAAGCGCTAAGCCGAGCTCGGCATGACAATGTTCACTCCTCTCGTCTGAAAGTCACACAGACAGAGCGAGGCGAGGTGCGGCGAAACACGGCACGGTGGAAGAAAGAGGAGGATGAAGAGCGGTGGGAGGATAAAAAAGAGTGAGAGATGGGAGACAGCGCTGCAACTCTCCTGTCAGAGCCTGAAGCCTGACTATAGCGCCGACGCTCATCTCATGTGTCACCCAGACTGAAATTAGGACGAGCTCGGTTGGCCATAAATCAGGGACGGAGCCTTCGCAAACTGTTGCAGCTATAAATGAATTTCAGCATTTAATCACTTCTAATCTCCAGTCTCTGCAGGTACATCTCCCCCCAGTCGGTCTTAAACTGAAGATAGATTTTATAAGGAATGTAAGTAATGCCTTTAAAGGGAGCCTGTTAAGGAATAGTGCCATTTATTTTCCTGACTCCATTACAGGGGACACTTATCTACTTGTTTTCAATCACAGTAATGAGAGATTTAAATGCTACTGTTGAAAGGAAATTAAGAAGTGGAACAATACTTCCTCACAGATTTGTTGGAACATGTCTTATGGCATATTTCCTTATAAGCAATCTACAATAAATACTTAAAGAAACAGTTTAATAGAAAACAAAATGTAAAAGCATGTGGTGGAATTGCTGCAAAAATTTCTGACAAGTTCTTATTTACAATAGGGAAGCAGCCCACTTTGCCCACGGTCTGGTATGTACCGTGTTTTTTTTTTAAATATTTTTGATCCTGGTTTTGACAGTCTTAGCTACTAAAGTTCTTTTTTTTCTGTTCCACTCTGAGGTGTTTAGTGAAATTTTACATGAACAGCAAGTAGCTCTTGCTAGGAGAAAAGGCTTTTATTTCTTTTTAAATCTCAAAAAATGTATTTAGGTTTAAGTTAAAAATCCTCAGATAGATGGGAGGATGGGTGAATGAATAACTTGCTGCCCAGTTAGATGGATGAAAACTGATTTGTATGGATAAATGGCTTAGATGGATGTAGGGGCTGCCTTGCAGGCTTGTTAGCTTGCTGTCTGTGTCGCAGGAAAGATGGATGAATCGTTGGATGAATGGATGGATGGATTGATGGCTGTCTCACTGTTCTGGTTGAACAGACAGGTAAATGACTGGTCTGCTGGATGTATGGAGGGCATACTGACTGACTGAGTGGACAGATCAGTGGACAGGTGGATGGACTGATTGATGGATAGATGGATGGATGACTTGCTGCTGGTTTGCTGGTTGGATGAATGAATGACAAGCAGGCTCTTTAAATAGATAAATGGCTGCCTAGCTGGCTGAACAGATGAATTAGTGGCTAACTTGCAGACTTGTACGACTGTTGCCCTGCATTCTGTCTGTCAGTCTGTCTGTCTGAATGGATAAACGAATGGATGACTGGCTAGATGGATGAACTGATGAATGGATGGATGAACTGATGGATGACTTGCTGGTTGGATGGATAAAATGGCTGCTTGGTGGCTGAATAGATGTAGTGGCTGGCTTGTAGGCTTGTTGGTTTGCTGTCTGGCTGACTTACTAAATGGATAGATGATGGATGTATGGATTGATGGTTGTATTAATTGTTTTTGGTTTTTTTATTGTTTATAACATTACTTTATAATTAAAAAAACTTTTTGTAGACTTATGTACTTCTTTTTATTGGTATGGACTTGGAGGGAATCAATTTTTCAGATTTTTATCTGCAGGTGTGAGGAAATTACTTTGGAAACCAATTCATCAAAAACCTTGAAGAGGTTACTTGTTGCCCATCTGGGTCCACGGGCCTCATGTGCAGGGGTGTGTTGTCTTTTTTTTTTGGATCTAGCCTGTAGCTCATTCCTTCACACACTCCTTTCTTCCCCAGCTGTAGCCACTGTCCAATCTCACTTAAGGCATAAAAGCAGTTTTAGACAAAGAAAAAGAAAAAATTAAAATCTAAACAATTTAAAACAAACACTTTAACAGGAGTGGCTGCAGCTGTAAATGTATCAGAAAGAACATCTATGCAGCGTGTGCCCTTCGAAATGATCTTAAATGACAATATAAGCCTCTACTGAGGCGTTTCTGTAAATTCTCAGGTCTTCTGGTATTTTTGTGCCTTTTTTCTGTGTTCACATGTGACAAATACAAAGAGAAGCCTCGACTATCCTTTCACTGATGAAAGCACAATAGCAGCAGACCTAGAATAGACATGTAAGAAAGATAATGGCAGTGATTTACTAAATGTATGGGCCAATCAGACCACTTAGCAGATACAGTATATATACAGCCATCAATGATGAGTCAAGTCTTTAAATAAATCCACCCTCATGGAGCGACTGCATACTTAGTTCTGACTTGAACCACTAGGGGCCAGTAACAGAACATGTTATCAATCTGGACTCAGCGTTTCAACAATACAGCATGAAGCCTGACTCGGGGCTCACAGCTGGACTGTCCAACAAAATCCTGCTATTTGTGGAATGATAGTTTGAAACAAAAGCACATGAATTGATGAAAAATAACTCAAACATGTTGTCAGAGCCTCCTCCTGAAACCATAACAACAAATTATGGTGTCTGCCTGACTTTCTATGACATATGTAAGAAAATATTCCTCTCAAGAGTCAGCATGTGATGTTTCAGGAGATATTGCAGCAAGGGTGCGGTAAAAAAGGACAGGAAATAAAGCATGGCACTAATGTTGTGTTGCAAATGACTCCACCTTTGATGCCTCTCCAGTGGGCTTTCAACACAGACACCTCTTTGTCTCCCTCTCTGTCTGCTCTCTCTGGTGACAAACTCCAGCCTTAGTCTTATATGTGAAGTTTCTATAGCAACCCCATTTGCCGGCGTGGACTCATCAGTTAATTTCCCCAAAGGCTGTCTGACAAAGAAAGAAACACAAAAAATAAAGACCTGGGGCAACAGGTGGAGATCCGCTTGGATGTTTAATCTGCTAAATGAGTGTCACAGCGTGGGCCAATCAGAGTGAGGGAACTGTTCTGGATCAATTCAGGGGCTAACTTGCTGTCACCAGCACCAAAGTAGGAAAATAACACCACTTTTTTTTCTTGAAGTGAATGGAGAGGATTGTGGGTGTAGAGGACAGGGCACAGCCTGCCTTGTTAATGTCTCCCTGACAGCAGGTGATGCCCCATGTGGGTGGGGCACACGCGAAGCCTCGGCATTGATGGGTGTCCAAGGGGGTCGCTCACACGGCTGGAAATCCGGCAGCTTTTAGGCTCTGACTGCGGCTCCTGAGTTCTTTTGAAATGTCAATCATGTGCCCTCGCTGAGACCTCGGCTTTATAACGTAACTCTGAGCTGCGGTTTTCTTTATCATCAAAAACACTTTAATGCGGCGCCTATTGGCTGGCACGATAACTGCTCATGATGACTGAGACTGGAAAGTGATCAGAAAAGATGTAGCTCAGATCTAGATCTACAAACTGTGATAAAACATTAACAGTGACCAGTGGATACAGTGTATCCTTAAAAAAAACATAAGATTGTTCTTGAGTCTTTCTGAAGATGTGAGACAGGCCTCGACTGTGACAATGTTCAAATCTAGGCTCAAAGCAGCTCTATTTAACTGTGCATATGACTGAAAGGATCTTATCTGCACTCTTCTTTTTTAAAGTTCATTTTATAATGATTATTTTTGTTTTTATTTTGTATTGTGATTTTAATGCATTTTTCTTGTTCTGTAAAGCATTTTGAATGACCTTGTGTACGAATTGTGCTCTGCAAATAAACTTGCCTTAAAACCAAAGTTTTAAAGAATTCCATCAAGCAATTTTGAGACAACTCAAGACAGAAGGACCTTGACCTTTGGCCTCAAAAATCAGTTCCACCCTTCAGTAAGAATTGACCCTTTTACACGATATGATGAAAATCCTAAAAGATCATATGAGATATTGCATTCACAAGCAAAAGATGAACAAGAGGCATTTATGACTTGACCTCAAAAGTCAGGGTGGAGTCCTGTTACACTTCTCTCTAAATCAGGGGTGGGCAACTTTGATTACCAAGAGGGCCACATAAATTAAATTTCATTGCCTGAGGGCTGCACTGTCACATATTGTCAGGCACTTTGAATGAGGAAAAAATATAGAAATAAGCCAAAAATTGCAAATTTAAAGCTTCAGAAAAGGATTATGATAACATTAATATATTTCAACTCAAACACAATTAAAAATTCATAATTTAATAAGCAGGACACATAAATAAAGCCAATTTAAGCTTCTTTTTAATGTAATAAAAGACTGAATGTTAACCAGTTTTTAAAGCACAAATATATTACCTTTACCATTGTTTCCAAATATATATATATATTTTTCTAAAACTATGTATTATTTTTTAATGACTCATAAAATATATTTACAGATAAAATCATAGCAAAGTAAGTTATTTAATGACTTGTAAACAAAGGCATGTACCAGCAATCTGTAGTTAGTAAAAATGTTGCATAACCTATCCCAATGTGTGCATTATTTAGTACTAGTTACTCATGATAAATCATATTCAGCAGTTGTTGTTATGTTTTCTTCATATTTACAATTAGGGTGTTTTTTTTTGGGGGGGGGGGGGGGTTTGGAAATAATTGGTGGGCCGCATTGAGTGAGGTGAAGGGCCTCATGTGGCCCACGGGCCGTTAGCTGCCCAACCCTGCTCTAGGTGTACCTGCAGGACGTGCAGGTATGATGGCCTCAGCGCCAACTGTCTCATTTGAATAAAGGAGCCTTTTCAAGTAAAAACAGCACTCCATAATATAGAGTTAGAAATCAGTAAACTACCATTCTCACTTCTTGACCAATTTTAATCACACTGAACAAGAAAGAGGAAGTGAAAATGCTTCACTGCCCCTCACTGCAAGGCATCCAGAATGCTTTTTGAGTGGACAGGACACGTCATAACATCCATCCATCAATTAATTATCTATACTGCTTGTCTCTTTTGGGATGGAGCCTATCCCAGCTGACACTGCGCGAGAGGCAGGGTAATAATAACTTTATAATAATCACTGTATTTATATAGCACCTTTAAAAACAGAGGTGCTTAACAGAGAAACAAAGACAGGGAACAATAAAAAGAGCATAAACAGTCAGGTCAAATGGAAAACTTCCTCAAAAAGTCAAACAAGAGGGCAGGACTGAAATAAAAAACTCAGAGGGTTAAAGAAATTAAAGCAGAAAAGGAAAGAAAATGGTAATGGAAACATCTGAAGTCCTACATGAATATAGTTCATTAGTATGATCAAAATGTCTGCATGAAGTGTTGTTAGTGTAATAAAGATGATTTTGAAAAATGATGATAGAACTAATAAGAAGAAGACAATAGCACAATAAATAGATCAATAAATCAACAGATGACAACAGCACATCAGGGGAATTGGAAAATTAGAGTAAATAAAAATACACCCATGCAAGCATGTTTTTGGTCTATGAGAGGAAGCCGAAGTGCTCAGAGAGAACCCACAGATGCATAGGGAGAACATGCACACTCCACACAGAAAGGCCCTGACTGAATAACTCCTGCGTTCAATTAAGCTGGTTCAAGACCCGGGGGTTGACCTTAGCTGCGAGGCACTGTCAGCAGAAGTGCAATGGGGCCTCCCTCTAAGTTGACCAGTTTGCCAAGTTCAAAAAAATTAGATCAAAGTTTGATGTAAATCCCTCAAAGCATTCCTGAGATATTGGGTTGACAAGCAAGGGCGTAACATGATACCAGATGACCTTTGAGCAATGACCTCTAAAATAAAACAAGCCATTTGGAGAAGACGTTTGTTTAAAGTTGATGAAAATCTGTCAAAGATTTCTTGAGATACCGTGTTTACAAGCACAGTTTGACCAATACACTCCTGACCTTGACCTTTGACCTCTTGAATCTAATCAGTTCATCCTGGTGTCATTGTGGCAATTTGTGCAAAGTTGAAAGCGAATCTCTAAAAACATTTTTTGCTGTCTTGTTCACAAAATGTGTTCATAGACAACACGTGATCATAACGCTCCATGACCTTGACTCTTGAATATCTAATTGGGTCATTTTGAGAAAGCGTCACCATTTGAGCCACGTTAGATTAAAATCCCTTAAACTCTTTGTACAATAGTGACCTGCATGTAAAGGGCAAGGCTCCGACCTTCAGCCTTTTTCTTGTGACCTTGACCTTTGACCTATGATTGTGAAAATCTTATTAGGTTTAGGATCTTTAATCTTTAATCAAATTATTCCCCAGTCAAGTCTGATGAAAATCTCTCATAACACTCTTCAGATAGTGCATTCAAAAGGCAAAGGATAAATATAAGACCCCATGACCTTAATATTTGACCTTCAAAATCAAATCATGTCATCATTTAATGTAAGTCAACATTTGTTCTAAGTTAAAAGAAAAGACCTGTAAGCTTTGACAGCAAAACCTGAACAAATAATGACTTGGTCTGCACCGTCAGGTCCTGTAGAATAACCGTTTCTCACTGTGGTCACCTCTCATATTTGTTAATATTTGTAAATAAGCAAACATTCCCAGTGCAATACCCAGTTCAATTGTGGTTTACTGTCACACAGCGCTGTCATATTTATATTCATATTGTAAATATGGTTAATGTTAACAGTCTAAATTCCTTAATGTATTTGATATTCCTTGCTTTTCTTTGTATAATGAGCAATTGAAACAACAGAATTTCCCCTTGGGGATTAATAAAGTATTTCTGATTCTGATTCTGAAAATGGGACGAGTGTCAAATGTGTGTCTCTAGAAGGTGCCCTGCAGGTCTGCTGAAGATACTGGTCTGTGTATTCTTCCCTGAAATAGGCATTAAAGTTATAAGAAGTAATAAAAAATAAGAAATAATTACACAGTACCTCCATACACTTTTAAAGCCACGAACAACTCCCTCATTTGGCTGATAAGTTGTGGCCAGTAGAGAAAAAGAGCATTTCTCCTAAAACTTATCGCTCTCCACAAACTCTCTTATTCTTGAGTCAAAAACCTTAAAATATGCAGGCAATTCTGTCTTTAAAATCTAATTTCTACAAACAATGTGTCTACCAGTTCATTTCAGATCCATGTTCAGCAGTGATTTCAACGAAAGCTAGTCGAATTGTCTTTAATAATAAATTGAGGTTTTTATGCATGTTAGTTGCTCAAAAAGGACTACAGTAAAATAGAAACTTGCTTTTATCAGTTCACAGAGATGAATAAGCTTCAGAAAAACTCCACTGATTTTTTTAAGGGTCCTCTACACTTACTGGACACATTTTTAAGTGCTCATAAAGCCTGTCTTTGTCGTAAATCCACTTTAGAAACAGTAAAGTTGAGAAAAGTGGCTGCCATGTTGAAATGGTTCAATGATCCAGATCCAAAGGCAGTCAAATATTTTGTTGTCATATCGATTTTGCCCTCCTGTTTATTTTTTTTTTACAAGCTTTTCCATTTTCCTGTAAGCTGACAAGAAGAAACATTATTTCAGCCGTGTGTAATCACCAAGGCACACATTTATTTTTCTCCCTAATACAGCCTAAAGTAACATGATTTATTACAGCTCAATCATTTTATCTACGTCTGTAAACATTTTAAAATATCAGCCTGCCACTTGTCAGAATGGATCCAGACTAATAAGTTCAGGTAGAGCAGCCAAACACTCACACAGACATTGATTTGTGCCTCTATTAAAAAAGAGGGCTAAATGTTTGTGCAAACGTTATTACTGCTTGGTTTGCTGAAAGCTGAATATACAAGCTTACTATATTAGAAATCAAATTTTAATATTGGAGGATGAACCAGGGAAATGTTCAGGACAAAATGAAAACGTTTTTCAGAGCACGACCAAGGACTGGACACAAGGCCGTCAGAGCTTTTTCAAAAGTTTGAGCTGACATTGAAAAATATAATTCTAGTTTGGAAAAGTTAATTCAGTGGGAGATGTGATGATTGTTCTTGACAAAGGCAAAAAATTAAAGGATTCACAAGACTACTCTACTGTTAGTGGAGAAAAAGGAAGATTTTAAGGCAAATGCTCCAAAAAAATACTTTTTTGAGCCTTTTTCTTAGTCTTTTAGGCTGTTAGTGAACAAATAAAAAAATCAAATCTCCATTTATCTATATATATATCTATATATATGTATGTATGTATGTATATAAATGAATAATGACAAAAATGATTAAGAAACAAAAAGGATTTGTACTTAACAACTTATATTTACGTACTGATCCATGAGTCAGAGTTGTAAAGATGTATACACCCATGTCCGCGCAGAAATTCTGAAATAAATCCCATAAAGCCCCCCCTCATTCATTCATTCACTCCTTTCTTTTACTCTCTCTTCTCTCGACCTCTCTGCTGCTTTTTCCTTGACTCTTTTTTTTAAGTCAGGTTTTATATAGTAGTTTAATTTTTTGTTTCTTTTTTGTATATGTGTGTTCATTTGCAAAAAATTAAGAAATCTTTTAATGGGAGTGCAATTTGGTGCAGTGACAAACTGTATAGACTTGGATATTATGTTGTGGATAAGATGTTACTGGATTTTTTATTGAGATTTATTTATTTTTATCTTTATTTTTAAACATGTACACAGAAATGCCAAGATGTCATTGTAACTGTTTCAGCAGTCTCTATGCAAAACTCCCAAATAAACTTATTAACAATAAAAATTCTGAAATAATGCATGTTAAACATTGAGCATGTCATCTTTCTGTGTTCAATAATAACTTTTTTTTTTCATTTAAAGTCCAAAAAACAACACATCATTCATTAAATGAAATGAAATGGCTGTAAATTAATGGAAGTAATAATGACATCCACTTGAAGAGGGTCTTGAGGTAAGATCTGTTGAGAAGCACTACATTAGAGTGATCATTTAAATGTCCTAAAAATCAGATTATGTAACAATCAGTGTATTTACACCTACAGCTCAAGTACAAACACCAATTCCAATTAAGTTGGGATGCTGTGTTAAAAGTGAAAGAAAAAAAATGAATACAGTGATTTCCAAATCCTTTTTAAAAGTTAAGAAAATCTCTTAAAACACCTGTTTGGAACATTTCACAGGGGAACAGGTTCATTGGAAACAGGCGAGGGTCATGATTAGGTAAAAAGGAGGATTCCTAAAAGGTTCAGTCATTGACAAGCAAGGATGTGTTGAGTTACACCATTTTGTGAACAACTGCATGAGCAAATAGTCCAACAGCCCGACAACAACGATTCTCAACATACAGTAGCAAGGACTTTACTGATTTCATCATCCACGGTCCAAAATATCATCAAAAGATTCAGAGAATCCAGGAAAATCTCTGCAAGCTGCAAAACCAACACTGAATGCCCATGACCTTTGATCCCTCGAGCAGCACTGTATAAAAAACCAGCATCATTCTGTAAGGGATATTACCACGCTGGCTCAGGAGCAGTCAGTTAACACAGTTTGTCTCCACATCTACAAGTGCAAGTTAAGCTCTACAATGCAAAGTTAAAGCCATATATCAATAACTCAGAGAAATGCTACCAGCTTTTTTGGGTCCAAGCTCATCTGAGCTGGACTGGGGGGGGCGGGGGGTTAGTGCCCATGGCATGGGTAACCTTCACATCTGTGAGGGCACCATTAATGCTGGTGCAGAGGGATTTGCAAAGCATTGTATCCTGTTTTTTTTAAGGTTTGAACTTATCCTTACTTCTTTGTAAAAGTAAAAGTATTATTCCTGCTTTTCCCCGCTCAGTCATTTGCTTGGAGGTTAATTTAAAAGCTTTTGTACATATTCTGCGTGCTCCACCTGTTTACTTATGCAACAACACTCTTTATAATGTATGAGCTGCTGTCAGAGCGCACCAATTATTGAGCGTTGAGGTTGAGACAGAGGCTAAGTTTGCCATTCATCTTCATGATTGTTCTCAGTCAGAGCAGTTTGTATGAAAAGATCCAAAATAAGTCTTCTATATTTCCAGGTATCTGCCTCCATTGAGTGCTCTCTCCTCTGCTCAGGAAAAAGAGGCCTAATATAATCATATCGAGCCATGAAAGAACTTCAAACCAAGCAGAACAGACAGGACTGAAATGGCATCAATAATATCCCAGCGCAAGGAAAGCCTCTTAAACTTTTAAAGCCAAACAATTTCACAAGGAGCTTCATTTGGATGGACGGGTCACGCTGGGTAAAAGCTTTGACATTGTCACGACACATCATAATAAAAAAAAAAATTGTGATGGCGTGTGTGGCCGTGACACTGCCATCTCCATCTTTTCCAATGTAGATGGACCTGCCACTCGGCTAACCTCGCCACCTGTCAATCACACGTTTCAACGGCACATTAATGACCCTCATTATGTGCTGTGTCCATATGGCGCCATGCTGCATGAGTGTGTGTGTGTGTGTGTATGTTTCTCCGCCCCGAAAGCAGATTGAGCTGGGGACAAGGCCACGCTCCCGGTCCCCTCCCTTAGAATCTCATTGCTGTGGTTACACTGACAGAGGAAATATGGCCGCAGAGCCGGGGGGGCAAACGTAATGGACTCTATGCATCTGCTTCAGAGTGTTATCCCAGATGTCCGGTAAGAGCAAGGGAATGAGCAGCAGGCAGAGCCGGATAATTGCTGTGCGAGGCCACCCAGGAGTGACCGAGAGCCCGCCGACTGATTCTGAGAGTTCAAGTTATGGTGAACTTCTCACCCTATAAATATTGAGAGTGTTCATTTCTGTGACAATCATTCCTGCAGTGGGCGTAGAGGGTTCTGAGACCAGGAATCAACCCAAAAAGTCAATGAAAATGGCAAATAAATTAACCTTTAATTATACCGCCGCCTACGAAGAAGATTAAAAACTGATATTATTCTGAAGATTGGTAAACAGCATGGAGACCCAAGCACCTTTTGGGTTAACTTGCAATTACCGATTTAAACTGCAACCCATCTTCTCTCAAGCAATCTCTGAGGAAGTCAGAGAAGATTACTCAAACTTTTTCCTTTGGTAGAAATTCTGCAAGACGTCCTGAAAATGAACCGTACAAAAAAAGAACAACTTTGGGGAATACAATTATTCTCTTTCCAGTGAGTCATAACAGATGGTTTTATGAAAGTTGTAAAATAGAAATCATTGCTGAAAGATGAAATAAGCGAAGAGTAGTGACTGAAAAAAAAGGAAACATTTCAACATGCTAATTCTAAAAGTTTAAAAGAAGGTCAGATCTAGCTGCTGCGATTTCCCCCTCCTAGTCAACTTCCAGCCTGTGACCAGCGACATCCCAGCCTCTCAACACGCTCATTCATGCAATTGCAAGGTGTCTCCATGAGATGGCGCTACTCTCACAAGAACACATCGGCTCAACCTTTGGTCCAGTTATTACAGAGTGGCCATCATATCAAAAAAGAGAAAACCTGACAACACAAATTCACACAAACATGGTCTTAAATTTAGAGTTTTTTGAGGCTACTTTCATTTTAATGAAGTGATGAGCCAATGCATGAACTCCATGTTGACTAGAGGAAAATGCATAGACCTGTTTGTACACTGTCATGGTTTATGTCTTGTTTTTTGTTCTTTTCATTGTGAGGCACTTTGTGACCTTTGTGAAAAGTGCGATTTAAATAAAGTTTACTAACTTATATAGCTGTACTGACAACATAAACTGTAGTCTGCCAAGTCATAAACAGACTTTTCTGGTAAATCCAGTTACTTTAGGGCAGATAAGACGTGAAGTTTTTTTGGCAAGAATGTTTGTTTTCATAGTTTGCACATAATGGCACATTTCCATACCAATCTACATATTCATCATACCATATAAATATTTTTTGTTGAAATTGGCCTGATATATGTGTATGCACTTGCTTACCTCCCAAAATACTTTGATAAAGATGGAGCTGCAGACGGCTGCCTTGGAGCTTTGCTCTCTTGTCTGTTTTTGTGTACTTTTTTTACTTTCTGCTCCTCTTCTTTGGTCACATTTACAAGACAATAACTATTTAGCAGTTGAAATAATTGCCTAAAAATGAAATTCCTTTTTTTCTATTCTTCTTTGTATATATCCGCTAATCTGCACTAGGGGAGTGAAATCAACCAAAGTCAAATTCCTTGTGTATCCAACATACCTGATCAATAAAGCTGGTTCTGAAGATTTATTTCATTTAAACTCATAACTGCACTTCATATACTGCTGCTTAGGGTCAGCTGGAGAGTGAGCACTTCCCTTATTTTGGATTTGGATTGTCTTGTAAAACTTTATTTTTGGTATTTTTGGTTATTTTCTCAGTATTTTGTTAATAATGACTGCGTAAAGCCGAAACATTCCGTTAAGATCACATGACAAAATTTTTTACCTTGGCGATGTGGGCATGGGGGCTTTACAAATACTTTAATAAGATGTTCAAAAGACTGTGGCCTGAGCTTCTGTCACATCTCAAGTCTCAGGCTCTCATGTCTGAATGTTTGTGTGGTTTTCATGAGATGTAAGCTGTAGCTGTTAAGTACAGGTGACAAATTAAAAAGCCTAGGATGCAGTTCCACGTAGTGATCAATGATGGCCGACACTTTTTGCCTTTCAGCCCCTCATACAGGTTTTGTGACTGAAAGCTATCAGTTGGGAATCTGACACAACCATCTTAAGACGTTTAAACAACAAACATTTGACAGTGTTGAAGAACGAGCTGCTTGGTAGTAAGTAATTTCTACCCACAGATTCCCCACAAACAGGATATCTTCATAGTCATGCAGGGTAGCTTAGTTTACAACAGCAATTAGGCTATAGGCTCTCTGGCCCTGGAGCTAAGTTGTACTTTTAAGCTGGAGCCATTAGCTTTTTACTGTAATATCAGCCTCCGTTAATTTGGATCAAATTACTAGATTAACTGCTGAAGTCAGCGTACTTCAAGAGGAATAGATGATCAGGTAAACAATTGTGCTCACCTCTGGTTACAGGTCTCACTAGACTTGATACCATCATTAAAAGATAAGTTCGGTTTTTTGACACCTGGACCTTATTTTTAGGATTAAATACGCTTGTAGACTCACCCAGACAATTTTGGCGGAGCTCGGAGCCGTTTTCGAGCAATTTAGATCCATCCGACGACGTTTTTCTCTCATGCCGCAGTAGCAGACAGGGCCAGAAATCGAAGCCCCTAAATTAGACATTATCTGCTGCGAAACTCACTCATTTCAGCTACATTTTATAAATGAATGGCCAGTGTTATCACCATGTCAGCTCAACTTTGTTGTTATGGTCATCTGGGGCTTTACAAGGATGGGTAACTTTTGGTGACGTCATAGACAAGAACATGAGTAGAGCCGCTTTTGTTGCTAGGCTACACGGCTACACGGCTATTTTTGTGCAACATGGCGGAATATTTATCCGATGTAGAAGTGTCTGACGACGACTTTGAGTATAATGGATGCCCTTATCGTTTTGAGCCAGGATATACTGACAAGGAGCTATTTGAAAGGAGGATGCAGAGGGAAAGAGCCGAACAGCTGGCCAGAGAACAAGCAACCACTGCACATCCACGAATGGGGGCTAACTGGTGGTGTTGTTGTGGACATTGCACGGCAATGGCAACAGAGGAGGAGTGCCTTTGCTGCTCAGAGTGGGACTTGAGACCAGAGGAAACACGTATTGATGCCTCCCAAAATACGATTTCTGGCCCCGTCTGCTACTTCGGCATGAGAAAAAACGCTGTTGGATAGATCTAAATTGCTCGAAAACGGCTCTGAGCTCCGCCAAAATTGTCTGGGTGAGTCTACGAGCGTATTTAATCTTAAAAATAAGGTCCAGGTGTCAAAAAAACGAACTTATCCTTTAATTTGCTCAGACAGAAAAATGTGGATATTGGTCCTCAGTAGAACCAGGTTAGATCACAGTTTCTTTCCACGAGTCAACGACTTATTTATTTCATCTTAAGATTTTAAATTTCACCTTAGATATAAGTAAGAATGTGAGAAAACATCCACATTTTGAGATGAGCTCTGACAGCAACATTTTACCCTCTGCATGTGATTCTAATTCTTGGCTGGTAGAAATGTGCAGGAAATGTCCTGGACCCTGACTTCCCTGTAATGCTTTGCTTTCTGCTGGATTTCTGTTTCCTTTTGCAATCATAATAAAGCTAATGGGGCCATTGTAGCAGAGGTAATGGCCACGCTGGTCTGACTAACCCAGCATGATTGACTTCCTGCTTTGTTGAGGAGTTTGCTTTGCCGCTCCAATTTTTCATCAATGTATTCCCTAGAATGGGCCTTTGTTATTTCCTCTAATCTACCTGACACTGCTTTTACACCGGGATGAGATGAAGACAGGAACTACACAAACTTACTGAGGGGCTAAAGCAGGGACAACAAGCATGAAAAATATAAGGATGTATATATTATTAGGATGCATCAACTGGATGTTAGCTGCCCTGGTTATGATGAGGATTTTGATTTTAAGTTTTCTCTAATTTATTTCTAAGGCGTTTTGAGCCTTTTTTGCTTCTGATTTCACCTTCTCTGATATTGAATTTTAATCTCTGGTGGGGATATGTTCTACCCATACTTCTGCTCTGACTAAATAACCAAAAAAAAGTCTCAAATCAAGCACAGATCGGTCTTGAAAACAGTCACAGCCTCTCCAAGCATGCTAATAACCCAATGTTACACTCAGGGCACACTGATGGGCATGCATGCAATCCAATGCAAATAAATACAAACATGCCTTTTTGCTCTAAAACAAAGAACAGCAAGAACATTAAACGTAATTTAAAATACAACTCACAAAATATTTTACTCACTTGTAATAACTTTCGGAGCAGACTTGTCACTACCAATGTGGCTGTCAAGACAGTCTATGCAGTCTTTTGGTACGTTACATTTATCTTGGTACTTGAATATCGGAACTGGGAATTCTCTTAAATCTTAGTTACACACATTCCAATTACGAGCTAGTGAGCTCAGGGGTGTGAAGCGGCTGGGATGAGAATCAGCACCTCCAAATCTGAGTCCATGATCCATGCCCGGTGGAAGATGGAGTGGCCTCTCCGGATCGGGGATGAGATTCTAAACCAAGTGGAGGAGTTGAAGTGTCTCGGGGTCTTGTTCACGGATGAGGGAAGGATGGAACGAAAGATCAACAGACGGTGCGGAGTCGGTAGTGATGCGGACTCTGCACCAGTCCGTCGTGGTAAAGAGGGAACTGAGCCAAAAGGCCAGCTCTCGATTTACTGCTCGATCTTCGTTCCTACCCTCACCTATGGTCCTTAGGCTGCTGCCCCAGCGACCTGACCATGGATAAGCGGGAGAAGATGGATGGATGAACTCGGGGGTACCTGAAGAGTAGAAATTCTGACCAACTGGGGCATTCCTACTACAGTCTCTTATTTGTAACTTGGACATCACGACCTCCAGGATCAAATGAACTGCACCATTTCTACTAATGTCTTTGCTTCCATGCATGTTCCAAGTCAGTTTGATTTTTTTTTAATTACTTTGATTTGGTTTCCATTTTATTTACATCCAACAGTGAAGTGAAAATTTGCTATACAGCCTGATAAAAATGTAAAGATTAGACTAAATATCATGCATAAACATTTACACATGGCTGTTTCTTAAGTGTCAGAGGATGTGCAACCGGTGAACCTCTTAATGAGAAGCTAGGTTGCTATTGCAGAAGACTCACACCCTCTGACACCATCAGCAGCATGTTTATTTTTAGACCCTAGCGTGAACGCTACACATTTCTCCCTCTCTCTCTTACTCTTCAGACGGCCTTGTCCTCGGAGACGATGGCACGCAGAGGAGCATATCCCGACCCCCCTCCCCTCTCTGCTGTCAGTGTATTCCAGTGATGTGGGTCGCCTCGTGGGCTGTAGCTCGGTAACCAAAGCTGCTGGAAACACAAACACACAGCGGCGAGGGCCGGGGCTGAATGCTCACACATGTAGTAGAGCTCTTCCTCCTCCCATCTATTGTGCTCAGTTTGAGGGGATCAATTTGACGGCTGGAGAGGTTTGATTAACTGTCTAACAGCGAAGTTCAGATAAGACCATGAACAGGTTGTAACTCGAGATGAATGACTCCAAAAACGTGGGTTTACTTGATAACAAATTACCCGACTCTGATAGGCAGTTCAGTAATTTGTTGCTAAGTGAGTCAAACAGAAGGAGCTATATTCGTTGCTTGTGGATGAGAGAATTTTGTTGATTTATTTTCACACAAAAGTGAGATGTCTCACTTTTGAACAGATGAAGACTTTTTACATACTAAGCTCAAAGGATAACGGAAAACACAACTCATTTTCTTTTACCTACAGGGATGAAATATAATTTCAACCAAATAAATCTGTCATTCAAGCTCAAGTCGCCAAGAACGAAAACACAAAGCTTGTCCCTCCAACTAACAGGATTCGTGGCAAGAAATTAAAGTCTCTCACTCAAGCTGTGCGTCTCTGCCCAGGCCTCTCGCTGCCTCGTGGGCTTCAGATGCAGTCAGACATCTCGAGGGCGTAAAGAGAGAAGACGTGCTGAATCCAATAGTCCACGCTCGCCCAGATTTGCTGACTGGCAGGCTTTGCAGAGGGGTTACGGCAGGCCTTTTGCCAAAATTCATCTCGTCTGAAAGGGCTCTCATGCGGATACGCTGGTGTGGGCTCTGCCTGGACTTCCACTGAGTCTGCCTGACTCAAGTTATACTTGTGAGATTTCCCCCACAGTTCACTGCTCAGCTGATATGATCATAAAAGACATCAGGTAGCAGAGGCTTGCTCTTGTCTTCGGGGAAAGGTCCAGAACAAGGATTTCATTTAGTGGTCATAAAAGCAGGGAGCTTGTAACATTTCAGGTGACAGCCAAAAAGAATTTAAGCAGGGGTGGACACAGTTAGCTAAATATTCAACTCTGTTAATCCCTTTTAATTTAATCAAGGTAAACATTAAAAGTTAATAAAACATGATGAATGTGTGACAGCTGGCCCTTGGCTGTCTGTACGAAGAGAAAACAGAAATTATTTTATATACAAATAGACAACACAAATGGGAAGAACACCCAGAGACACAAGACACTGGAGACAATAGGAGACTAGGTAAAAGACAATATATTTTACTCTTTTTTTTAACAAGTATACATTGGTCTCAGATGTCCCTGGAGCATATATTTTTTCAGTTTCTTGCCTAAAAATCCATTAAGATATCCGATTTGCATTCTCATAAAGCCCTCTGGTTCAACCATCCTCAGCTGTTTTGGTGTAAATCTACATGAGCTGTGAGATTGTGGCTTTGGCTTTCAATTGCAGTGCTCTAACGTTACCATTGATTGGTGCAGGAAAGCGTCCAAAGCAGAGGTGAGTAAGCATTTAACACTTCAGTTCCCACTACTGAAAGTATATAGGATTTTAAAATAGCTTTCTTAATAAATGCCTGAAATAAGGTCTGTGGTGAACACATACAAACAAGATTGGAAAGTTTCATTCTGCAACATAAAATACTGAAGATACTGCCTCGCTTTTAAATCTTGAAGATTTATTGTGCTTTTAAGAGGATGCTTGCTACAAAAACTAGGCACTTGTAACAGAGATATTCTGGTTTCAATTCAGTAAAACGGAAAAAGAGTAGTCAGTGCTTTTCATTTAAACATTTGGTGGTTTTCCTCGACGGTAAAATGTTTTGACTTAAGGTCCTTGTTTCTCCCTGGAATGCTAATGCCAAATAGAGGAGGCACAATTCTTTTATATTTGTCCAAAAATGACATTTATTTGTGCTTTGCAAGCCTGACTCAGCCTCTCAGAGCAGCCGGGCTTCTCTGCAAACTCAGGTACTTATTCTGAGCGCTTCAGTCACTGTCAGACCCCCAAAAGTCTGCATCCAGGACAACTTATGTCCGTACATTTAAATCCCCCGATGAACAAAGGAGGAACAGGGAGGCCACAGCGAGCGGAAATGTGAGCATTGATCGATTGGCCTGGCCTTTTACTGCAACTGCACATACTCATACACACATTCAACCCCACAGCAGGTTATTGTTTCCTTTTATACATGCACAGACAAACCAAGACACAACATATTATATTATATTATTAATGCTTCAGTTAGAGCCATAAGGGAGAATGAATCAGCATCAAGTATAAAAGAAACCAGGTAATAAGACCTTTTTCTGCTCCATACATTTTATTCTCAAGGAGACAAACCTATAACATTTATTACTATGGATACTATTGAATATAACACCAGCACCAATATTAATCACACAGCATGACTCTCTGTAGGATCTCTTAGAATAGGTTTTCTAATGAAATACGATGGAGCTCTTCTGGCCGACTTTGTTTAGTTCTTATCCATTCTGCATTTTCTTTCACTAAAGTACTGTACAAGAGGAAGACATCAGGCAGTTTGGCCACTTCCTCTTTTAGAAGCAAGAAAGGTGATTATAAAAAAGACTTCTGACTCAAAGGATAGGATGACACATTCATGTTACGTCCGTCTCTGTGGGGAAGCAAAGTACAGCAGTATATTTGACAGGTTTATCCAACATGCCGATAAATGAAAGAAAACATGTTAGAGTTCTGCTCATTCAACTTGTTCACAGTGTAATAAAATAGGGTTCAGAGCTTTTAAAGAACTTTCAAAGGTATTTTCGAGCTTTTTAGCACCTTACACCTGTTCTAAGTTGTGAATTCACACAATTGAATATATACTCCAAATCAGGGGGCCAGACCGTGGATAATTTGGAGCAGGGTCTTTAAAAAATAAAACTAATTCATTCCATTCCCCTAATTTGACTTATAGAGACCAAAAGGTCTTTCCTCCTCTTAATGGGAGAAATGAAGATCCATCAAGCCACGGTGCATGTCAGGCTGCAAGTGAAGGCTTGTTTAGTAGTTCAGTTTAGCTAAAACGACAAAACACTCAACAGTATGGAAATATAACTGCTGAAGAAGACTGCATGGTAAAGCCGGGGATGTGACTATGGATTGTGTTTTTCTTCATTTTATGTTTGAAGAAAGAAATGAAAAAAAGTTGCAAAAATCTAAGTGTAGCATGATGAGACAAAGAGGGCAAGTGTCTTTTACATAAAGCTGTAAACTTCACTAAAGCAAATATAAACCATTCCTGTCCACATTTTTAAGCTTTCATTTTGTCTTTTCACGCCTCTAAAAATGCTAGCCTTTGCCTCGTTTCCACTGAGTGGTCTTGCTTACAATTCCGTACGGTTTGGAGCAGCAAACCCTGGCCTTGTTTGCGTTTCCACCTTTACTTGAGAGCGGGGATGTGAGGCAGGAGGAAAGGGTCGCAACGGCTACATAATGCATACTGTCACAGCCATGCATCAGTCTGCAGTAAAGCACTATTGTAAACTAGAAAAGCACTCGGAGAGCGCAGACCTCCGCCAGGATACAATCCTGGATCTCAGTGACATGAGCTTGAAAAATGTTGACATGACTTTGCAAATAAACTACAATTCCCATAATGACGTAAAGGGGGCAGAACCCTCACAGCAGCCGAGGAGAAATGAATGGGATTTGCTATTATAAACTTCAGTGTTTTTTTGCGATGTCAATCTGGATCTGATCCAGATGAAATTGACTGTGATGACAGAGTTATATTATTTATATTACTGTGCAAATTTTGAAGCAAATCCATCCAGTGATGTCAGAGATATGATTTTTTAAAATACAGCCCAATGTTAAGTCATGGGATTTTTCGCAAATTTGGGGAATTTCTTACATCCAGACAATTGTGCGGACCACCACCAAAATGTAATGGCTTCCTTCTTGGACCAAAACACACCTCTGGTAAAATTTTCATGTAAATCCATCCAGTAGTTTTTGTGTAATCTTGCTAACAGACAAACAAACAAACAGACAAACACACACACAGACAGACCCTGGTGAAAACATAACCTCCTTGGTGGAGGTAACAAAGAGTAGCAATGGAGGACTTCCATCACTTCAGCACTCTGTGGAGCATTGTTTCCTGTAGACATTCTTTACAGCGACAGCAGAGAGCAAATCACCTTAATCCACAGCATCTTTGATCATGGCAGCGTGTGTGTTTTTGTTTTTGCTGCTGTTGCATAAGAATTGACAACTTTTGAGACCAATCAATAGACTGCAGCGCTTTTAGCTCCACCTTTTAGGGTTGGTTTGGCCCCCGCCTTCAGAGGAATGCCAGAAAGTGGGATGGCACGGGTCGGTTATTTGTGTACCTTTACTCCTTCTCTGACTGTGAGACACCAGGAAATGTGTGCCGTGCCGAGCCAAACTGAACCGGACTGCTTGGTGGATATGCAGCTTTAGAAAGTAGCCTACTAAGCTGTTCCAGTTCTGCCTACTGGTGAATCACAAATACTCAATTCATCCACTCCTTCACTTGCTGTTCATTTTCCTCTTTTGACATACTGTATAAGCCATTAAATTATTTTCCCCTTTTATGAATGAAACATTGTATCCTAGGTCCCTATAATGAACAGTTACAGTAAATGGAAGGCAGGCCTGTAAAAATGGAGCCCTCATACAAGACCAACACAACATTATGTCGTCTCCACATTTGTTATATTAGAGGGGAAATGTACAGTGCTTTTAACTCTAAATTGACTACCTTGTGCAACAAATCAGATTTTTCTGTCAGCTTTTTCCAATCCAGAGCAATCCAGTGATTCTAGAAAAGCCTAATAAAAAGTTGCAGCGTATAAATAAAGAAGATATAGAGGTCTATTTGAGGAATATACAGTATACAACAGAACAGTCACAGCAGATATACATATATATATATTTTTTTACTTTTTTGAAGTAGATGTCCCAGGAACAGAGCAACCTTTTGGGTCCTGAGCCAGTAAAGTTTGGGAACTTCTGATGTACGGAAACCTCAAGTGGACAAGGATCCAAGCAATTTATTCCGTGGCATTTTCCCACAAAATTAGAAAATATTTGCTGTTTACTTGTGAGTGTAACTTTTACATCTCCTTTCATGGGTCAGTGATGCTTAACAGCCAGTCCACTCAGTTAAGGGCCACAGCAGAAGGTATTTTTTTACATACCTATGGTACATGTTTCAAGCCCATCTAGGCAACAGCCCACAGAAAATATTTTCGAAGGACAAAGAAACTGGAGAGTGAGTAATTGAACGCTTTGTCCGTCAAACTCATTATGGGACAGTCAGAGGCTTGCAGTCACTTCTCACTTTCAGAACACTGAACCCGCACTCGTAGTTTACTACCTTGTTGTCCTTAAAAGACAGATAAGCCTGGTCATTTTCTGATTTGGAATAATCCTGTTTGAAATCTTGTGAATATAATTGCTTTGCAAGGTCACCCATCAGGGCTTCTGGAATGATGTGCTTTTAGTCCAAATTGCAGCACCCTTTGCTAAAATAATTTGAACACTTCCAGCATTTTACATTTCCTCATCAGGAGGCAGTGATGTGGCCTGAGGCTGGACCAGTTAGGCACTGGTGATATTTGCTCGATATTGTATCCCAGTCCTAAATGTCACAATCTTCCTCTAAGCATTTAACGTAAAATGGTTTTGTCTTCTATATCTGATTCTATTTCAACAGCACAAGGGCAAAACAACTCCTCTCAGCTGAGAAAACCATAACTGAAAATTCTTGATTTCTTTTATTGAAATGTCAATGCTGCCTTCAGTCAGGTTTTGCCCTTACAGATCTGACAAAAAATAAATATTACTTTGTCCAGCAGCTGCAGCATATTTGAAGGTCAGCCATTTCTTGTGTCCTTAACAGTTTTTCCCTGATGCAGCGAAGTATGGGGATGGTAAACATATGTATCTCTTTCTCTTTTAGCCGACTGCGCTTATCTGCAGGGGTGCAGCGTGCTGATACTGTGAGTTTGCAAGCTGTGGCAAAGCCCCATTCAGATCTGACTTTAAACAGGGGTCCTCTGTCTTGACTACTTTGTATTCCAGCGACAGGAAGGTCAAACCTCATTTGATTTGAGGGGGGAGAAAATATACTGAGAAAATCCCTCTACCACCCTGCTTGTGCTAAAATTTAAAGCTTGTCTTGCCACAGGCTTTAGCAACAGGCTAATATGAGGTGTTTCATGAGGAGAGTAGTGACCAGAAGGATGGGGAGGTGTCTGTAAGTGCAGCACTGAATCACTCAGTCAAAATAAAAGCCTAGGTGAGTCATCCTGGGCTCGATGAAGCTGTTCTGATCAGTATGCACCTGCAGGCAGATGTGTGCCTTGAATTAATGGGTTCTTCCTGGGTTTTCTGCATAGCGATACAGCTAAAAATGTTACTTTTTCTACTTTCTGTCCCTCGGGTTTTTAAACTGTGGTTTGTTAATCAACCCAAAGCTTTTATTCAGTTCAGATAAATAACAATCACAACCATACAGAGGGATTTTGTAGCAGAGATTATGTCCTAGATTAAAAAAATGACTATTAATAACTACAGACAAAAAGAGGGTAACTAGATTAAATAAATCTTTGATATTTACCTACGGCCAACTCTTGGCCCCATGATGCTAAAAAGTTAAGGACGGGCTAGTAGGCATTCAAAAACCCCAATACTTGGATGGTTGTGATGGCCAGGAGTCTGGAGCTGGTCACATCTGATTTATCATGAGTTAAGTGTTGCTGCATTTCCACCAAGCAGTCCATTAAGGTTCAGCTCAGTACAGAATGTAACTACGGGTGCTTCCACAGCGAGAAGACAAGTTATCCAAAGAACTGACCAGCGCTGTCCCACTTTTTGGCACCTGCAATCATACCAAACCAGCCCTACAGGGTGGAGCTAAGAGAGCTACAGCTGATTGTTGATTGGTCACAAAAATCGCCGGTTCCCATGCAACCACAGCTAAAACTGAAATACATGCCGTGCCGTGTTCAAATAAGCTGCTGATTTATAGAATGTATTCACTGCTGTGAGTGCTGGAAGTCCTCCATTGTTGCTCCTTGTGTACAATTACTCTACTTTCCTGCTGTGATATCACGCAGTTGACTAGCTGGTGTGACCCTCTCTTCCTGGTTCACATCCCTGCTCTCAAGTGAAGGTCCAGCTGGTGGTACAGTTTACAGTTTGAAACCAACCCAAAATGAACTGAACCAAACCAGACCACTCAGTGTAAAAACAGCGAATTATAGCCTCAGCTCTCACCACAAAGCAGCTTGTCTCTCCCATTCCCATTTCATACGTGTAGTTATAGTGATATTCATCAGCAGCATGTTTCATTAAGGTGCTAAATAGATGTTACTCATACTTATGCTTCACAAGCTCTGGGTTCCTGAACTTTTAGACTTCAGCAGCGCAGATGTGGACCCCCGCTGTCCCTGGTAGTGTTTAAGCATATTTGTATGTATATATGTGTATTTTTACATACAGTATCTATATACGCATTGATGTGTTTCCATAAAATGAGGAGTATGGCTTCAGCCTACTCTACTTTAAAGTTTCTTGAGATAACACTTGTTATGAACTGGCGCTGTACAAATAATGATCGAATGATTGATTGATTAATATTCACCCCTGATCAAAATCTTAAGACCAGTTGAAAAGTTGCAAAGATTTGCATTTTGCAATGTTGGATCTTAAGTGTTCGAACTACAGCTTCAAATGCAAAAAGGAGAAATGGGAGCGAGAGACAAGTTTGGCAAATAAAAATGACTAAAATGTTATTAAAACTCTTGTCATCTTAGGGTCAAATGTAGATCTATTTAACAATTACTAGAACTGTCGAAATATTATTCATTTCAAAAAATAAATGTAAAATCCTGGATAAAACGATCAAGTATGTGACCAAAGTCGGTGACTGGGCCGTGCATTGCTTTGTGATCGACGTACTGTTGTCCTTATTTAAGTGTGCCTTGTTAGATATCATACATCCACGTTTATGTGCTAAATCCAGTTTTAGATATTTCCTGTGCTTTGCTTGGATTCAATATGTTTGTCTGGATATTTAGTATAATTCTATTTTTGTATTTTTTATGTGTTGCCGTTCCTTCTTTATTTCATTTATTTATTTATTTAAATAGAGGAAATTGCATATTAACGAATATTGTCATGTAAATGTGACATATTTTAGCCACATGCTAACTTCCATCTGTTGTCCCCAGCTGGTTGATGTAATTCATTTATATACCATTATTTCTCTATTTTAAAACACACTTTTTTGTATTTCAATAAGCTCTAATCTTCGGGTGCGTATCATACACAAGTACGTGCAAAATACTTAAAATATTTTGTCTTGCCAAAGACATATTTTAAGTATTTTAAGTGTTTAACAAACTTTTGTTTAACTGGTTCAATCAAATGTTTTGGGTCTTAATTAGTTTAACTTTGTGTAATCATCGTTTAATTTTCAAGTGTTACCACTCACTGGCAAACACAGAGCGCTGCCATCTTGTAAGCAAGGGGACGCAAAATAGCTGCGCTGTGATTGGTCGAAGACATCAGTATGTTGATAGTTGGTCTCTGATTGGTCGATACACTACGCATGCTTGAAGCAAAAGCTGTTTCCACATCCATTTGAGAGAGAAAATTGTGTATTTGTTGTGAAAATACTGAGATTTCATTGATTAAAACTTTGAATTAAAGGCCATTTTTGAGTTGTCTGAGAGAGTAAGCTTTGGGCAAAATATGGGGTGCGTGTTATAATCAAGAAATCACGGTAAGTCTGAACAAAAGTGTCTTTCAAGAGCCTTGTCCGTGCCCTGCACTGTGAACAGAACTTCTGCTTTAATTTAATGTACCTGTGTATCACTTATTCTATCATTCACCCACCCAGGGCCTTGAAAACTAACTAAAATGGTAAACTGGCCCACCACAAAAATGTTTAGTGTTCATTCTCCTAACTTGATCTTTACTTCTCTATGAATCCAAAATAAATCTAAATCAGCTTCCAAAAATGGACTTATTTCTGTCGTTAACGTTTTCTGGAAACTGTGTCCTTCGCTGCAGTTTGATAACACAGCCTCAACTACTGATTTAAGCATCTGCTCGTGCTCCAGGAACAAGCCCAGGCATAGCCGCCGGGTCATAAAACCCTGTCAGAGTGAATAATGAGGTGGTCTACAAGGCTGAGACAGTGCCAGACCAGGTAGGTGACGTGCCGGGGGCAAAGCATGCTGGGATCGGCATGGTTCTGCCGACAGGCTCAGTAGCACTTTGTCATCTGCCGAGCTGGCTTGTGTTTGCACTCTGAAGAGGTTTGGGCTGTCAGCGGCTCGAGGAAAGGCGAAACCCCTTCATGATGTCAGATAAACACCAGGAGTGGAGGAGCGTGCCCGGCTTCAAAACAGATTGGAAAACTCTGGGAGGCTTTAGGAAGAGAGAGAAAATAGAATCAGCCGGGCATGAGAGCATCTGGGCCGTGAACTCTCCTTCAGTTTTTGTTCCCCCTCCCCTCTTTTCCACTCCCTTTCCCTCTCCTCCAGCAAAACCTTGTCAGCAAACCGAGCCTCTCCACCGACCCATTAGACGGGAGGTTTTGAAGTGGCATGAGGCAGCGAGAGCCTGCTCGTTATTGTGCTTCTATTGTCAACGAGATCAGTCGTGCCCTTTCGAGCGGGTGCATCGCCTTCGAGAAAAGATTACACACAATGTCACGACCACTGTTGGGACTTCAAGGCAACCCTTTAACCGACAAGACAACATGATGAAACAACCCAAACTAGATGATAGACAAGTATCTGGGAGGGAAAAGGGAAAAATACAGATGTCAGAAGAGCCTTCCAGCTGTCAGAGGAGTCTCCAAAGCTCGTTTGCATGCAAGAAATACTGTCCAAGAATTCACAAACCTCACAGAGTACTGTTACAGAAATGCCTCTGTTTGTACAATGCAGTTATGGATGTCTGCTTATTCAAACAAAACTAAATAAGACTGGAGTTTGAGATGAAATAAGATGTCAAAAGACAGCAAGGAACATTTTTTCCTGCTCAAAAGACATCACAAATTTACAATTCTGCAAACTCAAAAGGACAAGAGGAATTTATTCTTCATATTTAACTGATATAGAAATGTCTTGCAGTTCCATCCATCTGCAAAACTGTCCAACCTTACTGGACAAGAATCGATGTAAACCCTCTACAGAAAATGGATATATATATTCTGAGTAATTCCGAGTTTCTTGTTGAGCCCTGAGTAACTTAAAAGTGTTTGGGTTTTTTGAAATGGGGTTGCTAGAAGCCCAAGGCACAAGTAAATATGAGAGCCAGTAAAGGAACTTGCTAACTTTGTCCCTGGTGGGAGATATCTGGGGTGGGCATCAGCCTCGTAATCAAAGCACTTACAGGTTAAAACTACTCAAAAAACTACGTTGAGAACTTCGGTATTTTGTGATGCAACAAAGGACTTAATATCCTTCCTCCAGCAACATAGCGGTCACCCAATTTTTCAGAGATAGCTATCATTGAAGCACAAACTAATATAAATCACTACATTTGGCTTATGGACATCAGGACCCATCCCTCTGCAGTGACAAAGCATCGTGATTGCAGTGCCCAATTTATCGAAATGAAAGAGCACTGACAAAAGGTGCAGTTTCTCCATCCCTCTTTCTACCTGTGACTCAATCTGTAAAAGTTATTCCTTTGTGCACTCAGGTTCTTAATGTCCTCTCGTACCCACAACTAACTGCAAATTGTCATTACTAGAGTCACAACTACTCATTTTGAGTTCAGTCATAGTGAAATTTGTTTCCGCTGACTACCTGACCAGCTGATGGCGGAGGGATGTATAACCACTACATCCCAACATACTGAAGTTCTGCACAGGGGCTTTATCAAGGAAAAGTTTAACACTGTTAAGAATCTTACTGTATTACATTGTAGAGCCAACAGTTTTTAAGTTGTTTTTACCTATAAGAGGGTTAATTTTGAGGCTTTTGGGGGCTAACTTGAAATTCTGAGCAGATTTTGACAATATTTTTAGGGAATGTTGGGTCATGGCGCAAGGAAGTGATAGATTCTGGTGCTACTCCAAATCCAGATGTGGATCCAGGATTTTTTTTTTAAGATTTGTGAACATAGCAGATGAGGCAGTTTTCCACATTTCCCAGAAAAACTTTGTTAAGATAACAAAAGTCTGTCTAATATCAGAGTCAGTTGTCAGAGCTTTGCACACAGAGTCTGTGTCCCCTGTATGCAGGCTGAAGCTGCTTCAGTAACAGATGGACCAACATGATGCTCGAGGCAGAAAGGTTATGTTTCTGCCAGTGTTCATCCATTTGTTTATCTTTCTGTCCTTCTGTAAGCAATACAACATTCTCACTGAAATTATATGTGACTTTCAGAGTTATTAAGTGGATGTCAGAGCTTGATTTTTGAGAGTTACCGTCTTAATTTGATTTATCAATTAGTGACAGCAGTCTTCAAAATCACACTGCAGTATGTACTTAATAGTTAGGCTTCTTATTACCTCCGCCAAGGAGGTTATGTTTTCGCCAGGGTCTGTTTTTGTGTTTGTTTGTTACTTCCGCCAAGGAGGTTATGTTTTCGCCAGCGTTTATCTGTCTGTCTGTTTGTCTGTTTGTGTTGAAAATAACTTGAAAAGTTCTGAATGGATTTGGATGAAATTTTCAGGAATTGTCGGGAATGGGATAAGGAAGAAGTGATTAAATTTTGGGGTTGATCCGGATCACCGTCTGGATCCAGGAATTTTTTAAAGGATTCTTTAACATTGCCAGATAGGACCATTTTCGCCAAAGTGGACCGAAGCTGCTTGGCGGAGGTCTGCACTCTCTGAGTGCTTTTCTAGTTTGTTTGTCTGTTAGCAAGATAATGCAAAAACTACTGGATGGTTTTACATGAAAAATTCACCAGATGTGTAGTTTGATCCAAGGAAGAAGCCATTACATTTTGGTGGTGATCTGCATGTATGTCTGGATGCAAAAAAAATCCCAAAATTTGTGAAAAATCCCATGACTTAACATTGGGCCATATTTTAAAAAATCATATCTCTGACATAACTGGATGGATTTGCTTCAAAATGTACACGATAATATACATAATTCAAATCTATCATCACGGTCAATTTCATCTGGATCCGATCCAGATTGATATCACAAACAAACATTGAAGTTTATAATGGCAAATTCCATTCATTTCTCCTCGATTGCTGTGAGGGTTCCGCCCCTTTATGTCATTTTGGGAATTGTTTTTATTTGCAAACTCACGTCAGTGTTTTCAAGCCTATGTCACTACGTTACCCAGCTTCCCTTGCAATGCCAGCGGAGGACTTCTCCACATGGACAGACATGAGCGGAGACTCGGCCGTCATATCGGTGTGCGTGGTGATCCAGAATTGTATCTTGGCAGAGGTCTGTGCTCTCCGAGTACTTTTCTAGTTTGCTTTTATGTCTTTAAGGTGCCTTGGTGGGTATTCCAGTTTGTTTTAAAACCAGCTAAAATGTCACAATCTGAGCTATAAACTAAATATATCATAAAACATACAAACTCAAACTAAATAAAGTGAGAGAAAAAGCTTCACCAACAACTATTCTAAACAAAAAAAAATAATCTGTAAAATCAAGGTACTATGCTTCTTATGTGGAGTAGCCTGGCCTTGACAATCACTTCCACCTTAATGTGTATTACTGAGTGTCAGATAAACACTGTTACATGACTGAATTCACTCTAAGACAAAAAGGCGAGGACAACAATAAATGGCGTTTTTGTATTGGTTGTTATAAAAAATGAATCCAGTAAGAATTTTTCTATGGCTTGATTAAACTGCAGATCAGGTTTGTCCTCAAGGTGTCTTTGGTTGATCATTTTTCACTGAATATAATTGAGGAAGTGTGATAATCAACCCATCACACCACCCCCCAGAAAGACAACTGTAATTCTTATAAGCTGAGAAAGTCCAAAAGAGGCACAATTTAATGAATTGGGAAGCAAAGTAATCTACCACTGATTGCAAAGGTGACTTAAAGAAAGCTGAATTATTAAAATGGCCATAATCAATCAGCGCAAAAGACAGTTCATGCCTGAGAGTGCTGTGACACCCGACCCCACCCTCCGCCTTTTCTGGACAGGAAAAGAATGGCTAAAAGCAGCGGAGAAATGCTCTGTGTGTGCGGCAGCATTCATCGCTGCAGGGGACCCTAAATGAACACCAATCAAAGGGAATGGAGGCCAACACAGCGAGCTCGAACCCTCATCATCCCCCAGCGTGAAGCTCATGGAGAGGTGGGTGGATGTTCAGAAATAAAAGGCAACTTACAGATCCCTGGACCATGAGTCAAAAAGTGCAAGAATACTCATTCATCATCCCTGTTTCTGACGCAAAAACGCCTTTTTTTTATATTAAATTGATCAAGCCAAACCCCTTCATCGAATGCGTCACCTCAACCCCAGGGTGCATCAACAGATTCCACAGGGGTTGGTCAGCCACGTACAGTGTCACATAAAAAGTTCTCTGAATAGTCCAAAGCAGAGCTGAATACAAATGACTGAATCCTCAACGCACGTCAGAAGGGAGAAAGGGATTATAGAAATAACCCTAACTTAATAACAACCAGAAATATCAATGCTAAACACTCTGACCTACAAAGGCAGAGATAAAAGTGAGGCAGGGAAAAGTATTTTTGGAAGCTGATGTGTCATGTCCATGGAGAATGGCCTGAAGACCAAAGTGGAGATGGTATTTCTGTAATCTAAATCAAACTGAGCATGAAGGAAAAGTTCAGCCTCGCATGTGTGATTTAAAACATCGATAAAGGTCATTAATTGGAGGAGGAGGATACTTCTCCACAAGGCATCATTCAAGCAAACATGATCATTAAAACAAGCTGTAAACACGGTCAAACAAGGGGAACATTCATTTGAGAAATACGATAGATATTTCAAGCAGAAGAATTACAAGCACACTGCAGAATATGACATCTTTTGTCTTAAATATCTCATGCATATCACATATATGTGGCTACATATTTGAATCACAGGAAGGATTCAGTCTTGCATGCTTGAAACAGACACACATGGAAAATGTCAAATTTGATGCAGGAAGTATTTTAAGAATCACGCTGCCACAAAAACAACCCCAGACTTTGCTTTTGACCGATCATTGAACTACGTCAGTCCTTCACTTGTATACCCTCACTAAGACATAAACTAACCATTTTTTCTGTCATTCAGCACAGTTACCTTCTTCCAGCTTCATTATTATTTTCATCTCCATGCCAGATTATTTGAAGTGTTCAAACAAATAAAATTAAGTGGACAATGTGTTTCTGAGTGGGAAAAAGAACAGAAAAAGAATCACAGTACCTGGCTTGGCTGTGTCTAATGCTGACAGAAGTAAAGTGGCATAATGATTAAATAAGTGAGAGATAATAAAAAAGGGTATTTTTCCTCTTATACAAAATGATCATCTTTAAGCATAATATTTGTTCTGTCAGTATTCATTCAAAAAAATCACTTTTTTGTAAAGTCTGTTAACAAATGTGTTATTGAGCTCTTTGGATGTGATAAAGCAAACAGTTCAAGTTCATCTCTATCAAAGATGAAAGTTGTGAAAATCATGACCCACATCTTTGTTAGTGGACACACACTTTTTCATTTCACATCAGGAATTATAGAAACACAAGACAAAGTCTATAGGAAAACTCTCAACAGGCTGACAAAGTTGTGTCTGAAGTGTCAATCGAAGTCTGACTGCAGCGAGCTGAAAAGAGACATTGTACCAATTATCACCTTTTGCAGACAGCTTATAAGAAGAAGAGGCCGGGAGCAGTGAACTCGGAGCACAAAAGGTGATTACAGTTTGAAAGAGCAGCAGGAGCTTTCTGCAGAGCTTGCCTGTCGAGACCGTCATCGAGTCTCCTCTAACTCCTGTAATCTTCCCATTCTGACTCAAAATGTTGTTATTGGATTCTTGTACTTCACACAGAGATTGGACACAGCATTGATTGGACTTTGTGAGCTTCTGTGTCATTGTAAGTGACCTTACCTAAAGCACTGTTTTACTAATTATTACAGCTACTGTGGCCTGGTGGTTATGTTACTCTTTGAGGTTGAGACTTGCCTAAAAGTGGGGGTAAGGTTGAAGAAAATACTTCAGCAGTTCTTGATAAACAATGTTCACAAGCAAGAGATGAATACGAGACTCACTGACCTAACCTTTGACCTTGTACTCCAAAATGTATCTAAGTTTAAGTCCAGTCATAGTGCACATTTGCACAGTGTTTGAAGAAAATCCTTTTTACAGCAACATGAAAGTCAGAGCATGGTCTGGACCTTTGGTAGGGGGTACAAGATATTGTTGTCACAATACTAACATCACCAGATGATAGCTTAAAACACTGATTATCATAGCTGGCAAAGTTTCTGCTATAACATGTTAGCCACATGTGTTGCTAATAGACCTTTTCTGACATAAAATATTTGTCCTGCCCACAGCTGGACAGCAAAGGAGATGCTAACCAACATGGTACTCACTGGATATTTATGCAAAAAATGTAGTATTGTCCCCTCACAAAACTGCATTTTACATATTCGAACATCATTATCCCCTGTTGTGTTGTGAACTGTTCTAACAAAGCTTAAAATGTCAGCAATAGATACCTGCTTTTATTTATTTAAGGGGGTAACACTTTGGCCAGAATTAACCTATGAGGCTATTACAACCAAACTGTCATGTCTGTTGGTTAAGTATCTGTCTTTTTTACTTTTTCCTCATGTTTCATGTCTCGTGTTTCCTGTTTTATTTCAAAATCACTCACCCCTGTCTCTGTTTCAGGTTTGTTCCCTCCACCCGCCGTGTCTCATCCCCATTACATCTCGTGCATTTAACCCCTTGTCTCTCCCTGTCTTGTCGCCAGTTTGTTGTACCTCGCTGTCACTTTCCAGCACTCTTTTCCTTCTCTTGTTCCATGTTTGTTCTGACTCTGTTTGTATTTTTGTACTGTTCTTTGTACTGAACCTGACCTGTCAAACTTGCATTTTTGGAACTGTCTTTGCCTTGAGCCTTGCATTTGGGTCCTTTACCTGGTTTAGTTCATGACACAAATAAGCTGTTACAAACATGGAGAGAACCTGAGATTGCCTCTTTATGTAGCCCTTCAATCATAAATCATAATAATAAGCATATTCAAACTTTTGAACAAATCAAAGATGCATTAGCAGGAACAGCTATAATGCCTCTATAGCCTCTAACTCTGCAGCATATTTAGAAACAATGAGCGTTTGCATTTTATTGAAAGATACAAGACAATAAATAGCTTTAACAAATTAACAGCCTTCATTCTCAGTCCCCACACCCTGTTTACCTGATCTGTAATGTGCTCATGAGCCTGGTAAGTGTTACACTGGGAATGAAGCAGTGCGAAGAGAATAACAGCAGAGTGAGAAAAGTAATCTGACCTTAAGACTGAAGTTTTAACACGCCAAAAGCTCCCACCTGACTGATTAGCTCTGGCAATGAGTCTTCCAGCTCAAGGCTCTAAGAACAAAAGGCAGACAAGAGGTGTAAGATATGAAGGAACGATAAAGTTTGTTAGATGAAGACTTTTATAAACACCTTGATAAAATGAAATAGCCTAAAACAACTGTGACAATACAAGCACCAAGGGTGCTTCTTGGTATGATTTTAAAGCTCCACAATCGGCTAATTAGACACAGTGACTAATAACAGACAAAAAAACATGCAGTCTGACACCAGCATCAAGCTAATGCTAACATAAATACACAACATAAGTTAACTTTCAAAGCAACAACATGTTACTTTTTCACCTCAAATTCTCACAGTGGCTCTAACAGAACAATAACTTTAGATAACTATGCAATTTTTTGAGCTGTCCTAACTGAACATGATGTGGAAGTGTAGGTGACAAAATCAGGCTAAATACATGGAATCACAAGTGAGTGTCCTACTGCCTGTGAGCGATGCAGCATGATGTGGCACAACATTGTTGCCTCGTCGTCCTGTTTCTAGTTTTGCTTGTAATGACAAAGACAAGGAGTAAGGAAAGAGGGATTTTGATCTTGATTGTTTGTTTGACACAGCTGAGATGGTGGAGCATTTATGTATCTCCATGAGTCTTTTCTTTCTTTGCATTTCAGATCTATCAAATCAAAAAGTTGGGTGAAACCAGACAATATTTGAAGAGGCTGAACAAGGAAATAATAAATATTCAGTGAAAATAAACGACAAACAAACCATTGATTTGATCAATGAGGGCCAGAATGTGAAAAATTACAATTGATCATATTTTTTATTCTCATTTACTAAGAGTGCATTGCTCACAGGTTAATTGAAAACTTGTCTGCTCCCATGGGATCAGTTATAAAGTCAATACTTTAAAAGAAAAAAGAAACTTATGGCTGACAGCAGCTTTGCTTCTCTTCATCTCAGTGCCAACCATGAGGAAAAAAAACATTTTACACCTGAAAGAGAAAACAGAAAGCCAGAAACATTTAAAATTAGGCAACAATGCCAGGTTTGATAAAATATGAAACTGAAAAGTGGCTCAAAACAAGAGCTAAGTATTTTGTAATGCTAAAATAAAACTGAGAAAACAACTTTTTGACTTCAAGCATACAAGCTGAGAATTTCCAGGCAATGAAAACATACAATAAATGAAAAGAGAGTAAACACTCTAAGAGTGTCTGTGATGGTTTGACAAGAAAATGAATTTATTCTCAGGCAGACAAAACATCTCTTCCCCCTTTGAGAAGAAGCGGTTCCACTTAACGTGAAATAAAATGTCTTACCCACTCTGGTGCCGTCTGTATTGTGGCATCCTATGGTCTCACTTAAAGGATGGACGTGTTGGAGTCTAAATAAATGTGAGCTTGCAGCTGAAAGCTGCACTCAAAGTGAAAGACATGAAGGCAATAAAACAGCGTGGAGAAAGTTGAGTTGAAGAGACTTTTAAACTGGAGCCCAATGAATCAGCGGACAAACAGGGAAATATGCAAACATTATAGCCAGAGTCACATTACAATTTGTGCAAATGTTTAATCGTTTGTCTTGGCATGAGGCAATATTCAGTACAAATAGGATTCATTTTTCTTTTCCAACAAGCCTGATAGTAATGTGAGGACTTAGTATGGCGTACAAATGATGTCAGGCTCTCAATGTAAACCAGGCTGCCTATGAGAGGCAAACTGAAAAGGTATTTACATTCGGAACAAAGTGCCAAGTCACTTCAACTGCATGAGAAAAGAGCTTTGGGTATATGATTTCACCACTTTAACAATCTCTACAGGCTTTAGTGTACAGTACACAAAAATAACAATAACTTATTCCTGAAATAATAACATACATAAACATTCCCAAGAGCCACAATTCTGCACAATAATAACCTAATAATTAATGTTTGTTTTACACCAAAAACACATATCATAAATGCTATCTGAAATTTAAAAAAATGTTTCATGTAGATTTTTTTCATAATATGAAAGTGGTACATATGACTGTTACCATGGTACATAATTGACCATTTGCTAACCCTTTCCCTTTAAAGAGCTTGTCCATAGGTTGCTAAGTAACTGCGAGTATTCCAAGAACAGTAGCTCTGTTGAGAACGCCACCTCAAACAGAACAAAGGAGAGAGAAATACAGGGGATAAAGTAAAACCCAGTTTTCCCCTCAGGAGTGATTGTTGGCAGTGTTTGACTCTTGCTTGTTACTGTCGTGATGAGCAACTCTTCTGTCAAGGTTATAAATGGACTTTTTCAGTATGCACATTACATTTTTAGAAATGTTGACAAACTTAGATGCTTTTCAAGGTAGTTAAGCAATGGCTTTTGCACATTTTCCAGAGTAAATGAGACAACACAGTTATCTGCCATGCTAGAGTAGCTGTGATGTGGGTGGATGGTGGGTGTTTGCTGCATAAACAGCATTTAAAGATTAAAAGGTAGAATAATGCCCTTGTCACTACTGGCTGGAAATGTATTTAAAGAGACTTTAAAATTCAATAACATTGTGAAATAATCAGCAATTCAGAGAAAGTATCTTCCTGGGGTCAACTGAGAGAAATATTGTGCTGGTGGACAACAACGTGTCTCGACAGCCCCCTGACTGATTGTAGACTGAGATTAAATCTTCACCAACATACATGCAATGCATGGGTAGCCATGACATGAATGATGGTTTGATGCCTGGGACATGCAGCCTTATCTCAAAATTTGTTTTGCTTCCTAATCAGCCGTGGAGTGGGTGGAGTAATCAACCAAGTTTTGAGCAACAAGCAGTCATCAAAGGCATGTAACTATACTGAATAAAATCAGCTGACACTGGTTGTCTTTTTTATTCCGTTTTAAAGAGTTACTTTTGGGCTTTTGATTCCTTTATTCGAAAAGACAGGCATAGTACAATCTGATAAGAAAGAGAGAGAACAGAGTCAAAGAGCCACAGGTTGGGTTCAAACCTGGGCTGTCTGCTTCATGGACAACAGCCTTTTTACACGGGGCAAAGAAACTAACCAACATGTCTTTTTGTCTGGAAAAATCAAATTCTACCATTGCAGGGGCAGTTAAAATTGTCTTTGAAGAAAACCAAGAGCATTCAATTAAGTTTTATTATTCTGTAATGTGTGGTAAAAGCTATCCCAGTAACTTGCATGAATGTTAAGACTGACCTCTGGCCTCAGATCACAAAGCTCACTCGCTGTTACAGTTACACATAACATATTCAATACAGGCTTATTAATTATTGATTGTGAAATGGTTTTCAAAGCTATCACTGCGTGTTTAAAAGGCACATTGTGAGAAATGTAATCTCTTTTACTGTGGATGAGATGGAGTGCTTTTTCCTGTAATATTCACAACAGTCATCGACACACTGGAGTCAATATCAACATGTCCCATTACAAAAAGATAAAGAACAAATGATAAATAAATTAGCCACATTTCATAAGACAGCATATAAAGTTCTTAAATATAAATCTCTTGGTTTTTGCTCATTCATAATTCTAAAAAGTTGTCTCTGTTGTGTGTCCACTTACATTCATAATTGCTGAGTCTTGTGCAGTTGTCTGTCTAACCCTGTGGCAAGTGCATACAAGGAATAAAGCATTCCTTTGATAAAGTTTACCACAGATCAGCTGTGTTTTCATCAAGTTGTACAGAGCTCATATCAATGTCTTTTCAGAAAACATTAATTTGGAACTGATAAAAGTTTCATCTCTAAGGGTTTGTGTCCATTCATGGAGCTTTTTGCACTGACAGTGCTCACATTAACAGTTTAAATGAAAGCCCTGGTGTTTTTAATCACACTGGTTGATTAGATTTGTGGAGTTGGGGAGCTGTCAGTCAAACAAACTTGACCAGACTCACACAACCCTGACAAGAGGCCGAATCAGGGGCTCCTTTACTAAGACTTGTGTGAACGTCCAGTAGAGCTGAAGAATTAATCAAATTTTAATCTCATTTACAAATACTGCCTTCCACAACAATGAATAAAGAGTAACTGAGATTTAAAGATTACTGTACCACATGAAATGCAGAACTTTTTTTCTTTTTCTATGATTATAATTAACACCAATCTGAGGAATATTGCCAGTTCTTTAATGCTCCCATTTATAGCTGAAAAAGATGTGTCAAACTATTTACTTGTCTTGATTTTTGTTGTTTTTGTTGGAGCAGATGCTCTGCTCCTTCTTGATTTTGGCCAGTTGGTAGGGTAGTAATGACATCAAGAGGCATTATGTTTGAGGGTGTTTTTGTGCTCAGGACACAGATTTGTATTGATTTTGTATAGAGAATGGACGCTGTCAGTGCAAACATGGCATTAGGGGAAACAGACCCTTATCTACATATTATCATAATTACTTTCTGATAACTGCTAAATGTAATCATACTGTTTGTGATCCAACTACAATCTGATTTGCTTGTAGGATGGAAGCATCATAACTATCTAATTACATAAATGCAGGCTCTTTGCCTCATTTTGTCATTATTAGAAAAAGTAAACATTCTACAAATGTAATTTATTTTGAGGTTCAACCTGAGGTATCCTAAATGTGCAATGTAAAATGCTTTCAGTCCACCAATAGGTCCTTTCAGTCTCCTGAGATAAATGAGGACCACAGTATACTCCAAACAGTCTCAAATAGGATTTGTTTGACTTCTTGAAGCCCAAAGAATTACAGTATAGAGTGGTGCAGGAATGAGTTCAGAAGTGAGTTAACGTTTTGCACTTCCTGGTTCCCAAGGACAAAAGTATGGATTTGGAATACCAGTTTGGGATAAATGCCTGAAACAGTGTGAGGTCCATGATGAACACATGCACACTAGATTTATAAGTTTATTCTGAAATAATAAAAGGCATCAGATATTCACTTTTGATTTTTAAAGAGTTGTTGTGTGTTTACAAGGACGGTTGTTCACAAGGTGCATATCTGTCTATCTTTAATAGACAGTAATTCAAACATCATAGCCACAACTATCGGGACCAACTTGATCAGATCACTCCATTATGAGGAAATTCTCAAACAAGAGGTTATACAGCGAATTTAGAAACTACTTCTAGGTCAAACTGCCATGTTGTAGTTTCATAGTTGCTGAAAAATAGCTTTTGAATCCTGTAGATTACTTTTAACTTTAAAGCAAATCAAGTTCGATTTGTTTGTGAAGATTATCAGAAAGAACAAAACATGCAAGATTAAGAGTTGTTTGTGGGCTACCAACTTTACCTTCAGTGATCCGAAATCACAATGAAAAAGCCCATGTGCATTTTCATTGTGAGAACCAGCACAATACTAACTTCTGCATTGGCCTACAGAAATACATCATACCTGCACCATTCTATACCTGAAATCATAGTTACAAAATGCAAAACCTCCTTGTTATCAAGTCATTTTTACTAATAATATGGACCTTTGAGTTATTTTCTTGGCTGAAGTAAAATTTCTGCCACAGCAAAGAAAACATTTCAGCATTTACATCCAATCAATTCTTAAAAAAAACATTATTTTTCAAAATTGGGTGAGGGGACCCTATTTCAACAAGATTATAGAAGCAACTTCATTTTAAGGCCTATTTTGCATCTGAACTTTGTTTTGTTTCTCTGTTAAATAAATCCCATGCAGATTATTTCAAGTATATTGCTCGTCCTGTCTAAGTGCACTGTGTTGTGTTTTCTTATTCCTGCTAAAACTCCTCATCATAGATGATCTCCACAGACTTTAATGGCAGTTCGTCTGAAGTGTCCACTGGGTTGTCGTAGGCCTCAGAGTCGTTTTCCCCGTGCTGGTCCCTTGCAAAATTCACAAAGACCTGAAAAAAACAACAAAGAGGGTGCTTAAAGGAAAGGAAGAAAAAATCCACACAATGCTGGAGAGCCTGAGGACATTTCTCTTCCTGTCTCACTTATGCTCTCTCCCACCCTCTGCCTCTTAAACAAACAGAAATAGTGCTTCAGACATCAGGGTGCATGTGAATGAGTTGCCAGATGAGAGCTACGAGGCATCAAGTAAGCATCGGCACTCACACGGAGAATGTCAGTTTGACTTCTTTGACCAGCTGAGAAAGAGAATAAAACAATCACTCTTCTCTCTGTGATGCCCATTTAATGTCAGAAGAAATCAATCCTATGGTGTTCATAAAAAGCTGTGTGTATTTCACTGGGCTGTAAACATGCTCATAGTCTGGGCTTTTTTATTCTCTTAGCATTAGCTGTCTGTCGCGGACAAGAATTTTTATGTCGTGGAAAGAAAGACGCAAAGAGGATCTCATAAAATGATAAGAGCATTGCTATTTCATTAAAGGATTTCCCGTCGCTGTGTGAACATAAAAGGATATGTGAATTACTGGACTGTATTTAAAACTTCAATGGAATAAAAAAAGGAATAAAATCTCCCAGACCAATTCCATCAAAAAGTACTCAGGCAACCCATGAATTAAATCCTTCACCACAGCTACAAACCCTCCAATAAATCAAATGGGGCAGAGAGTAAATAGAAGGGACAGATCATAACTAAGGAGAAATAAACACAAGTGTCCTTTCAGGCTTTTGTGTTTGAGTGGCTCATAATAAAGAAAGTGTAATTAAGATCTCTTCTGTCTGTCTTTGATGAATCCATTTTTAATTAGCTAGTTTATATCATCAGTAGCCGTATGATTAAGTCTAAGCATTAGTGAATTCAATTTTCTGAACTAAAAAAAAGGGTTTTCCAATTACTCAAATGAACTTAATTGTCATTGCTGTTTTAAATCTTGTGCTTTTGGAAAAATGAGGTATTTCTGCTCTTATATAATATGCCAATGTTATTTTCTAGGCATTAAATTTGATACCTTATTCATCAGCTAATCCTACTCTTAAATCAAGGGCTGGCATTTCAACAGGTGCTATAAAAAAAATCAAAAGAATTCACAACATTACTGGTCTAAATAGGTATCAGCAAATAATATCTTAAATTTAAACATCTGCATATATGAAAATTTCTGCCGATATTTACAGCTGAAATATCTGACATCGACATCGGCCTTACACCAACCAGGCAAAACATTGTGACCACCTGCCTTTCTAACTGGTCTTACAGCTATATAGTTACATACGCAACAAACTGTGATGCCCTGTGTATTCTTACACCTTTCTATCAAAACCAGCATGAACTTCTTCAGCAATTTGAGCAACAGTAGCTCATCTGTTGGATCGGACCACACGGGCCAGCCGTGAGACTTGACCATCCATGACCCAGTTCTTCACTTTTCCTTGCTTGGACCCCTTTTGATAGATACTGACCCCTGCAGACCGAGAGCACCCAACAAGAGCTGCAGTTTTGGAGATGCTCTGACCAAGTCGTCTATCCATTACAATTTGGTCCTTGTCAAACTCGCTCAAATCTTTGTGCTCGCACCGTTCTCCTGCCTCTAACACAACAACTTTGAGGACAAAATGTTCTCTTGCTGTCTAAAATATCCCACCCTCTAACTGCCGCCATGATGAAGAGACGATCAGTGTGATACACTGTACCTGTCAATGGTCATGATGTTATTCCTGATCAGTGTATATATCCCATACATCATAATGATTAACATGACTATTACTTAATGTCTAGATTTAAATAAACAGCATCATTTTAAGAGAATAAAAATGGTTTTTCTTGTTCCACTTCTGTTTCTAACACAAACAAACCATCACAATGTAAGGAACAGGTCAATTTAGTTAGGTGGAGACTGCATTCTTTCAACCGCACATATTGGTACAGGCAATAAGGAATTTCAGAAATATGAGGTATATGGGATTACAGCAAAAATCCAATTAATCAAGAGCAGGGAGTCAGCCCTTCAAACTACTGAAGAAGGCAGAAGCTACACTCAAAAAGCCAATCCCTACTCTTCTACCAACCATATCTGCCACTCATTATGACTCTACATTTGAAAATGTGCATACAGTCTGCTTTTGAAAAATGTGTGGTAGAAAACTTCCTTCACCTTCCCTGCAGCATTCAGTGAATTAAAAATAACTGTCCACAAATGATCATTTGTCTGATTAAGCTTTCTTAAGTTCAGTTAAAATGTAAGTTGAATCCATAGACAGCTAAAAAGTGTTCACAGGAGCTTTGTCCTGCTCCACAAACAGGTTAAAAAAAATCCTTTGCTCCCCTGGCCACATGTTTGTATAATCCCTCTCTCTCGTGGCAGGGGGAGAGCACACAATAACCCAAGCTTGGACAACAACATGCTAAATGTACACTTTCAAGAATGCCACGTGTTGGTTATTCCGATGTTTAACAATGCACCTAAATGAACACTGGAGAGCACACTAAGGATGCATGATCTGTCTTTCACTTTCTCTACCTTAATTGATACAAAAACTGTGAAACTTGCCATACACAGATGCAGCAGTGCAGCATTTAAATACACGTTTGCAAGCTTTAAAAATTCTTGCATTGCTTGCAGTTTGATTTTTTTTAAATTTTATTCTATTTCTATTTTTTTTTTTTTACATTTTGTATTACCCTTATGCAGTGATCATTAGTGTATCTATCCATCTATCTGTCTATCTATCTATCTCCCCAGCCGGATGTCTGGCTACCTACCTTTTTATCTTAAATGAATGACATTGCTCCCTGTAGAAGACCATTATTTTTCTCTGTCTGACATTAATTTATCTTTTATCTACAGTAAGGAAACTAAGAGCAAAAATTTGTTCAAAAACCTTGCCTTGGCTTTATTTAGAGGCAACCCAGTCAAACACAGTACTTTTTTTTTATTAAGTTTAATTTATTATCATTCTTTTTTAATTCAAAATAGGTAAAGCAAGTAGTAGTTTAACGATCTGCTTAAGTGCAGCCGGTGAACAGAAACAAGGCGTGTTAAACTCAGATTTACCAAACTTTAAGCCTCGCTTGAATAGAAAGGCACACTGCTTATACCTGGAATTTAAAGGTATCACATTATGTTTCCAGTAAGTGATTGCAATTCTTCAAAAGCGGATTATCGTCCTTTGTTTACTTCAAGGTAAAACAGGATTTTTCAATCCAGGTACAGCACTGTCAAGCACTTTGAACAATCACTATTCAGACACAAACCTCTTCAGGGTTAAGAGTCATTATTTACATGTGGTGTCTGCCCACTGTATATGTAAACTTCCTTACCTCAAATTTCATCGAACTGGTAACTGCTAAGGTAAAAAAATAAAAATACAACTGTCAACATTGGAACTGCAGATTGAGCTCGGCCTCGAAAACACCTAAGGCTAGAGCTTCAGTGTGTGATGACAGACCATCAGTGGTGTGTTTCAAGGTCACAGTTGTCAAGGCTTCTTTTTTGAGAGCAGAGGATAAAAGTGACAGTATCAACAAATACACTCTCTGCCCATCTCTCTCAGCCTCTGACCCTGCCAGGGGCTGATATTGTCTTGATGTGCTAAAGCATGCACAGAGTTTTGCTCTTCATCATCAAGGATGTGAAGTTTTGCAAACGTATTTCTCCCAGTCTTTATTCAACTGTATGTAGAAACCCCTAGACCCATTTAGATAACAGTCTTGGCTGAATTCCATGCAAGATGACCATGGTAATACATCCCCTGCTTTGTGATGGGGCTTTCTTCATAATACACTCTCGCTGTATTTAGCTAGCCATCCACTCATGACATGAACGTCATGCACCAGTGCGGTTGAGTGGCATTTTCTTAATAACAGATGGATACAGGCATTAATCACATTACAGAGGCTACGTTTGGGTGTTTATTTGATGCCCGTTGAGGCAGAACAGAGGAGGGGAGAGAAATAAATGACCCAATTAACCCTCCCTGTATGTCAGTGGAGTGCTTGTTGAATGTAAAATGGCTATTTTTACATGCAACATGGCCTCCACGTGTTCATTGAGCATCACTGACTTTGAAATGTTCTTTAAGGTCCCTTTGTCAAAAGTAGAAAATGGGCTGCATCTGAAACTGCATCACATAAACTATTCATGCCAAATGTGATGTCAAATTGAAACATAATGTGCAATTTTGTGTTTCCAAGCAATTCCTGGATATATACAAGAAAGGCAGGAATTTCAAGTAGGAAGCAGGAGTACACCCTTTGTGCTGAACTACTCCAAAATGCATTGCTGCTCTTTGACTGATCAATAGTAAAGCTCACTGGCCCAAAATACAGCACTGAGGAAAAAATAACCATAGTGTAATAAGTCATAAATGCAGTCAACTAACACTCAAAAGCTTAATGGCAATACCATTTACAATTAACTGCAAACTGACTCACAGGACCACAGTTTAATATGTTGCTGATGACATACAAATGGATATTGGTAGCACTAGCTCTGCTTATATGTTCAAAAGCATATCTCAACTAATGAGGACGCTCACCCTCTAACATTTGTTCCAGCCGAGATAGTTTCAATGTAGGCTTAACCTATGACTGAAATTCAGTACTTGCATTTTCCATAAAAAACAATATATATAATATAAAAATATGTTTATGAGAGTGTATCATTATTAAAGGTGGGTGAACCTTGAAAGATGAGGAGGAGTGAAGGATTTTTCTACCTGCTGTATGATGTTGACAGAGTGTTTGCCCCTGACAGATTACATCCCTTACATCAAAATTTTGCTCGCACTTTTCATTTACTACAGTGGGAATAAGTTCTACTCACCTCGAGTGACACTCAAAGATTCACACTAAATTCAGACACTGATGGCTTTCTAAAAAAAATCATCTAATAGCAGGTAATTAAGGGATCAACATCTCGTCCAAGGACACTTCATCAGGTGGACAGTAGAAGCAGACAAGCAGATAGACACTATTCTTTCGACTGTGCATGCAAGTAACAAGAAAGAGATGGGCAAAGCTCGCCCACTGCTAATTCGCTTAGCTCAAACACTGGAAGTCAATGGGTATAGCTAGCCTGCCTCTGCCTACAGTCATCAGATAAACTCCTTAGCAACTCTAAACGGTCCTGTGTGCTTGTTGTGACTCGTTTTTACCAGGTTATGTTTCATTATCCTCTACTATCATCGTATTATTTTCTTCTACTGGTAAACAGAGGCTTTTTTTTGTTGACCTACTTCCACAGCGGTCTGCGCTAGAGATCTGACATCTCGCAAACAAGTCGAGTCTTTTGAACTGCTCTTTGATGAATGAATAATGAGAACCAATCCCAGGTGTGAGTGAGTTATGAGTGAGCTGTTCATTTGCGAGCCATTCTGAAATATAAATTGCCTGCAAATTTAAGAATGGCTCGCAAAGGAACGGCTCACTCATAACTCACTCACAACTGTGAATCGCTTCTCATCGTTCACTTAAAAGAGCTGTTCAAAAGATTTGACTAGTTCACAAACATCACATCTCTAGCACAACCACCTCTGACATGCTTGTAAGTCAGACAACAAAACAAAGTTTCTGTTTATGAGTAGAATAAGATAATACGATGATAGTAGAAGATAATGTAACAAAACGCAGTAAAAAAAACAAGTCACAACAAAGAGAACAATTTAGAGTTGCTGAAGAGTTTATCTGATGACTGTAGGCAGACCCAGGCTACAACTATCCACTGACTTCCAGTGTTTGAGCTAAGCTAATTAGCGCTGGGCAAGCTTTGCCTGTCTCTTTCTTGTTACTGCGCGCACAGTTGAAAGAATGAAGTCTATCTACTTGTCATGGACTTGGGAGTGAGGCAAGACACAAAAAGGAAAGAAGCTGGAGTATCCCTTTAACAATTAAAGAGCCAAATCAGCACTGAATCATGCATTTCCAGAATAAAGGCAGTAACTTTTAATTTTAAATCAACATCATTATTGACTGATGCCTCTTATATTTTGATGTAAGCAACGTACCTGTACAAAATGACAAAACATGCACAGTAAAGACTGCCAGTGCAGCCGTCACAATAACACATTAAACATGAACCTAACCCTTAAAAGTCTACCTCCATTTATTGTGTAGCTTCTTCTTCATTAGTGCCTGTTTCACAGCTCATAATGTACAAGGAACATGGCAATACAGACAGAGCTGGTGGGCTTTTTTAGAACCTTTTCTCATCAGGCCATAATCCTGCATTTAAATATATTGTGCTGGAATCGCATTATGTAAATAAATTGTGTGCAATACAATTCTCATAGGCTGTTGTTACGTTGCGTCCTGTGGGCTGAATGCTTAACTACGATAACTTGGTTGGCAGAAGCAAAAACTCCACATGTTGAGAGGAGGAGGTAGTAGAGGAGCAACATTTTTGCACAGAAACAGCACATTGTGGATTTTATTACCACATTGATGATGACTCAGAAAGACAGTTTCAACCTTTTTCTTATCAACTCCTAATAACAGACAGCAGCTATTATATCAGTTAAACCTATAATCCAAATTCTACAGTAATTATTGATTTACGTTTAACGAACATTGGGGAGAATTCTTCAAACTGGATGCTTGGTTTTAAAGGAAATGCAAGGCAATTTTATCTACAGTATGTAGTTCCACTCATCTGTGCCACAGGTTCTCTTCAGATTTAACTACAGCACATTCATCCTCTCAGCAACATAAGGCAGCAAAAACACATTAGAAGTAATTAAATCAAAACATAATGGTAAAAATAAAGAACTTAAGAAAGTAAACTTCTCTGTACTTAAAAAATAGTAAAATTCGGCACAAACTGCATTTCATTTATCCTCTTATCAGGGCCTGATAATAGTGGAAGAGTAAGGGAAGTAATGTACATTAGAAATGAAGCTAAAAGGCTGTCTGCTTTAATGCAGTAGTGAACACTTCACCATGATATCTGCTCCTAAAAGACAGCTCAGAAAGTCACATTTTCCTTTCAAATACTCCGTCTGCTTTGCACTGTCCCAGCCATCAGCATAAATGCCCCGAGCTCAAGGTTGTGTGGATCAATATTAATTGTAGTGCAACTCTGGTGTTATACTATAGGTCAGGGCTCTCCTCTATAAATCACCAGCTGAAAGGTGACAGTCTGGGCCTCCACAGGTTCTCCTCTCCTCTGCTCTGTGTTTTAATGCCCTGACCTTCTGGACCACGTATGATTTATTTACTACCTCTGATCTGGTAAATATTGACCAGAAGAATATAGGCCAGGTTGTTGAAAAAAAGTCCAAATAAAAAAATATCTTCAACAGGCCGAGAGCTAGATCTGTCGCTTTGGATTTTTTCACCATGATTTTTTAGTAAGACCTCACCTTGGGCCAATATAGGGATTTTTAATTTTGGAGGGTCAAAAACAAATTTTCTGCAAAATGTTTCTTATAAGATAATGTGTATAAAAAATTAAGTTTTCGTAATTATATTCAACTGTCATACAAGAATGAATCTGACGCATCCATTCACACATCAATCCATTATCTTATCCCTCTCAGGGTCACTGGAGACTGCAGCCTATCCCGCCTGATAACTGGCAAGAGGTAGGGTACACCCAGGACTGCTTGCCAATCACAGGGCTGACACATAGACACAGACAATCATTCACTCACATCTATGGGCAATTTAGAATCGCCAGTTAACCTAACAAGCATGTTTATGGTCTATAGGAGGACACCAGAGAGCCACACATGGGAAGAACATGCAAATTCCACACACACAGGCCCCGGCTGACCAAGAAGTCTATCCTGTCACCCTCTTGCAGTGAGGCACCGGCACTACATGCAGCACCATGATTTTGACAAAGAGTGTTTAAAAACATCAGGAAAAGTACCCAAAATAAGTCACAGTTTCCACAGATTCTATGTCGACAGCATTCTGTCCCCACCAAGGTTTGGCTTGGACCAAAAGCCAGTACCCAAGCCAACTGGGTCTGATCCTGGACCGCAGTGCAGCCCATTCCATTCCTTCCCTTCCCAGCCCACCCAAGAGTAGCCAGATCATGAAACTCCAAGCTCATGTGGGATTTGAGACATAACAAAACAACATGTTACTTTACGTGCAGTCCATTTGCTGCCTGGTTTGATGGTATGTTGATTTAGGTTTGAGATAAACTTACTGTTAACCCCGGCATTCGAGTATGTGCCTGTCTGCACCACAAGCAACATTGCACCTATACTTCCCTACGTATGATGTACAGTATGTTACTGGAGAGTACCACCAGAAGGCACCAAAGAGCTCGGACAATGTGGAACTTCCTGTTATTAAAGAAGTAAATTGCAGACATGGCAACAATTGTGTTATTATTTGGAACCATATCAACAAAATAATCCTCAACAATTGACAGTAGTACCAGATGCACTTCGGCAATTGCTGCCACAGTCAGAGCACACTGTCTGTGATCTAATGTGCCTGTCCCGGTGAAATGGCCTCATGAGTGAACATGTTAAACTGGAGATTTTCAGCCTACTGTCTTGTAGATATTGAAGTCACAATATTTAAAGACAAAGAGTGTCCTCTTGAATGCCTCTTTCTGAAGTTGTGTTCAATAACGTCAGAATATTCTCATCAGGTTTGTTTTTTTATTAAAAGCTTTATCAGTACAAACACCACCAGACCAAGCTTAAAGTCCCCAGTTTTTTCAGCCACCTGTTTAACTCTAATGGCAAATCTATTTATATTAAATCTACCGGTCAAACAGAATTTATCCATTGCAAACTTTTTTGGCAGGCATGTAAAAAATCCATACACTCAGTGCAACACTAAGTGCAATATGTCTTCTGTTTAGTGCAATATTCATACTGTCCACACTGTCAAAATTGAGCATTTATGTTTATAATCAAAATGTATGTACTGTTAATAGTATAAATTCTTTGTGCTTTGTATATAGTCTCCCTTTACTTATATTCATTTTCATTCAACTTATTTCTACTGTTTTATTATTGTTTTTAACAATTGTTTATATTTTGTTAAATATGAGCTTGGTAACTTTGCTTATTTCTATTTCTGTTTAAAATTCTATCTTATTTAAAGTCTAATGTCCAATGTATGTATATTCCCACTGCTATACTGTGTATAAAAGCAGCTGAGACCACCAAATTTTCCCTAGGGGATTATTAAACTATTTCTGATTCTGATTCTGGTTCTGATTTTCCCACCTACGCAGTGTCTTGCAAATTTGGAGGACAAATTTGCTGAAGCCCAGATGATACGCAGTGGCCTTCATGTATTTGTGTCTGGGCTGTTAACAGCAACTTTATTTCTGGACTTAGTAATGAGATAAATGATCAGCATTTTCAGTTTAGTCTGATATTGACCAGATCCTCAGTTAGTCTCGATGCCTGTTTTTCTGTTAGAGTCAATCTGCTCTAGACAGCTTGACACGTAATGGCAGAGAGCCTCAACAGACAATAAGCTTGTTGGAAGTCTCAAAGGCTAAACAGTAGAGTGATGCGACAGACATTTGTAGCTCATGTTGTGGGAACTCTTTAATCGAATGGAAAGGGGGCAAATATCTGGAGTGGAGTAAAAGCTGCACTTGGGGTTCAGGATAACTTCTGTATGTTAAATACATTACATGCATGTCAATTGTAAGATCCGGGGTCAAAACTGTGAAACATCTGAAGAAGAGACAAAACAGGGGTTGGACTTAGCACCCAGCCTTTGAGACAAACTCAAATCTGACAGTAACTGTGTGTAGTTAAAGCATTTAGCTCTACATGAATTCCTCTCCTGTCATAGTTGTAGGATAATTGCCCCCTAAAGGGCATGTTTTATTTAAATACTGCTGTGTTAAAGATGGTTTCATCTTGAATTAGAGGTTATCCACAAGGGGATCATGTTGATAATGAAATGCCTCACATCCCTGTGGTATTCCTGAAGTCAGACAATTTGATTTAAATAAAACAGCACGACAATGAAACACAGAGACATGTCCCTCTCTGCCGTCTCTATCCGCTTTACTTTTAAGTCCAACAAGAAGCTGTTTTTCACCCCATGGCGGGGTGGACAGATGACCTTTCTGGACCACTCAGAGGTCATTCCCACCTCCTACCTGCTCATCCTCCGCTGAGCTAATGGCCAGCTCGAAAGACCAGACACACTCGCACTTGCGTCTGAGTGTCTGATTGCATCAGGTCCTCGGGGCCATGTGGAAAACACAAGGTGAAGCCAGACTGCAACACGCGGGGCTCAGTTTATCTCTCCAGTCAGGGGGTCTGGCCAGTACCCCTGGGCTGGAATAAAAAAGGAACCAACTGGGGGAGCTCTTTTTTATATATATATTTTTGAACAACTTAAAATAAATCTCCTGATTGATACACAGACCCGGCAGCTGATCTATCTTGGCTACACAAACTCTGCTTGGTCCTCATTGGTCACTCTGACAGGTCTAATAGTGGAGGACAATGTGTGGGCAATGATAGATCTTTAAATCTTATCCCAGACCGAGCAGCCCTGCATTAAAGAAGAGCACTTAGATTGCTGAATCCATTGACTGATGACCCAACAATCTGCTAAAGGGAGCTGGCACTACACTGAATTACAGTAAAACAATAGAACGAGGCTTTGGATACCAAACAGCCGGCCTTAATACTGTCTAAGTCAGAGTGGAAATTGGGAGACGAATGTACATTTCTTGCAGATGTACATACTGGAGCCAAGCTGAAAGTTGTGGCTTTCACTCACGAGTTTATACAAGAATTGTAGAATAACACTGCCATTTTTCTCTTATTTCTTTAAATCAACCTATCTTTGAAAGTAAAGATGTTTCAGAGTATAAATGGCTTCAACAACTGACCCTTTGTCAAGCCCCGCCCTTTACAGAGAGGGATCATCCATCAACCTCTCCCCTACTGAGTAACTGTTACTGGGTTAGACAAAATCTGTTGTTGGTCTCTTTTCCATTTTAATTAACTGAAAAGAACTCACTTTTTGACTATTTTTTTTCCATGTTTAATTAAGTTTGATCATTCTAAAATTTGGCCTCAGTGAAAGTATAAAGACAAATCTACGATCGAAGTCTGAAGAAATCACAACCTTTATGAGTCTGATAAGATATTTAAAAAATATGACTGGTGAGGCTGTCCTCGTCAACTAAATACTTTTTTCCCACTGAATATTTCTTAAACATCATGTATTGACAGAAATAGCGACACCGGTTGGGTTGAGACGTGTAGAAATGTTGTGTAGTTTTTTTAAACCATTTCAGATGACATACAGATTAATTTTTTTTGATTGTCAGCATCCAAAGATATCTGAAACTGAATTTCATGGTCAGGTAACCAAATATGGGAACTGTAATAAATTTCAATACTCTAAATTAAATTTTGGTATGTATGATTACTGAATGGATATTTGGGCTGTTGCCAGACCCTTTCAATATATGTTACACAACAGCAAAATAAAGCGCATATGTCTATTATTTTAGGGGTTTTTCAATCAAAGTTACCTTCAGAAATTAAAGCATCAGACATATTAATGGTATTTGGGCCTTTTCTTGTAAATTTCTCAGGCAAGGCTGACAAAGAAAAGTAACATGAGAAGTGCTTGACATTCTTATTGGTCTTATAACAAGAAAAAACTGTATTTGCTGGTTTTCACACCTACAGCTTAGTTGCTTTCAGTTGAAAAATGCTAGAAATGTGCATTTTTTCCTTTGGATTGTTTCATGTTCACACGGCAGTATCCTGAAGCGAACCAAATCATATACAAGCCAAACTAACCTTACGTCATTGCATCACAGCAAGCTTTGCTTTACTATGAGTTGCGCCCTGCATTATGGGAAAAAGCTCACAGGCTAAGCTTTCTACAAACGAGTTGTTATTTAAGAGAGAGGAGATTGTCTTATGAACGATTACACAGATGAGCACATTTATCCACAGTGACAAGCCTTTTGATATAAATATAAACAAACTCAGAACACAAAAGAGATGGGTTTTTAATGTTTACCGGTGTCTACAGTGGATCACAGAGGACACCAGCTAGCATGGTAACTTATTACACCATAACACCTGAAGAAGTGCGATCATCCGGGATGCAGAGAAGTAGAGGGCAGCTTTTAAAATGGATATATTCTCCTGCCTGAATGAGAGACTAAATTCTGGAAATTAAATAAGTTTATGTGTCAGTCAGTGTTGTCGAGTGCTGTGATGATCTGCTGTAGACACGCTGAGCAATGTTAACATGTTGCTTTTTTCACAGTATGTTGTGCCTGTGCACAGAAAGTAACTTTGTGGCATCCAAAACATTATTATTAAATAGTGCTTTGTTATCAAACTGGTTTCCTAACTACTTCTGCTGCGTATAACACTACAGCAGCGTTATTATCAACTTATCACCCTGTCTGTGTCGGTTACTGAGTCGATTGTGTCCTCACTGCAGATGAGCCGCTCCAGGGGTCGTTTGAAAGTGAGCTGAACCCGCCTCTTTTAGGTAATCTCGGCACAGCTGTTTGTACCATAACAGGGATCGATTGCTGAGTTCATGTACATTCAAATGAACTCTGTGGAACATGAAATGACAACTTACACCGATGAGCTGGGTGTAAAAAACTACCTGAGATAAAGGCCCATAAGGGTAGGTAGAGAAACAATTATTTTCAGTCTTTACCTGATCCAGAGTGGTCTGGGACACGGAGTAGTCCTCCAAGCTCAGCCTCTCCTGGTTGTTTGTGAACTGGCTGAAGATGTTGGCCAAAGCTCCCTGTGCATATGGGAGTTGATACTGCAGCGTGTTGTGATGCTTCTCTTTCAGGATGCTGCCTGGAAAGTTCTGCTGGATAAAATCTTCAACTGGCTTAAGCTCAGGAGGAGAGCCACCAACCCTCACAATCACTGTGTAGCCATCACCAAATCTGAAACAAGAAAATACAATTCAAATCTTTTAACAATGGACTTAAAACATGGAAGACTGAGCCTAATTGCTCACAACTAGTCCTCTGAACTCTAATAGTTTCTGTTCTTTGGTGGCAGGGTGGATAATAGGCCAATGTTCTAGGAGGAAGAGACAAAGCAGGAAGCAGAACTGATGAAACAATATAATTGGGCTGATATTTCCCACCATGTCAAGGCTCCTGTATGTGGGGAGCTGAAGGAGTAGGTGAGTCACGAGCAGCTGACTAAAAAAGCAGCATGATATCAGGAGCACAACAAAGTTTCTAGCTGATGGATAAACTTTCAACCCTTTCAAGTGATGGTAGGTCTCAACACATTCTTCTGCATCAACTGCAAGAGAAGGCATCAATTTTAGTCAAATGAAAAAGCCAAGAGAGACGAGAAAGAAATTGCTTTTATATAGGGGTGGATAATTTTCAGGAAGCTTTTCTATTGATGGAAACAACAAAGGCAAGGATTCAAAGACAATGCATTCTGTTATAGAGCAGTAATGTAACATTTTCAAAGGGGTAAAAACATCTCAGCTTCTTCTAAACTTGTATGAGATTAATTTGAAGATTTCATGAACGTTTTAATGAGTTGTGTTTCCATGGTATATATGCAAGTTAAGAGTTGGAACTGCAGTATTATTCACACACCCGAATGAGGTCTTCTCTTTTTTCTGCCACTTTTGGAGGTTTGGATCAATATCAAAAGCATGGATTTTCACTTTAAAGCTGAACACAAGCATGTTGTATTGGCACAGGCACAGGAAAAAGGAGGAAAATGGGCAGAATGCGAAATCCCCTCAACCTGACAGCCTTTGGCAAATATCTAATGGCAATTCAGCATAAATTGATCTCCATAAACATATTTCTGCATGAAAGTGCAGTTAACAATCTGCCTTCAGAAATTATGGCAAAGCACCAGCCTCATCCCACTTCTCCAGTTGTCTGCTAGAAACACAGCAAATACACAGGAAAGTTAGTCTCGGTAAGTTCTTTATTGCAAACCGCTGGGTGCACCAGAGCACCATGAGATGTCCCCCTCAGAGAACACAGTGTAGATAGACTAAGGAAATCGTAGGTTTCTGTGACATGGGGAAACATACAATTGTTTTTGAGCTGACAAGTGATTTAGGTTTAACAACCACATACCATATTTAGAGGAATGAGCGGCCTGAAAAGAAGGAAATCCTTCTCATGGGATTGATTTCCATGGTTCACTTGGGCATCACCTCAGAAATAGGGTTTGGAGAGGGCAGAACCTTTACAAAATAAACAACTCAAGAGGGGACTGGAATGAATCTGGAGGTACGTAACAACCCAATACAGGTTGTTACGTACCTCTTTTTAACTTGTCATGGAATTTAACAGGTATTATCACTATTAGATTTGCAAATGCTCCTAAATTAAGACTATAACTCTGTTGTCTTATCTTTAGTTAGTATGCCAGTGTTAATTGTGACAGGATGTTTTAATTTAGTTTTACTTATAATCTTTTGCCTGAAATATCTTTTAGTTTTAGTCAGAACTTAGTCATCCAAATTGTTTTAATTTTAGTCTAGTTTTAGTTGATGAAATTTCCCAACATTTTAGTCGACAAAATCAACTGTAAATTTAGTCAACTAAAATATGAAGTATAAAGTGTAAGGCATTTTTTTTATTTTTCCTTGAATTTCTGAAGTCTTTAGTCTAGTTTTTATATGCTGACGAAAATGTCAGTTAATTTACTTTTAGTTTTAGTCCATGTGTACTGGTTTTTTTTGTTTTAGTCTAGTTGTTGTCAGGGGAAAAAAGGTTGTTGACGAAAACTATGATGAAAATAATTAGTCAACAAAATTAACACTGTAGTATGCAAGTAACTGTTACCGGTTCCTAATGTAAACATTTTATAGAGAATTAAGCCGAGCATTTCCCTTTACAGTCTTACTCGTATAACACAATATCAGTATATCATACATAATTGATACAGGTTATTATCCGGGCCTAGTTCCTTGTTTTGCTTTTACCTAATTGAAATAGGGTCACTAGTTTAAAAAAAGGCAAAATAAATACTACAATGTTCTACAATTCCCTTGGAACATCAGTGTTCTAGCCACATCTGGCTCATTGGTTCAATCCCAATGCCCACATTAATTTGCATCAAAAAGTGACAGACTGTTGGATAAAGGGGAAATTAACAATGATGTACAGTACCTCTTTACATACAAACATGGCCATGAGTTGATAAATACAGTGTGTTATTCAGGTGGTTAGAGATTTCACTTCTAATTCAGTGCTTTTCGAAATAGAATCAACTAAGCAGGTGCTGGAAGAAGACTCTGTTGATGTTTATGAGCATACAGCAGTGTCTTCTACTTGGGGATTTTCTTGAAATGGTTAATTATAAGGATCAAAAACCCTAATAATTCTTTGCTCTTGTTTACAATCTGAACACTGTTTTGTCTGAATAATGAAAATGCAGACTAATACTTTTTGTAAGAGCGAATTATTAGTTGCTTAAACAAAAAGGATTTAACATTTTCTTTTTCATTTTTTCATTTTTTCGACTTCAACCACTTAACATAAACAATATTCTGGATGAATACTATTGTCACAGATGAAAATGGGCCAAAGCTGAGCTCTAAAGCTAATTAGCATTCTGCATCTTCCCGGATGTATGCTACGTCTGCTGAGCACCAAATAAGAACGTGCCTTGTTATTCTGTCGTTAGCACTCTTATGACCCATTGTTTTCTGCCTAATTAATTCCCTAATGTTGGATCCACTGTTGGAAACGTCCATTGTGGGCTGGTACGGAGCTACATGCAACGAGAGTCAGAGGCTCCCTTAGTGGCAATTAGAGATATGGTGAATAAATTCAATCCCAAAGGAGGTGAGAGAGGAAGTGAGGCTGCAGAGGAACTATGAGGGGAGTCTATATGTGACGTATTCCCTACAGTAACACCATGAGTGTTAAAAATGTAACATCTACAGAAGAAGAATGACATTTCTTTGCATTAACTGTAAAGGGGACTGCTTATGTAATATCACTTTATATAAGAATTCACACAAATGCTTTTGAGTGCTACTTTCAGGATTTAAGCACATTAAGTTCATTTTTTAAGCTAAAATGTAATGTTAGAGCTCCAAAAAGAAAGTAAATGACATGAAAATGAAATACATTGACATATAAGAAGACAGAGAATTTCAGAATAAAATATCTGCCCTATATACACAGTCAGATTAGTCTGACGTAAAGAAATGGAGTCAAATTTATCAAAGTTGGAGTAACACCCGAGTTAATCAGGGGAAGTTCAATTTACTCTTGCTCTTGTATGTATAGACTCTTTTCTTGTTTGTATTCACTGTGATGTTTTTTTTAATAACATGCTGCATTATTCGAGGTAAAACATTCTTTCAGAAATCTTGACTGATACTTGCCTATGAGTTGTTTTTAGCCTGGTCTTGTAAATAATAGAAGAAAATATGTCTTTCTGGATGTGGGCAACAATGAAATCTCTGTGACCAAGTGGTTTAATTGAAATGGTTAACAAAGGGAGCAGAATGGCTGATTAACAGCTTTGACTCATTTTTTATTACTCTACTTGGATACAAGGATTTAAAATGTTTATTGTTATTTGCACAATAAGAAACATGTTTCCCTGCATAATGAATTTTCTACTCTGCTGTTCACAAGGAATGCCAGGTAAGAGGTAGAGAATAAATAAAGAGATCTGAAGAGAACACCACAAAATAAACAAGAAAATACTACAAATACTAACAAAGATTAACGTATTAATGTAAACAACAGAATGGAGTTATGTACTGTAAACCAAATGTATATTGTGTAAAGATCTGAAGTAAAATGCAAAGAACAGCTGTATTTGTGCAATTATGTGGTTGAGGTACTCCATGACTGTAGATTCCTTTGGTCCACATTGGCAATATTCATTAAAGTGCATTAATATCAGCACATAACATGCCTGGTTGACTACACACAAGCCAGTGAAATACTTTTTTCATCAATGACCAATACTGTGATTTATTTATATCTGTTAAGTCTCCACTTGCCAAGCACCCTTGAGTGCAATACTAGACATAGTGAGGTAAACTATTTTGGCGGAGAATTAGGCACACATGCTGAGGCCATCAGCACTCTCTAGCAGCTTTTCTTATTTGTTTTGACAAGAGACGATTCATGTAACTCAACAGCAAAACATTTTAGGAAATAAACCTTGTGGGTTGCTGGTTTGACTGAAATGAAAGTTCAATTCAAGACAAAAAATAAAGAGTGAAGACTGATGTTTGTGAATGAGACAGTTTAAAGAGCCAACCCTCAGGTGCATGACAGGAACTGGTTTCTGTTTTTGAAAGCTTACTCTTTTTTCCATTGCTGTTATGATTAAAAGATATAAAATACAACATGGTTCAAGCAAAATGATCCAGATCTCACAAAATGTCCACCAACAGGAAAGGTGTTGGAGAGAGGCAAAAGGCAGTTTTTATTTACTTTTAGCCTGATTTAAATCACCTGATTTGACTTTATCTGAATGAATGAATGCTTTATTTTGGTTTAAAAACAAAAATAAAGTCATGTTTTTACATTTTTTTTTTAATCAGACAGCAACTGAAAAAGGAATAGGCTGAAGCCCCAAGGCTTATTTTTGCCTATTCTGTACCATCAAATATGTGTCAAATTCTTTAAAGCCTACTAATCCAAACTAATAATGATGAAAGTATCTCAGACCACCATACAAAATCATACGGACAGGATATCAAAGCGTTTTCTGCCCATATGGAAAAATGTTCACAAAAAGCATTAGAGAACATGTCTTAGCATCTTGATGCCAAAACTGGATTTCAAAATCATTAATGATTTGCATCAACATGGTAAAAATCCTTTGCTGCTGGCTAGCCTGTGGTGGAGGCTCATATTTGCCTCCAGTTTTGCCTTGGTTTGCCTCCAGTCAGGGCCATGCCATAACTTGTAATTTAGGTCATGCAAGGGTCTATACATTATAATCAGACCATAAAAGACTAGGCATTCTGCAATACTGAGCTTATATGTACACCTCCATAATAATAGTAATGCCATCTGACCATTTCCTCTCACCAAAACAAACTAAAACCTGTCCTGCAAACAAAATAAAACAACATAAATCTCTCTTACTCTGATTTGTAGTTTCTACCCACCTGCTCTGGTTCACTAGCGAAAGAACTGTTGAAAGAAAAAAATATATAAAAATGTAGATGCTTTGAATTTAGCAACATTAGAGTCAAACACATCATCACAAAATGATGTAAAAGAATGTTCAAAATGTGCAGCAATGAAAGGATTATTTCCCATTTTATGATGTAATACTGCTAGTTACAAGGCATCCTTCTGTGCCAATCCTACTGTTAAAGGAGGATCTGACAATTCTGTGATCTCCTCAGGGGGTACACACCGCGGGCGATCAAAAACATCCCCCATGAAACTCTGAAACATATTATGTAGTACACGCCATGTTGATAGTACAACTACGAGTGCCCCCAAAGAATCAGCATGTTAGTGCTTAATTAAGCAACTGCCCTTTAGATGGTCCTTCAACCGTTTCAAATTACACTCCACACTGACCTGCTCAACCTTACTGTGAAACGCTGTTTCTTTTGCAGGGAGTTTGTAGAGTGCAGAGGACTTCACTAGCTTGGAGTTCAGAGGAAAGGCAGGGCTATGGGTATGATCAGAGGAGCAAGGACTTTTTATTATGCCATTAAAATACGTCTTTTGAATAAGCCAAGAAAATATCAAGCATCTTGTTCTATGATTATGATTCCTGTATTTCAATGAAATAAAAAAGTTGTCATATTAAGAGTACAGGTTATGAAATATATTCAGTTGGGCTCTCTCAATGTGAAGGGTTTTAAAGACACCCTCTAGGTACTTCACACTGAAATGAGTAAAACAACTAATATGCATTTATCTTTCCCAGTCCAAAGGACACAAGGCAGCTATATCCTTGGAAATAACGTACAATGTCATTTACCATGACCTACTGAGCATAGTTAAAGTATCTAAGCCTCTATCCTCAAATAAAATGTCACCACTTGAAATTCTGTGTGTACATATGAGGGCATAAAATTTTTGCTTTCCTTCACCGTAGTGATAGAGTTTACTAAACTCAGACCAGCTGTTCTGATTTACTGATACTCAAGCCATCACATTATGGTCACAACAGCATATTACACATATCAGTAGAAGTTCAACATGGCCGCCATATTTCATGATTGCCACCTTCTAATTCATGATGCATTTAAAAGTGATGTGTGAAGATATTGGGTCTTAATCAAATGTAAAAACCAACAATTTTTTACTATTACATCAAAACTGAATAATTCCCTTGCCCAATACCTGCATACTGCTGCCAAAATACTTAGCATTAATAGTGGATATTGTTTAAAAATTTAAAGGATATTTTGGGGAATCGCTACAATTTGGATTCATTATTGTATGTATGTGTAGGGCTCAAGAATTTAAAATATTTTCCAAGATTTTCAGACTTACAAATGATTTTAATTACAGAATTTTACATTTTCTTAATCTTTTTTTTCCACTTTCAATGTAAGATCTGATACCTCTATTTGTTATTATTTTAATCATCATGAGGGTAAAACAAAAAAGATAACATACTTTGCTTGTGACTGAAACTAAACCTGACTTGAATAGTGACAAAATATGGTTCCTATGGACTTTATGGAAAAACAGAGATAAGGTTTTGCACTTTGTTACACAAGGGTGGCTTTACTATTTCATAAATGAAAACTTTTTTTAAAACTACCACTGCAGCTCAAAGACTACTCTCAAGTTTTTGTAAGTTTAAAGTCCCACAAATCCAAAATAGGTGGGGAAATTTTTAAACGCTTTGAAAACAATACCTCATGTTTTTTGTCAGGTTCCGGGTTCCCTTGTCTTGTATCCTATAAATGGACTAAAGTGACCCATTTAATCTCACATTCACTTATTGAAGTTGCTGAGTTTCTAGACAAGCTGTAAGTATTAATGACCTGCTGCTGTTGATCTGCCTGACTCAATCTATTAGAACTATAAACAACTATCTAACAATTATCAATAAAACATTGAACCATTTGGGACAGCTAATTGACAAGAGCTTGTAAATTTTAGTGTTTTCAGTTTTGAGTACAAACAGCTTTCAGTAAAAAGGTGAAGTGTTTGAGATCATAAGGTGCACATTACTTTGAGTTATTCATTGAGGTGTCTATAGTTTTTTTAAGTGGAATAAGAAACTAAAAGTAGCAGCCGTGTCCCCATTTCATTCACTGTGAAAGCAGAAAGACACCACTGTGGGTAGTATCTAGCTGGTGTCATGCTATGGTACAGTAGCTTTGGTACAATACACCAAAACAGTAAAACAGGATTCAATTTTTGACTAGGGCTGCGATGACTAGTAGATGTAGTTGACAAAATCCATGACATAAATTGTTGGCTAGTGGTTTAAGTGCATTTTTTTTTTTAGAACTGCGTCAGCAAACAAGACTCCAGCAGTAGGAAAATAAAACAGCACAGTAGTGGTAGTAAATGTGACACCACTGCATCTCAAATCTTAAATTCAGAGGGAGTGTTTCACATCTGTACTGATGATATAAGAGTTATCTTCATAACTGACAGAAGGCACAGCAGAGATTTTTTTTTTTTACAGTAGGGCTAAAGAGGCATCTGTTGCAGGCCCCCCTCACAGTATCAGTCACAAATTATTTAATATCAGCTATTGAATTAAAAGGTAGTCAAACAGTTGTACCTAATAAAGAGGCCGGTAAGTGTATATTGCTTTGATTTGAGCTGCACATTTTGAGTTTGAAAGAGCTTTGTCAAATTTAAGAACTAAAAAAACATTAAGTAAAAACAAAAATAAAACAGCAAACCATAATACAACATAATATGTAATAAGAGCTACTGAATGATCAAGCAGAACATCCTTTGACTAGTTGACTATTGAAACAGTCATAAGCTTTATCCCTGTCATTGACCCTGACCTTATCTTGCCTAATAAGTTGATGTTGACCTCTCTAAAAATAAGACATTATACCAGTATGGCATGTCAACTTAGAACACAAATCCTCTTTGATTTGCAGCATCTACAAGCATAATTTTTAAAACAAAAATACCCACGATATAGTTCCATCTGCAAAAAGCCATGTTATTTTTGATGATTTTACAAGATGACTCCACAGTCTGTAATCAGACACCAGCAGCACAGTATCAAAGCTCTCTCAACACACCAAGCTTAATTCATCATCCAATCAAGACTATGACCATAATCTCCTTGTGTTTATTATAGCTGTGGGCTCAGGGAACATGCTTTATTCCAGCACTGCAAAGCTCAGCCAAGATGCAAAAGCATCCCTGAGAAATCCAATAAGGCCAGGATGCATTGTGGTCTAAAGGTTTGGCAAAATGGTTTGGGGCGAGCGTGTGTTATGAAATGCTGCTTGTCAGTGACAGTAAAAAGGGCTTGTCAATTAGCTTTTCAGTCCCTCTCCCAGCATACCTTACTTTTCCTTTTCTCTCTCTCTGCGGCTTCAGGCAGCACTTTGGGGAAAATATCTTTCTTTCATATTCATCATTTTCACCCTCACAACAAAGCAAGTCCTTTCATCTTTGATTCACTGTCTTGGCTTTCCTCAAATAAACTCTGGCTGGGTAGGGGAATGTTGTTTGGGAATGTTAGAACATAGCCTGCAACATGTTTATCACAAAAGCATGTCAAACATAAAAAAATAAATTTGCTTTTAACTGGTGATTAAATGTGAAAAGAGAGACCTTTGCAATTTGGGGTTGAATACAGCATGGAGGGAAATAACAAATTAATAATGTTAGAAGTCACCAATGCGCCACACTGTCACAACTAATCCTTTCATAGTGTTTTACAAGGGAGCTCAACACAGCATGGCCGAGACGCTGTAAAGCCGGCGCTGCATTCTTCTCTTCTTTATTTTCATTATTCTGCCTCGATCCTCTCCTCAACCCTGGTCTGCTGAAAAGCCGTCGTTCCATGTAATTTAAAACAAACAACAGCCAGACACAGATAAGGCCATGACAGGCAGAAAATAATTCTGCAGCCCTCCTTCATCTAAGGGAGTCTGAAAGGTCAACCCTCACCACTGCCAAACCTTGTACTTCGGTCCGCGGAGGGGGGGCGAGGACGCAGGGGCAAGAGGTCACAGAGTGGCTTGGGTGGTCTGATTCTTTGATCAGGTGGGAACTCGTCCAAAAAACATATTCAGGACCTGGAGGGGGAGCTCCAGGCAGTGGATCACATGCAGTATGAGGACAAAGGAGATGAGGAGAGACAGAGGGATAGATGATCTCTGACACATTACAAAAGGAAAGTTATGCAATGTACGGGGACTTCAGAAAATGTTTTCTGTCAGTGACAAAAAAACAAAAAACAAATCCTCTCACATAGTCAAAACTTCTTTCTACTCCCAGTTCTGTTTCTTTGCACACTGCTTCATTTCTTGGCAAATTTTGCAAAAAAGCTGACAAATAGGTTGTTCAGTAACAACACCGTGGCAGGTTTTTGAAAAGGCAACACTCTCTTTGTAAGCTCTTGGTGTGAGGCATACTTACAATTCTCAAGGGCTCCATCACTTTCCCTTAACAAGTTAGTTTCATTACCTCTAAATGGGTGACAAGAACAGGCTGATACACAAAGTTGAAAAGCAGGGTTGGTAATGCTCGAACAAGCCAGGTTTTGAAAGTTGTATTCTCTCACTACTTTTTCTAAGGCTAACTCCACATGAAGGCAGGCATTTTTGAAAACTGAGATCTGTCTTTATTGATATCAGTAGATAATGAGTTTGGAAATACCTGCATGCTGGATATCTGCAAAAGTACATAATTGTGCATCCCAAGTAATAAGCTTTTTGTGCTGTTGTTGGTTTCAGCATCTGCTGTAACAGGCAGCAAGCATGGTCACAAGTAGCCACGGGTCACCAGTCAACACAGTCACTTGGTAAACAGTAACACCAGGTCTCTTCCAAAACATCAGCAGCATTTGTTTCATCAAGTGTTTTAAAAGCCGCATCATAGTGAGGGAGTGACAGACCATGTAAATACTCCAGACAGAAATGCTTAAAACAGCAACATTTAGAGGTCTTAGCAGAGTGTGACGTTTTCACTGTCTACAGACACCCTAAGCAAAGTTTAAAAAAAACACTCACTTTGGCAGGAGTTTTCCAAAATGTGTGTTTTCAGTCTCCTAAAATGCGGTTTAAATGAGGCCAGAAGGGCGAAATGCACAGAAAACCAGTTTTTGAAAAACCACTCCTACATGTGGACATTGCTTTAGTGAACAACCTGCCCTTGAGGCTCCTTCAAAACCACACCCCTACTTATAGGCATGAGCACCTCTACCTTGCATCAGTGTTCATTTTGACAGCACTTTTTGATTTAGTTTTAGTTATAGTCTTTTGCCTTAAATATCTTTCAGTTTTAGTCATAATATATTCATCTAAATTGTTTTAATTTTAGTCTAGTTTTAGTAGATGAAATTTCACAACATTTTAGTCGATGAAATCTACTGTAAATTTAGTCGACAAAAATATGAAGTGTAAAGGGTAAGGCCTTTTTATGTTTTCTTGATTTTCTGAAGTCATGTTTTACACTTGGATAAAATGAAACATCTAATAACCCTTTACTGAATGCTAGGAAAGTTTGAATGTATAAATTAAAAGAAACAAATTTAACTTTTGTGTGAAATGCAGTCACCTTTATTTAGGCAACCTGGCAGCATCTCAGTTACGATACCAGAACTGACAACAAACAGTGAACCTGCTCTACATGAATATATAAATTCGTAAAGAGAGTAGCTCTGATTGGCTCGCTCCCCATCTTATGCCGCCACCACCAAGCGAAAGCAGTTGTGATTGGACGACTCTCTTAACTCATCCAACCTTTCCACACAACCAAAGTAGCCGTGAATGGATATATTCCTAACTTGTCCCTACCTTCTACATGATGAAATTAGGTCTGATTGGATTAAGTCTCTGTCAAACATTTTAGTCTAGTCTTTATTTGTTTATGAAAATGTCAGTTAATTTAGTTTTATTTTTTGTCCATGTGCACTTGTTTTTTTAGTTATAATCTAGTTTTTCGTCAGTGGAAAAAAGGTTCTTGACGAAAACTTTTACAAAAATAATTAGTCAACAAAAGTAAGACTGCCTTGCATATGAGCCATTACCAGTAAATGTGGTAGTAGCAGTGTGTCAGTCGTTCTCTGGTAAAACTGGTAGTACCACTGGTGCAACAACACTGACTCATCAGAGCTAATGTGCCATGGTACATGTGTTTGCAGACAGGGTCTTAAGGCAGTGATTTGTTGAAATCTTAACTAGCCTGCAGCTGCTAAAGGAAACTTTTGCTCCTTTGTTCCAAACACAAGTGATGATTGTCACAGGGAAATAATGACAATTTCAACTTAATATAACAGAAAAATAGCCCTTGTTATCAGTCCTACGTTTTATAGTGTAACAAACCCCAAAAACGCTTTTAATAACAACCTGGAAAAATGGGTATTAAGCATTTAATGAGATATGGTCCAAATCCTGACGTTTCAGTCAAAAATGTTACAATCCTCCACAGCTTAAACTGAGAATACTGACTTAATTTTTATGACTGGCTAATCTTTAGAGGCAGATGACGTGTCGTACCAACCATCATTACCATACCTTTAATTTATGGTAGAACCCTTAATTTGCAGGTAACAGCAAGCTCAACAAAGTAAAGACATCACTGTGACACTGTTCCCCTGAAACTAGGGAAATAAGATGCCCTTTTCCCAGGCATGCTTATGCTCAAAGAGAGGGCATTAATATAGCAACAGTGAATGAAAACTGTAAAATTCATCATCATAGATCTACATTTGATCAATCAGCTTTCTGCATTGAACGCTGTAAAATCTAGAACATAAAACTATTAGAATTAAAATTAACTATGAATCTGATATACTTTACCAAAAAGGTTCAGCACTGGTTAAAAACAAAACAGAGTTGTATTCATTTTCAGATTGTTGTGTTTTTTTTATATGGCTAATTTATAATGGTTAATGAAATGTCTGTGTTATCAAGTGTCATTTATTGTATCATGTGTTGTGCTCCATTTGAACTTTTAAAGTTGTATTTTTTATTCGGTTAATTTAAAAGCCCAACCAGGGACAGGAGTTGGAAATTAGCAATAGCTATGAACTCTATGTGCAGCCCATCAGCTTCATGTCTTTTACTGAAACTATGTTAAACTGCAGCATCCCTATCAAATAAAATAAATTCAGTTAAACTAGCTAATGGAGGTTGTTTGATTACTAAGTAACAAATCAAATATTTCAGAGAAATGTATTACATTTGTCCAAATTGCCTTACAGTTTGACATGAAGCAGTTCAGTATTTTTGAAGTGGGGTTGCATGAGGTCCTGTTTCATTGGTAAATACATAAACTATAGTGACGGTCCTGCCCCTGTGAGGGAAGCTTATAAAACCCCTCTTCAAAAATACTGAACTATCGCCTTCAGTGGTGACAGTAACTCAGCGTGTTTAATCTAGACCTTGGAAATAGCTGTTTGGTGAATTTATATTAACTCTGCAGTTAAAAGTTTCATATCAAAGGCAGTGGTCCTTGAGCTACAATAATTAAGTTCAAATTAAAATCTTTATCAGCCCCCTGTGTTAGTTTTGATTGAATAGTGCAGACACTTTGCCTCCATCTAAAGACATATTTACAAGGTGTTTGCATACAATATTGTGTTTCAGAAATAATCTGGAATGAAGGCCATCATCTTGCCTGTAAAAGTTATTACTGCAGGAGTTTCAAACATGCAGAGTTCAGGCCAGACATAATAAAAACACCCTGAGCTATGTAGCAATTTCTGCAGACCTTGAGGGATCAAATATGGATGCAGATGCTTGCCTTGGAAATGATAACTAATGTCTGCACTGGCTCCAAAATAAATCACGATTCAGGCATACAGAGGGGTGCAAAAAGCTGTCTTAGTTTGAGAGCTGACAGCCTCACATGCGCACAGTTCATATACAGCTTGCCATCTGTGTGTCAATGCTCCGACAGACTTAATTACACTTATGTTGCTGATGCATTGTAAACCCTAAGGGTATTATTTTGCCATCCATCTACTTCAGTGACACACACTTAAAAGCCATAAACTATTTAGTTAACAGCCCACCTGCAGAGCTGACGTGAACCAAGTGGGATGGGGTTTATTGGACTTCTCGACATCAACTTCAGGAGATTGATCCAAACTTTTAGACACCACTCTTGTAAAAAACTCTCCACTGCATTACCTTAATGCATTAAAGGCACTTTAGCTCCTACTTTTATATCATGACGTGCTTAAAGCAAGGAGGAAATAAGAGCCCAGGCTGTGGTGAGTACTTACCTCAGGCATGAAGAGGGGATATGAATGATATCAATCAGAGAGAAATCTTCCATCAGCTAGTGGGTGTCCTTACTAACTGACAAGATTATAGAGGAGCTTTGAAGCTGCTTTTATTGGTTCCCCCACTTCATTTGGGTTTACTTAACACCTGGAAGCTTTCATAGCGGCATGGTGCTGTGCTAAAGCACTATTTACAGCCTCATGCACTTTTTTCTAACTTATTTATTTCCCCCACTCCCGTCAGCTTTTCAAATATCCCTGGATGTGTGACTGATTTGATGGTCTGAGGATCAAGAAAGGTACGGAGGATGTTTTTAATGGCCACTGAGGAAGATAATGAAGGGACTCCTTACAACAGCCTCCCTGCTGTTCAGAATCAGCCGTCTAAATCAAATTTTAAGCCCCTTCCTCACATGCTGACCACCTCTCAGGTGGTTTAAATGGGCTATTCTGGCTCATTTGGAGTTTGATTGATACACGGAGGCGGGTTTGTTGAGCAGCAGAAGGGCATTTCGATGATAAAGACAGGGTCACAGCTGAACTAAAGGGGGCAGCACTAACAAGCACTTGGATGGCTGCATTGGAAGCACCAGCCACCTGAGAGAAGAAGCAAAAAGAGGAGGAATAAATAAGGGTAATATGGAGAGAGGTTTTTCAAGAAAGGGAGGTGATTCAGGGGAGTGAGGCGCTGGGAATGTGGGAGGGTGAGCGATAGGGGGTCAAAATGTGAGAGCTACCCCTGCGGTGAGAATCTACACTCCTTTCAGGGGCTTGTGATGAGAAAAAGATGGAGAATATGAGGTTGGGGAGAAGAGGAAAGAGAGGATACCCTCGGCTTTGCAGGTCAGGCGAACAAGCCATGGGACAACGCCGTACACAACCTGCCTCCATCACAGTGCCTGCCCCCTCTCTCCTCAAACCCCTGCTGTCTGATGGAACTCTTCCCATCTGCAAACCAGCAACAGCTTGTGCATTTGTGAAAATCAGCCCGCATTATGGACTCGGATGCAGAGACAGGCACAAAATACGGCCTCTGCGCTTTGCTCTGGAAAGCTGGATTGATGAGGCTCAACTTAAATGATGCAGGAATTGCATGCCTTTCCGAGGTTGGTGGGGGACAAACATGTGGCGGGATAGTGACGAGAAAAGAAAACAGAGAAGACAGTCCTTAATTGCCTTTTCAGTCATTAACAGGGTCCCACACCTCATGAAACATTAATTACACAGAGCTCTGCAGAGATAGGGACGCTTAATTAGAAATTATTCACCACGTGGCAAGAGCTGAGCGGTAGCATTTCAGTGGCGTGTAAATTGTCCGTGTGAGATCTAAAATAAGAAAAAGAATGTTGATGTCATGCTTATCTGGCTTCCTCTAACTTAAATGTTTCGTGGACTGAGGTGCTTTGTTACCTGATTGTGGGGCTGGGGATGTATCAAGTTTTTACAATGTATTGATATATTTTTGAAGAAGATACTGGTAAAGACTGCATTAACATAGTTAACAATGGCACTGATTTAAAAAGGGAACAGATGGCCAGCCTACTGGTATGTAGGAAGATTGTTACAGGACAAACTACAAACAGAAATATGCTTATTCACCTAAAGTTTATCTATTTGTAACCTTTGGTATAAAAATTGGATTATACATTTTCATGGCTATCTAATCCCACAACAGCAAAACAGATTAATATTGAACTGGCACAGAAACCTTGCTCCTCACCAATTCTACTTCCATCTTCAATGTTCACAACATATTTGGGCTTTAGACAGTGCTTTCTCTCTAAATGTCATGGACATGGCTAAGAGGGGGAGGAGGAAGAACTGACAAAGTCCATACTGTACTGGAAAACTAAGTGGGTAGTACCCAAACGGTGCAGGGTCAATCTGAGGTGGGAAGATATCACAAATGAAATCCCCATTTTGTCTATGCTGCCTTTGTGTATTTGAATATTTTAGATAACATGCCATCTTGTTGTAAAAGTATGGCCTATGTTCCTGTTAAAGGCACAATTACACATTTTATCAACCTCAGTGAAAGATATACATTGTTTAGCAAGATTGTGTGCAATCCAAAAGTGTGTCATAACAAAACCTGTGATTGGTGGAGTCCTCCAAATATTGGTTGCTTCTACTGAACTAAAAGTATCGGTCATTTATGTGATACCGAGGATTTAAACCAGGACATTATTAAATATGGACCTAGAGAAAGTACAAGTGAGAATTTAGTTACTAATGGAAAATGAAGAACATACATTTGGGAAAAAAAAATCCATGACCTATAATCCTAGAGTGTTACAATGACACCTTTGATGGGTCCTGTTTTGGAGTCACTGTTGAGCTCTGTGTCAATGATGGTTGGCAACACGCCTCCTCTGTTGCTACAGATCAGCTAGCCTTGAGGTTTAGTTACTATAAGTTTTTACAACTTCAATACATAGAAACTTTGCTTAAAAAAAGTTTTTGCACATTTAAAAAAATGGGGTGGGGCACTAGAGACCCTACTGGTGGCCAGTCAGGTAAAAAAATGTATATTCGTGGGAAAATCTGTCAAATCTGACATGAATACATAAATATTAGCATTATCACCAAGAAAAAAAGAGCTGTAATTCGTTGTAGCTGTTACTCTTTTGGATGGATTTTTCAAAATAAGAATAACATGTAAGATGCTTTGATGACCAGTTAATGCCCTGTTATATGCACCAAAAACATGAAATCAAAAACAAAATATATTCTTATGAGAGCTTTATACATATATTTGTCCCCTGTAGTATCCTTCATACTGTGAACATGTAGCCCCCTGGCAGTGAGGACAATTTAAATGTGGCCCTCTTGGTTACCAAAGTTTCCCATCCCTACATTAAACAATGTGAAACAATTTGTACTTATCTGTGGATGACTAAAAACAAGAAATAGTTAAATACTGGGTGTGAAGGATGTCTATTCTGTTGATTTTAATATTATTATTAACACACTTTGATTATAACTAAAATCAAACTAAAGTTTATGATTATGGTACTGCAACAACTGCCTATTTCTTCACCAAAAGAGGTATATATATATATTGTGTATAGCCAGTCAGCTAAAAAAGAAAAAAAGAAAGTCAACATATACATTTTGATCCATTTAGCTCATCCCTACCTGGTAGTGCTCTGAGTGAAGTGGGACATGTGTTAACCCTCTATTCTCCTTCCCCCTGCCCTCTCCCTTACCTATCCTACACCTCCTGTGAGGTTCATAAATTATTTACACCCCCTGCTCGTCCCCCTACAGACAGGATGTAATTGACACAGAGGATCTGTCAATTACCCAAACATCTGGGAGGGAATGATTGCTACATCGCTCTGGCTCTTTGCCTCCCAAATCCCCCTCGTTTTCCTCCTTTTTTTCACTCTATCTGTGATGAGACAGTAGCCAATGACATGACATTAAAGCTCTTGATGTGAAATACCCTTGACACTGTTGCCCCCAACATTGGTGCTCCCTAATCCCCAGCACAACTTTAAAAATAGTCCGCTTCACCACTGTCCCAGTTGTATTGATCTCTGTCCACCCAGCGATTGCCACCACATATTCCTGTCGGGGTGTGGGGCTCTCATGTGCCGTTGGAACGTCCTTCCTCTTACGAGATCACACAATGGAGTAGTAATAATGTCACCACACTGTACCTAAGGTAATGGATGGGCCTCGGTGTAACAAGCAGGGCTTGGGCCAAGAGTGCTGGCCTAGGGAAATGTCACATGAATACCAGAGTGCAGACCCTAGAGCTAAGAGTTAAGGGCAGGCCATGGAGACGAAGCAAAACACATTAAGGGACAAGTACAAAGGCTGTTAAGGCTGCATATAAGGACTGGAATGGTGCAAAGAGAATTTATGAGTCTGTAGAGAAAAGAACTTGAGATAATGGTGAAAGACCCTGGACACTAACCTGACACCCACAGGCCTTACCACCTGCACACTTTGCCACATGAATGGATTGTTTCCAAAGAAATCAATACAGCAAAGCTAATGAGTCTACACTGGGAAACCATATTTAGCTTTTGGTGTTAGAAAGTTGTGGGTTTTGTGAGGCAAGAAGCAAAGCAAATCAATATATCAAATTTGTGTCTTTATCCAAGTATTTCAGAGATTTTGACAGTAATTTGCTAACATTATTATGAGCCTATACTCAATTTTAGGCTGGAGCAAGCTGCTACCTAGCCTGGCTTTGATAATGGAGAAAGCAGCTTGGGGGGGGGTGATCGAGGGGGGAAGCAAGGGAATACTCTTTGGGGTCAAGCCTCAGGGTGGGCCCGTTAGGGTTAGGTGATATTTTCGTATTTTTGAAGTTGGGTTCAATGAGGTATTGAGTGTAGTGGCTGGAAGGGCTCCCAGCAGTACTACACCTTTAAAGAGAACAAGCTGAGACTGTTGTTAAGGTACAATGCTGTTGATGGCGACAGTTTTATGAAAAAACAAGTCATGACACTTTTTTGGGTCAAATGTATGATTGGGGAAAAAACTCCGGAGTGCTTCAAAATTCATCCAGGAAGTCTCTGTGTTTAGCAATATTATATATTATTATAATGCAGAAAATGGATATGTGCTTCTCCGCCTGTGTGCCTGGATTTCACCGATCTGTTGTTTCGCTCTGTGGACTCAGGAAGACACAATAACAGCAGAGGAACTGACACTGAATCAAATGTGATTTTGACTCAAGTGACCATGATATTTCTTTTATGGTTGACACAAGGGGTATCTTTATGAATCGCATAACACAGACGTAGAAATACTTCAAAAAGAGATTCACCAGGTGGAACAGTGTGCACAGGCAGAAGGACACAGTGCACAGCCAGTTGGATCAAATGCAAAAATACTATTTCAAGGTGGCTACTGATCCAGTGCGCATGGGTTTTATCTTACAGCTCCATCCCCACACCTGATGTTAATATTGAATTAGCTATGGCACACTTCTGCTGTTTCCTTCTGTTCATACATATTGTATTACGGTGTTGCATAACTGCAAGTGAGCATAGCAAACAGGAGGTCAGTTTTTGATGTCTGTCTGGTGCTGGACTGGGGTGTGACATCATATGCAACAGGTCAATATAAGCCTCACAAGGGAATTTAAGAAAGTATTGATAGTTTATTTAATCTCACTTTTATGTTAGCACATTCAATAATAAAATAGAGCAATTATAAACAAGATCAGCAAAGCCTAACCATAAATAATCAACACCATGAGGTCCAAGTCCTCCTTTATTAAAACCAATGACACTGGTTAAGGTCCCACTGTGCACAAAATTTTAGATTTAATGTGTTTTCTTCAAAGAGTCTGTCTTGGCTTCTGAAAAATAATGAGTAAAGATCTGTAATTCCCTTGTTTCTTTGAAAAACTTTTATTTTCTGAGACTTTATTATAATAAAATTGTCTTTTCATTCATATTCCGGTCTTATATTATTTATATATGAAGTATAAATAACCTAGCATGTCTGTGGGAGACAGGAAGCTCTTTCATCTCTTTCAAGGAGCTTCAAAGATTTTTTTATATTGTACTCTTGGTCCAAAGCACTCACTGGTAAAAAGAAAGACCCTTACCTGTTCTTCAGATGCTGAATGCTTCCAAAACACTTGAAGCGCCCATTTACCATGATGGCCATGCGTGTGCATAGTGCCTCACACTCCTCCATGCTATTGGGAAAAAAGGGGAAAATTAAGAGTGGCAATAAAAACAGATGATTTCAATGTCCTACTTCTTGAGATAAGAGACAATTACATCTTAAAATTAGTCTATTTGGCAAGGTTGAGGTGCTTGTGTAATGTTTGTCACTTAAATGTGCTCAAAAAATGCATGTATGGAGGGCAAAAAGGTGATTTTGTGTAATCAACATGTGCTCGAGTCTTCTTTTCTCATATACAGTTTAAGTTTGGTTTAGATGATTTTTATATGTCCACTCTGACACATTAAAGGGACGACAAATTTGGTTATTAGAGGGGGAGGAAGGGACCATCTGTAGCTCTTATCGTCTCATTTTTTGCTCTTTCGGTGCAGGGATGGAGCCGGAGTCATTTGTAGCTGAGGCGAAACCTGTGAAGCCTTTCTGAGGAATGGCGCAATTAGGATTATGACTTTGTAAAACCTGGTGAATCTGCCACTTAACAAAACACAACCACCTGGTCATGCCATGGACGATTGGACGCAGCTCAGCCACATAGCCTGGGACAACAACAAATGCTTTTATTTTTCCGTGAAGGGAACACATGTAATGAGAATAATCTATTCCACATGAAAGCAGCAGTGGAGATTATTCATGGGCACTGCCAGGAGCACAAACGATTCAAATGCTCGAGCAATTTGGGAAATGAAAAGGCAAGTGGATTGTTGAATTTTCCGCATTGATTTGGGCCATCAAGTTTATTTCCACAAAAATTTAAAGCTTCTAATATTTTCTCCTCCCTTTAAAGCATGTCCAAAACCTGCAAGCACTACAGAAGAAAAACTTTGGAAGCTAACTTTGCCTCAGGAAGTGTTGGATAATGAAAAGACTCCAGCTCTGATATTGACAGGTTCTCTTTTCATGGAGAGAGAGAAAAAAAAGTGCCAGGTAGTCAATATGCCCTCGTGCTTCATGAAAGCTTTATAGCAGCCGGTGTTTTTCTGGCAGCTGATATTAACTGCTGTGCAGGAAACAATACCTCCCAAATAAAGTGCAACTCCAATCAATCATAATTACAATATTCAGCGTTCATGCTCACTTTATAGAAAATGTATTTGATGTGCTTTCTCATCAGAGGAGTCAAAATATTTTGACTCCACCTTATCAGGCGGATTTGACAGAGAAAATGAAAAGCTAAGGCGTGTTTGTTGCACCTGTGTGAAGTGAGAATGACTGAGCGTCCCTCTTTGATGACACTCAGAATGCAGTCCCACAGAAAGCGTCGTGCTTTGGGGTCCATCCCAGTGGTGGGCTCATCCTGAAACAAAACAACCACTTTAGAACAGTTCCCATTATAATCCTCTTAAGTACTGTTTTCAAAAAGAAAAGAATGAAATGAAATTAATGGACTTTAATAAAACATTAAATGACAAAAACTGATGTCAATAGCTGATTTGGAGCAGTGTTGGGCATTATATAATTTGTGTTTCAAACCAAAGACATTATTTAACCTTTATTAACCAGATAAAAGACCTATTGAGATCAAGATCTCTTTCACAAGGGTGACCTGGCCAAGAGGTCAGCAGCACACGTCATGAAAAAAACATTGAAGTTGTTTCAGTGACAACATTCGTTGGTTTTGTAAGGGGTGACAAAAACTGGGGAAGTCTCTTGGCAAATGATAATAAATCAAGTTAAACAAACTCCTTCATTCTTCAAATATGTTTTCAAGATTTTCCCAGTGTAAAAAAACTTTTTTTTAGAACCAAATCATAATTAATGTTAGAGATTAACCCAGAAGACCTTCTAGTGGGTTTATCCAAGTATCTGGTGGGTGAGAGGACAAAGGACTAATTTCACATTTTGTGTGTTGGTAGATACGTAAGTATGTGTGCAAAAACACAAAAAATGGTTATAAAATAAGGGTCTTAATCATATTACAGATTTATGGAACTAGCTTTTTAAAGTTAGTGGCTTTAACCTTTTAATGCCTTTTGCATCATATTTGATACATACTTTTATGATACCTCTATCTAATCAATATGATCATAAAAATTACTAAAAAAAACATCTGAAAACAATCAGAAAAATAATAAAAATGTCCTAAAATTGATTATCAGTTGCCAAAAACATCTAATGTATCAAATGGGATACAAAAATATATATGTTAACTTTTATGGAAATTTTGATTTTGTTGGATTTTAGTAGAAAGTGAAATAAACATTTCAGCTCCAAAAAACCTGAATTTTCTGGCTATAATTTGTGTTTTTAGGTATTAAAGGGTTAAAATGTTTTTGAAGGTGCATTTCAAAAAGTGTCAGATAGACAAGATTTTTTGTGTTTTAAATTTTATTTACAATGATGAAGAGCAAGAGAGAAATCCTGTCTTTAAATTGAAAACTTTAGTTATTCAGTTTTTAAATAGTTTTAATCAACTGGTTTTTGTGTTTAAAGGGAAAAAACTCAGCTTTTTCAATTGAAAATCATTTGACTGGTTTATTTGAGTTAAAATAATTACCTTGGTTATTCATAATTGATGTCTGGGTAGACAACTATTAGGGGGTAATCCCTTGAGCAGAAATGTAATTTGATGTGACAAATAAACACAGCACATGCACTTCCAAAGCACAGACAGTCACAGGTAAAGTCGGGGTGAACTCTTTGTATCCACATTTCCACATTATGTGGAAACATTCTGCAACCCTGTCCAACACAGCACAACAGACACACAAACAGTCTGAGTGACTTGCTGCTTCTTTTTCCTTGGGGCTAGTCTGTCCATGCATGATTAGAGAATGACAGTACTCAGTCCATTGGCTGGTTTCATTCCAGACCTGCTTCTCCCTCGCTCGCAGAACCCTACAAATCCCAAGGGCCATTTCCATCACTGTGCCCAATGTGTCCCTGTGCAGACCCTACGTGGCACTGCCTCAAGGCTGCCAGAGCTCCCCGGGCTAGCACACAATAGTGAAACTGACACACACACTGACAACAAATTATCCCACTGCCTCATAGTGAAGGCTAGCCTGGCTCAGGCTAGTAAATAAGGAGGTTTGGATTGTGTAAGCTCAATCGGCTCAGCTCGGATCTAGTAGACAGAACATGTGGGAACGACTATTCTATAAATACAATTTATCATGGATTACTAATTACCAGGCTGATTTTTTACTGGAATGATATGAGCAACATAATCTGAGTGCTAGATTAAAATCATGTAAATAAAAGCATTTAATATGTCTGACTTTATCACATTAATGATATGAACACAGAGTATATAAAGTACACTGCTAGAGGGCTCTCAAACAGAAAAAAATGATGACAAGTAGATATCAGCTCCACCCATCTATGCTGCTTATTTATAGTCTTAAATTGAAGAGACTTCTTAAAAAACAGCACTCAATGAGGTATATCTATACAACAATAAGCCACAAACCAGGACAGACAATGTAACAGCAATCCTCATCATAATGCAATATGTTTAGGTAAGTTCACAAGGATCCCCGTTAACTGCAGCACTGCCATAAGTCCACAACCACTTTTATAATATCACAGTGACATGAATTCTTACAACTTAAAATCATCAAAATACTTTAAACCATATCACGTACAACAAAAATGTCGTTTTACTGTTACATAAATAAACCTTATCTTTGCAGTCTTTGTGAAACAGAAATTTTGGAGCAAACACACAACAGGCATGTATGCGACATGAGAGCTGCAACTCAGTGACATTTATGTGAAGTAGATGCACTAGCGTGTTGGAGACAACCCTCTGTTGCAACATCTCTTTCCATTTGAAAAATTTGTGCACTGCTTGCATAAATAAGAGAGAGAAGCTTTCCATGCTTTAGTTCAGGGATGGGCAGCTTTGATCACCCAGAAAGCCTTATTAATGTTATCCACATAAGTGGATGGCCACACTACAAAATGCAATATAGTCACAATCTAACACATGTTTATTTAAATAAATAAAAGGAACATATGCATGCATGACTTTTTTAATTGAGCTTAAAGAATTCACACTAATTCAAATTACTTCTAAAGTGTAATAAATGTATCTGTTCCAGTTTTTTTCAATATAATTAACAAATACATTTAGAGTTTTTTTTCTTGCCACTGTTACTGTTAGCCTCTTATGGATGCACTGCACTGTAGGTTGGCCCAGTGCTGCGCTCCTGGTAGATTCATGGTGGGTTTGGATGTATGCATATGTATTTATGTGCATATGTCTATTTTACATATGTATAAATGCATATCTATAAAATGAAGAGTTTGGCTTCAGCCTTCTCTATGCATATACAGAAACAATATGTCAATTATAAAGCCTATTTCTTGAAAAGTATTAAAAATATTCTAATGACCAAGAATGATTACGGAAATGGTTTAATTTTGTTATGTTTCACGGCTGATTTTGTCCTTATTTTCTTCATGTTGACATTTTATTGATACTTGAAATTAACTTGTGGACCTCATTGAGATAGAGGGAGGGCCAAATGTGGCCCGCAGGCTGCATATTGCCCATCCCTGCTCTAGATTCTCAGCGTGTTTGATATGGCACTCGTGCCAGCAGTCTGAAAGCCCTCACTTCACAACATGTATTCTAAAAACAACTGACATGTGCCCTGCCCATCACTCATCCAGCGTATTTGAACCATTTGTAACACAGACAAAAAAATATACAACAAGTGGCTAGCAGAGAAGGGTGGAAGTGAGCTCAGCTTCATTCAGAAATGTTAAGTTGGCCACGCGTGCAGAATTTGGGGGATGCAGCTACATGTTATTGGGGGAGCATAAGCAATAGATCTACTAGGCGTTGGTGGAGAATACTGTAACTCAATGTTCATTACAGATTTGCAGCAATAAACATGAATTAGTAAGAGAGACAGAACATCAAATTTCAAATTTGCAGTTGTTATCTGGCTTCACTCTGTAGCACTTTAACAAATCCACTGTTTTTACATCAATGATAAACATGTCAAGTCATTTCAAGGCAGCCCTGTCACGTTGGTCCCCACGCAGCACATAGGACTATTACATCTCTAAAAAGCAAGCATTTCTTTGACCTTGATAACAACAATATTCTAGATTAAGTAAGAGCTTAACAAAAAATTTTAATTAAGAGGGGCAATGCTAAATATTGTACAATGAAACTGCATCTAAAGAGTTTATGTTTCTTCTTTATTTGATCATGAGCTCATTTCTACTCCTTTAGGAGTCTCAAAGTCCTATAAAAATGATTAAAGTTTGTCCCCAACAGCTAAAAAGATATGCCTTCCAATGCATATAAAAGGAGCTAACTGAAAGCATGTGAAGCAGCGTATTCTGAGTCACACCTTAATTAATCTTCCATCAGAGAGAAAATGCATTTCTGCTTAGATTTAAGTCCAGATGAATAGGTTTTTAATGCGTGCAAACACAGCTCTGTGTGCGCTAAAGGAATTGGCTCTCCATGGTCAAAAATTAATTAGAATCTGAGCAGAGAGTGACCCCTGAAAATTCTCCTTTCTCATCCTGAAGTAATGTATTTTGAATCCTTCATCAAGTCAGTCAAAGATCACAAGACTGATCTAATTTTTTCCACCTTCTGAGCATAAATCACTAAAATCCTATATGCTATCGTGTTCTCACTATAGTTGGGTCTCAGTGTGCTTGTAAAGACAGAAAAATGTAATCCAAACATCTGCTCAGCATCAATATTGATCAAAAGTACAACACTCGAACATCTCCATAAAACAGCAGGATATCACATTTCTAACATGTACAGTAGAGAAGGAGAGATGTTTCTTTACCAGGAAAATCACAGGAGGGCATCCAATCAGAGCCATCGCTGTAGAAAGTTTGCGTTTGTTCCCACCGCTGTACGTTCCTGCTGACTTGTTGGAATATTTGACGAGCCCCAGTTTCTGGATCCCCCACTCGGCGACCTTTTTGAAGAGAGAAATCAAAGTGACCAAACTGTTTATGGCATCAAGAGGATTGAAGGCTCTTCATGATGGATGATATTTTAGCTTGGGTCTGTGATGTATTTATGCTCTGTGGTTTTTAAGGGTGAGACATGACAGCTGGCATCACTATAAGACCTTCACCACGAGCTGCTGAGGAACTTCCTCATTCTCTTTACTGTTTAAACAATTGAACACAATTAATTAGAAGCATCCAAAATCCAAAATATAGAAATTTGATGGTTGAAATAATGCAGGTCGATTAAAAAAGGGATCAATTTTGACCAAGAAATACCAGATAAAAGACATACCACAAAGGGCTGTAGAAAAATTAAGTTATGCTAGCAGCACAGCGCTGGGTCCCTATACACTGGAGCAAAGAGATCAAAGTCCTGGCGCTGGGTCTGAGGGCCTATGGTCCCCGCCAGCCCCTCTTCCTCTTTTGATCTCTCTGCTGGAGAAGAGGGAGGCATGATAGGAGTGCAGGAAGGCCGCACAGGGCCAGCCACACCACTGGGCAATGTGAATGTGAATGTAGAGCCATGACCCACAGCTGCTGCTTTTTTCTACTACCAGCCATTTTTTATTATGTATGGCTTTGCCCGTGGAGGTTATCCATCACTATGCGACGTGCACTTCAGCTCGCCCTACATGCATTCTCGTTGGAAAGCATATTGATGGTAGAAATAAAATGGAAATCACTCTTACGGGACATAAAGTTCTTTTACAATGGTAGGATTTTTCAAAAGCTTTCACACATTAGCTTTGAGTGAAACAATAAGGAGTAGCTTTTAATCACCTTTTTGTCAGCTCTACAATAGGCCCCCTTGGCCAACAAATCAGAAATTTCCAACCATTGTTGTGCTAAATCTGTTCACACAAACTTTCACCTGAGAAAAGTCTTTTCAGTGTGCCACACTGGAATCGTGAGCTTAAAGGGACAGTTCAGTTTTCAATGTGGAGTTGTATGAGTTCATCATAACAGTGCATACATTAGGCAAAGTGACAGCCATTAGCTCTGCTCATATAAAGAAAGATCGTGCACTAAAGCTAGGATGAATAGTTAGTTAGTTTAGCCTATGTTTTGGCACTACCTCCAAAACATAAGATGTGGGAAAAAGGACACATGGGCTATAGGACGTGCAAAAACACAGATGCTTCCCGGTAGAGTCGTAAATCATTGTAAATGTTTTGCTTACAGTGTAAAACCATCCTGATGCTGTTTTCTCTTTTTGCCTGTTTTTACCTGAAGTTCACAAAATTTTGCAGAGTTCCTGGCCCCTACAGCAAAAATGTACTACCTGGCTTCTGTGCCAGTTCTCTTCTTACAGGAGCAAACTGATCACCATCACTGTGGCTACTGGAGTGATTCCAAAAGGAGGAGCCCATAGCTATCTCAGGGGGGTGCAGCAAGGCCGGATAAGAACAACACACTCTAGTGTGCTGTGTTTATTGCTACTTTTTCATGAATTGCTTATGTACTGTGTATGGTGAGGGGTTGGGGGGAATGGTGGAAAATAATTTCATCTGACAAATGGGGGCCTGGTAGACAAAGTTTGGGAACCACATGGCTAATGTATTTGTTATTAAAGGAAAAAGTGCATATATTATTATTATAAGTTGTATGACTTACATAGATGTGCCTATTAAAATATATATACATGAGTGTTCTTCCTGAGTGGTAGAATGCTGTTTATGTGAGTAATACAGGTAAGTGCTTACACAGCAACTTGGAAAAAGGGGTCAGAAAATGTTAAGAACTGTCTGTATTTAATAAATCAGAAAACAGCTTGCTTGTCCTTGCATGTGTGATAAGGTGCATCTTGACTGTTTAAATATGAGAAATTCAGAAACACTCTTTAGTGCGAGAGGAAGTTGCATCTGGGCTGTCAGTCAGGGGCTGTGTGGAAAATTTTCCTGACAGTTATTGACATGGATCTCTTAAAACCCCACATATGAAATACTGACGAGCCCCATAAATGTAATTACTTCAGTTTGATAAAAGACTTGTTTGTGATTTTTGCAAGAGGGATTTAAGAAAACACTGTAATCTGGGAGTATTTTTTATCGCTCTACTCAAACTAAAAGTTTTTGTGCAAAATGTCTTCCAATGTCCACTATGTAGACAACCACCCAGAGAGTTTTTTCAAACTGACATTTTGTGTTGCTCTGGTTATGTTAAGGAGTTAATGTTACCTAATGGCAATTTAAAAGTATTATAGTGGGAATACCATCATTGTAGTGAAGTGCTTTACAATTCTTCTGTCATCCCTTTCAACTTGAATCTAATTTTGGTCTGGTAACACAAATCAGAATGCATATCACATCTCCAACTTTGTTCACGTGATTTCAGGACTGCCAACGCTAACTGGCGTCACCACCATCAGACTTTGGTTGTATTTTGACAATTAGGAGACGTTTTGGTGATTTTAAATTATCCTGCACAGTTATCAAGCACCTTACTGTACATTTTTCTTTAGTCTTTCACTAAGTTAACAATTTCACAAGTACACAATATTCAAATCAGCATCAAACTCCAGGGTATTTCTAATTGTTTCAGATGGAATGGAGCCCATACAAAAGAGTTTGTCTAACCCAGGAAGAGTAATGAAGGAGGGCAGATCTTGGCTAATGTGGAAGATCTTTGGCCCTCCAAAATCGATCCGGTACTTTGAGACAAAAAGTTACTTGTGCAGAACAAACAGCAATAAACATTTATGTGATACATAAAACTTATATTTTCTAATGTATGCTAAAATGGTAATTTGCTATCGTGGGTTCTTTCTTTTACAACAACATAACATGACAGGGTTCTGTATGCTTCAGTGACAGGATATAACATCCCCAAAGAGAGGGGAAGTGACTCAGATATAACAGAGTGAAAAATGCATGTGGGCAAAAAAAAAAAAAAAAAAAAGCAAACTGAGACACGTTAGTGCAAAAGTTTTTTTCTGAGGCAGCCCTCGTAAAAGACCAAATATTAAAAGACAGTTTTTAGCTAACACGACATCTAAAATATCAGAGTTCTCACATGTAAAAATAAGAGTTTTGGTATTCTGAAAATCAAATTTAATACTTTTTTAGACAATCTAAATACCTGCAGGAACTCTGCTGACAAAGGATCAACTGTATAAGACCAAGAAGTATAAAAGCATTGGTTACCATTGTGACCTCTTTCTCTGGTACCCCTCGCAACCTTGCGTAGAACTCCAGATGCTCTCGACCCGTCAGCAGCTCGTCAATGGCATCAAATTGGGGACAGTAACCCAAGTTCTGGTGCACGCTACTCATTTCAGTTCTGATGCTACAGAAAAGAGGATAATAGAGAATAAAACCCATTAATCTTTGAATTGCAGATTTTAAGATTTCATCAAACACTTTGCAAGACATGAGAAGAATTTAAAGGCCATAAGCTGACACTTCTGTTGCAAAATGCATTCAAAAGGGAGCTGAGGTTAATATTGATTTACTCAAAGAGATTCATTGCATATTGACAACATCTTGATTAGAGGGAGAAAATCTGAGCTGAGAGAGCAAAGGCCTGTGTCTCCTTTTTGAAACTCAGCCAAGCAAGTAAAGAGTAGCAGAGTGGTTCAATTTGCATTCTCTATTTGTGGTCTCAAGCGAGTGTCCCCAAAAACTCTATAAAGGGAGCAAAAAGTAAGCAAAAATGCAGTCGATAGGCTAAAGGCAGAACAAAATGCTTTATCCAGAGCTGCAGGAGTAGTTCTTGTTGCAGACATCTCCTTTCACAGTCCACTGTATTAATACTTTCACCAGCAGCAGGCAACAAAACAGCTGCTTTTTCTCGTACTTTCAGAGCTGCTTTACGTCAGTAAAGACAATACTGAGCCCATTTTTCCAACCAAATGTTATTTTCTAGAAGCAATGGTCAGCCTGAGGGAAGCTAAATGTGATTTGATGTGTCAAGAGGCTGCTGGATCTCAACAAAGCATCAGTGGGCAGAAAGCTTCTCTCATATGCTATGTTTGTCTTTTAGCATTATAAGATTTATGATACCATTAAGTAGCTCCATGTTTGAATTTCCTTGTTAGAATCAAGTTGACTAGAATGCGAGTCAGTCTGAAAATTAACCCTGAAACTGTCAATAAACATTCAACTACATCATGAGTCTTGGAGTTGTAAAATCAATACTATTCAAGTTGAACATCAGGCTCAATTTGATTTTTAATGTTAATAAGGACGTTCTCTGAATAAAAAATATATAAAAATGTCAAAATATATTTTAAATTACGATAGAGTTGTGGTTTCTTGTTATTCATTTCAATGTACAGTGCTGTCTAATGCAGCCCTACTGTGCCTTGGTTGGCAAGGACCAGAGACAACTGGATGGCTGTTAGATGTTTCACCAAATCAGGCCCCCAGGGAGGTGCCACCAAGCACATTCAGAAGCCAAGATGTGTTTGTAAACAGACTTGGTAAGAAGTCTACATGGTAAATGGACTTCAGCTTATAAAGTGCTTTTCCATTCTTTCTGACAATTCAAAGTGCTCTTACATCGCAGGTCACATCCATCCATTCACACTCATTCACTCACTGATAGTTCTCAGTTTCTCTGTAAGATATCAGCATGTGACAGCCAGAGCCAGGCTCGAACCTTCCGATTGATGGTAGAGCCCAACTCCAGACTAAGGGTGCCTTCACACCTAACACAATTGGTCCAGACCAAACAAACTCTTGCTTTTTGGGAAAGTTTGGGTCATTTGTGGTGGTGTGAAAGCTTACATGAACACAGACCAAAGAACTGAACTCTGCTCTGCCTGAAAACAGGGGGTCTCTGTTTACCTCAAAGTGGACCAGAGTTTGGTTCAGGCTGGTTGGTGTGAGAGCCATCTGAACCAAACAAGTATCAAACAAGGCAAGCAAACCAAAAAGCAGAGAATTGTGGCTTGAATTTGGCTGAATATAAAAACACTAAGAAAACTAACCTTGGGTTTCATGATAATATCGAGCAGAGTGCAGCTAATGTTAGCATTGCAAGCACTGCCAGCTTCCCATCCCCTTAATAGGCTGACATCTACAGTTCTGAGTGGAATATTGTTCCGTATTGCAAAGCAAGTGCCACCTGATGCAGTCTAAATGCAGCTTTATCCCTAAATCATGGCACAGAGAACTTCTGAACTGCTTTGAGCTAAATGATATCATTACTCAAGCTGGTCGAGCATTTTTAATTTGAAGTCTGGAACATGTTCCTAAAAAAGGTAGGACAGGAGCATGTTCAAAACTGTGTTATATCACCTTTCCTTTTAAATACACTCAATAAGCATCCCTGAAAAATATGTCATATGGATGGCAGCATATGTTGCTCCAAAACTTGTATGTACCTTTCAGCATTAATGGTGCCTTCACAGATGTGCAAGTAACCCATGCCATGGCAGTCAACTTCCTCAACTTTCACAGTCATATCCCTGTCCCAGCTTTTTTGGAACACGTTGCAGGTATCAAATTCAAAACGAGTTAATATTTGCATAAAAATCAATGAAGTTCATCAGTTTGAAAATTAAATATCTTGTTTTTGCAGTGAGTTCAATTAAATAAAGGTTGAAAAAAAGATTTGCAAGTCATTGGATTTGGTTTTCATTTATGTTTTACTCAACGGCCCAACTTCACTGGAATTGTAGTTTGTAGCTTTAGAGACTTTAACACAACCACGGCCAAGGAAGACATCTTTTCCTCTCAGTTTGATCTCTCGTACAATTATCCCTTCCTTCTTTGCTGAACCAGTACTGATTGCTAGCACTTTACAATGAAAAAATTCCAACAAGTCTAGTTATAACACAATCACAGATGAGGGTCATGATTGTCCGAAGAGAACTTCCATTTGAGAGGTACAGTTTCCGCTCTTTTGTCGATCATTTTGCTTGCAAATGCTCAGGAAACGTAATGAGCTGAAGACAGAGGAGTGGGCGTTTTCACATCTGTTTTTCTCTCTTTTCAGTTTATTGTTCCCCCTAAAGGTCTCTACTGTTTTCCTTTGATCTCTTTCACTTGCATTAATCAACATTATCACTGCAGAGTTGGGCCTTGCTGTTCTTTGTTGAACACAACGTCAATTAGTAGGAGTAAAAATGGACACCTATAGCATCCCCTTTGGTGTGAAACCAACCGCAGCATACACACGACCATCCTCACATGCTCTGCTTTCTTGTGTGTTCCTAAAAATAAAGAAGGAACAAGCATTCCCCTCGCGCCCAGGTGCCTGAGTCTCTTATTGCTGGTGTCAATGTATTTTTTGGCATGTACAAAGATTTCCTCTGACTGATTCTGTGAGGCAGAAACAAAAAACAGAGCAAGGTACAGGGCTGAGGATGTGAAAAGGGAATGAAATATGTGAAAGAGGCAGGAAGACAGCAAGAGCAGAGTCTCCAGTGTTTCTAAGGAATCTCTCATAGAGGAGACATGAGAGAAGTAAAGTTGAAAAGGCAGAGACGGGAGAATGTATAAGAGATATTGAAACTACCTCGCCAAGAGAAAACAAAAGCCTGAGAGTTGGAAGGGTAGAAATCTGTGAGGAGGCTGAGGGAAGAGAGTGAGCTATAAAAAAACAACAACTCAGCTTGATCCCCATCTGAGCAGCCGAGTTGGGTGGCTAATTATGACAAGTTACCTGGGGCTCTGGTGGGAGTTAGTGCCTCACCTGTACCCATTTAGGAAGGCCTCTCCGCTGGAGACTGGGATGTCTCCTGTCAGCATCTTAAACGTGGTGGTTTTTCCAGCCCCGTTGATTCCCAGCAAGCCGAAACACTAATAGAGACATGGAGGAGACTGTCATTTGGAATGCAAAGTCTAATGTTTACAAAGACAACCAGTGAATGAATTTACAGCCTGACCAAGATAAAAATGATTCATGTGATGTAGCGAGACTTTCTTCCATGTAAGAAAGGCTGTTACCAATATGCATGCACAGAATCAATATAAATGCTTGTTCCAAGCTAAGGTAAAGCAGCTCTTGTTATAATTGCGTGAAAAGTTTTGGATTTTTGCTGTGACCATCATGTATTCAACCAGAGCAAAAATTGTCTCTAGTTGAGACGTCTTTGATGGATACATCTTCAGATGGTTGAAAGGGTATTAAAAAATGCACTGCTATTAAAAAAATTAAGACATGAAAACTGCAAAACCTTGACTGTCCATGTGAGAGTGGTGGCAAAAGTCACAGATGTTCAATTAAAACTGTTAAAAAGCCATTTGATAGCGTAAATAAGCAGGTTTACAGCTTAGCTTAAAAGAGGTTCTGGTTTAAATGACTAATCTCAGATGATTCCCATCTGAAATGAGTGAATTCTACTAAATCCACAGAAAAATTCAGATTATCTGTTGGATGTTGGAATAGCCTGCCTCAGTTCCAACTTTTCTTCTGTATCTGAGCAGTAAGATTGAACCACTTTTTTCAACATGGTAACACTGGGAAGGGCAGAAAGGCTCATTCAAAACAAGGAACACTATTTTGCACTGCCATAGCAAATTTTGTAATAGGACCTCTATGGGCGCATATGACTGTCAATAAATCTACACCTAATGTTAGGAGCTACTAAAATACAGACAAGAATATGTCATGTCTATCTCACAGGCTGGACTGTGCAGGAGCACTATTGGAAGAATATAATCAGTCTTTGCATTTTCTAAATGCTTAATCCTGGCCCATGGAGCAAAAGGCAGTACAATTAAATGAGATTTCCTGAAATCAGAATTATTTAAATGTAACTAAAGGAATACATGAACATGTAACTATAACTAGTGTTACACTGACATCATGTGAAAGGGCTGTCACAACACCTGAATTTTAAACTTCAATATTTCAGTGGCAATCAACAGAATCTGACACCACCACAACAAAACTAAAAGTCCATTGCAAAAATGGAAGATGTATTCCAACAAAACCACCTAATAGTTTTAAAAATCCATACTGGGTTAAGTCAACTCCCTAAAGGGAAACACTGATAACCAACTATTCAGAATAATGATAACAGTGACAAAGAAAAAAAATCACTCTTAAATGATTGAATCCTGACCTTCCCGCAGCCGAAGAACGGACAAATACGGTCAGTGACACATGACATGGACTAAAATCATCTGTTTAATCAATCCACACACGGACAGATTCAGTAAGACAGGGTTAATATGGCTATCAGAAAAGACCAGATCCACCTTTGGGAGCATAAAAGAGGGAAGATCAGTCCTCCCTCTATGCAAATGAGGTTAAAGGTTGTCTACTAGACGATAATGCAAAACAGCATTGATTAAACCGATTCTTATTTTGGAAATCCTGGGCTAATCCTCCTGCAGAGGTGCCAAATCTCTGTTCTTTTTGTTTTGGTTAGATACATCCGGTTCTTCATTTTTGACAAAAAAGACTCTCCGAAGGTGTGGGTGTTTTATTGTATTATTTTATTATTATTTTATTGTTGTTTTCGGGAGGTCTTGAGGAAAAAAAAGAGGGGGGAGAGGTGCTGCATTGGAGACTAGCAATGAGAGGAGATCTGAACAAGGACTTTGGCAGAGTGTGTGAGTTCAGTAATGTGGACATGTATGGAAACTGAGGATATTATCTGTGAACTCAAGATCAATGGATGGAGAAATGGGAGAAAAGATGGATGCAAAATTATGTTGTCCTTTGATCTGAAGGTGATGTGGAAGTACGTAGATCTGTCTTGATGCAATGCTCTGAAAATATTTAAAAAAGGAAGTGCAGAAAGCAGCGCTGCCCAAAAAAATATATCAATAAAAGTCCAAGGTAATTTCTTGTTTATTAAATTAAATACTACAGTGAAGATCTCCTACACTTTCTTAAGTGTCTATATATATTTTTAGCACTGAAAAGCTTCTTGGGCTGTCACCTTATACTCAATATTCAAATATCCATTCAAGCATGGAGATAAAAGTTGTACTTGAATTCCCTGGGGCGCAAAATAACCGAATATCTTCGGTTATTTGCGTGTATGTTTGAAAACCATTCGAGTTTGATTTGGGGAAAAGTGACAGCCTTAAAATCTGCCAATGTGCTTGTACTAGTAAGACAACATGTGGGAGTTAACTTGCAAACTTTGATGGATTCATACTCCTCCTTCACACTTGGAATGCATTGGATGCACTGTTTTAAAGCTCTGATTTCATCATTAAATAAAAGATTGCATTTTTTTTAGATTTGCTGTATTTAAGTATTTAAGAATTTAAAAATTTGATAATCTTAATATGCAAGCCTCAGACAGAAGACAAGACAATGGGATGAAACTTCAAATAACCATCATGTATATATTTTAATTACCACAACCATTAACCTCTTAAATTAAATAAATCTATGGAGTCTCTGCACATTTGCATGGTAAATATACACACATACACATCAAAACAAGAATGTGCATCAGCGGCTTAGTGCTGTAAAACAAATCTGATTCATTTCTGCTCACAAACAAAACACCAAACACTAAATCAACTGCAGGCTCACAGGAATAAACACTGTAAAAACAAAACGATTCCCAAAAGCCTTTCATCCTGTTTGTAAATTTCTACCGCAAACACCATCTTCTTTGCAGTTTCTCCCTGATGCACTCCAGTTTTCACTTCACTCCAGAGGGCATGTGAGGAAGGGAGAGGAAGTCGTCACTGCAAAGCCCCCCACCAAACCCCCCACCCCTCAATGTGTGACCCGCCTTAGGTGCTCCGGCTCACACATAAATATTTGATTTCTGTCATTCATTGATCTCTTGCTTGTTTGTGACCCGCACTTGTGAATGCATAGAAGATGGGGCTAAGACGGATGTAAATAATGCATGGAAATACGCTGTGTGATCAGCAGAGCCCCCATGAATGACAATATATTTCTGTGGCATTTACACTGGGCTTTGGGTAAACAGCAGAGAGGACGGATGTCGACAGAAAGCCCACCAAACACGCACAGCTGTCAGTATTTGAGATTATGTTTAAATCAGGCTTCCACAGTATATATGTGTGTGTGTTATAATGCATCACATATAGAGTTGAACACTTCTTTTATCAATATTTCTTTGTTTAAAAGTTCACTCTGCTGTTTTAGCCAATTTAGCCCCTCATTGATAATCCCTGCACTAAACATCACTCTGTTTTTGCTTCACAGATTCTCCCACCAGCGTGCTTGTGTGTATTTTCCACACACACACATGCTTGGCAGTAGCATAATGGCAGAAAACAAGCCCCGATAAGCAGATTAGTGTTCCTCCCGATGCCTTCTCTGAGCAGCCTTTGGAAGATACTTTGATTCTACTCGGAGGAGAAGGAAAACAGAGCCAATTCAAATCCTCAAGAAATAACTGTAGAGTGAGAATCAGAACCCAGATAGAAAGTCTCTGCTCATTCAACCAGCTTCATAAGTCAAAATTTGATGAATATTAGCATCAATATTCAGATTTTAGTATGGCATGTAAGCTAAGTCAAGTCACCACAGACACACCAGATGAAAAATATGTCTCAAATTGTTGAATTCTTCAAAATAATCAAATGTGTAACTGTAAAGAAGTCCTCTGGTAACATCAAGCACCAACAGACCACAGGCTGGAAAAGGTGCTCGTGTGATGCAGGAACATTTGGCTCACCTCAGCGGCAGGTACGCCTACACATAGTCTGTCCACAGCGGGGGTGCTCTTCCGGGGGTACACCTGCAGAGAGCAGACGATAAAATGAATCAAGCATCCAACCAGAAAAAAGGGTGGAAAAGAAGGAGAGCGAGGCAGGGGGGCAGGGGGAAAAGGTGGGGAGCAGACAGTGAGAAAAGATGGCAGAGAGGATTGCTGGAGAAAATATGGAGCGTGAGGCCGGAGCAGCGGGGAGGCAGGGGAGAGATGGAGGAAGAAGCAGGTGGGAGAAAAAGGAGGAGGGGGAGAAATTGTGAGATTTTAACAGGAGGGCATAATTTGCAACATTTAGGGCAGCCAGATGGGAATAGGTAATAAAAATATCCTTCCACAGGGGGGAAGAGGATGAGGCAAGAACAATAGAACTTGTGGGTGCGGTGGCCGCCTTCATAAGGATGTGTGTCCTCACTTTGAGAGGCAATTCACAGTAACCTTCAACAAACTCAGACGTCAGATACTATTTCAGGTTTTGGACATCTACTTTAGGCACACGACCATGTGGTATTCTTAATTAGTAGTGTATTGGTAACTCAGTATTGTCAAAGTAGAAAGCAGAGAGTCACCACCATGAGGCTCTAAACCTGAACAAAACACAACATGAGTCAAGACCAAAGGGTGTAAAAAGATGAAGGGCAACCAAAGTCACTTCTGCTTGCCTTCAGATTTTTTATGTAGGGATGGGCAACTTTGTTTACCTAGAGGGCCATATTAACAGTACACTAAATCAGTGTAATTTGTAGGACACTCTTAACTTCAGATGTATCATTATTTGTAATTTCATTGAAGGGACAAAGAAGTTATTGAATCAACATTTATAACCTTCAAAACGGAATGAAAGTATTTAAACTGTTAATAAGTTTAACATAGAATTGAAGTCATTTTACCTACTTTTTATGGCAAGTTGCAGATTACTCTCTTGTTTAAGGTTATAAGTCCTGCAAATCAATTTTCTTTGCTTTAAATGTTGTAAGAAGGAGCGTGGGCAGCAGAAGAACATGAAACCTTTCACTAAAGTCTTAGTTCACGGAAAAACGTGCTTTGCCTCTTTAAAGAAAATGTCCCTTAAAATGCTGTTTTTTTTTTACTTCCTGGGGTTTATTATGTAATAGCTATACAGCGTCCACCTACATGTGTGTTTTCTGTTCCTCACAGACAGACACCATGACTGTTTTGAAAGTCTGCTCTGCAGCCTGTAACCCCTCCTATCAGACATTGTGTGTACAGTCAGTTAGAGCAGGGTACATTATCATAGCCTCCCCTTCCCCTGACATCTAAGTGTTTCCAAAGGGCAGGGAGAAAGTGCTGCATCTGGTCCTCAACAGAGATGGATTTTTTTTTAATTAAACTTAAATTAAACCCTTTCTTAATAGATTTTATTTACATTTTTAAAAGAATTTGTACAAATGAGTTAATATATTAATGCAAAAATTGCAAAAAATGCAAAGATTTTGTCATGTTTTCATCAGCCATATAGATTTTCTGAAATTCTAAAACAACTGTTGGGCTGTATTTAGTAAATAAGGAGGCCTTGTGAGGCCCACAGGCTGCCAGTTGCCCATGAGAACGAGAGATCAACAGTTTAATAAGAGACTTCTGCTTCACGCTGTGAGCTATTCTCAAAGCATTCTTGGATTGCCTGAGCTTGAATCTAGAAATCCACTTTAGAGGCTTTTCTCCATCTTAATTTAAGAATTTGTCCACAAAACAGACACATCGTCTTGCTGTTCAGTGAATGCACCTCACAGAGTGCAGTTTTCATGTTGACTAGAGTCCTAAATCTAAAAAGAGATGTAAACTGTGGAGGCAGTTGTGGGTGAAAGTGGATCTTGATTTGACTTTCAAGTGTTTAGTTTGGCTGCTCTGTTATGGAGGTCAGGGGATGGAGTTACACTATAATGTGGAGGTTTTGGCAACAGGACAGCCAGCAGTCCGAGAATAACTGTGGTACATTACAAATATGAAGCAGAACTAGAAAAATTAAGAGTTTCTCTGTGTGTGGAAATATTTGAGGGGATCTAAGTGCTCGAATTACAAAAAAAATACAAGCATATTTTTTCAATTTTGTAAAAAAATTCAATATTTCCAGTTTTAGGAATATAATGCAAACCATATTTTAAACAGAGAAATGAACAGAAAAACGAAAACTTCTCACTTTTTAAGTTATCCTGTTCACAAACCAACAAACACAAACAAAACATACAAACAAATGCCAGCAAAATCATAAACTCCTTGGCAGAGAAAATAACTTTATTGATAATAACATAAATGATCTGACTTATCTTTAACATGAACAAATGTAAAACTTAAGAAAGGAATGTTAGTGTGTAACTGCCTGTAGATAAAAAATATATAACGAGTCAGTATATTTTTGACTCAGAAACTCTTTCCTCACTGTTGACTTGTTTGAAAGCACAAAATCTCTTCCCATAACTAACTTGCTTTATTTTTCTGGCAGTGTTTCTGACACAGTCATGAATTCTACATGGTTTTCTGCACTATTCTGTGTCTCTCTTGTGAGTAAGGATTGTGCTGAGATCTTGTTGAATCATGGAATATGAGAGTTTGTTTGTTGACGTTTTATATGGTATTCCTTAAAAACTTTTGATGCTTTATCCAGGTATTCATGTTTCTATCTCAGAAAAAATAACGTATACAGGCAGTAAAACATCGACAAAATGAGGCATTTTAGTGCATCAAGTGTTGTTCCATATCCAGTGCTGTGGAAGAGTTTGATATGTCTTTCAAAGTTGTTAAAAGGCAGTGTTGTCTTGCTCGAGCGCAGAAGACAAGACAAGGCTTTTGTTGTTGTTGCTGAGTGTGACAGTGAATACACTCAGCATTTAGAATCAAGGACACCGCTGTGCCCCATTGAGTTTTGAAGAGAGACTACTATTCGCCGTATTTTTGTATTTCAAAAGTTATAGCAGTTCTTAATGAATGCTGCCAGTTTTTTAGTGCAAGTGTCAGGGTCTGAGATAGTGAATGATCATTGAAACACAAAAGTGACAGCAAAGATTTCTCTGTGTGAAGGACAGGTTTCCAAGATAGAGCCCTCACCATTAAAAAACAGCCATCTTTCCTCTCAGTATTCAGCGTACTAGCTGGCAAATGTAAATTTAGAGCTGCACTTCAAGCCTGACAAACAATGACATTGCATTTATTTCACAGTTGGCACATCAAAAACTTGTGATAAAAAGCAGGAGCTGCATAGATCCGCCATTCTCCCGTGCCATCTGGCAGCAGCACTCAGTACTTATCAACCTGGATTACACATACTACTTTTAGTGATATTTTGCAGTGCTAAAGCTACATCAGAGCAGGAGATACATGTAAGGAGGAAGGCAATTAAAGGATAATTCCCCTCTGACTGGAGCACCACAGCAGCTGTCATGATAAGCAGGCCGACGTCTAATCAGATGAGACAGGCTGGCGGATGTGACAGCGTCAGTTTTGCGAACCTGAAATATAGACTTGGTTGAGGAAGAAAAACAAGTTTTAAGTACTGCAGCCCAGGTGGGCAATAAGCAGTCCATCTATTCCACAAATCTAAAATAACTGGGGAATTAAGATTCTGGTGACGCCTTCAGACCAGGAGTACTACAAACTTTAAAAATCACACTCAAGACTGTTTTGGACCTTTTAAGGACCTAAATCAAAAAAAAAAAAGGTTAATGCAATTTAATGTACTGCAAAGAAAACAGTAATTAACACAGATGTGGTCAATTAAACTCATTTTTCAATTATGTGCTAAAATGCTGTTTTGTTTTAGTGAGATGATTAAAAAAGAACATAAGCTCGGGGGGCTAATTTGAATTCAATAACAGGATGACAAGCCGCATTGCTCTCCAGAGAGAGGGAAAGAGACTGAGACATAAGAGTGCTAGCATGTACATAAATAGAGACCTTTTAAAGCCTTACTATACAAGCATCATGATGCTGCTGCAGTGCGTTTTTGTTTTATTTTTTTGGTGTTTTCTTAAGCAGTCCTTAAGAAAATCCAAAACAGACTTGATCAAGGCAGCCTTAGTTGGAATGCCATCATATTTTAGGATCTCTCACAGGTTAAAAGATGAATGGTTATGTTTAAGAAACATTTTTTTATACTTTTTAAAAGATCTAAAGGATTTCTTGATAGTTTACTAAGATCACTACTACTTCTATCTTACACCAGGGCTCGTTTAGTGCTGGGTCACTATGTAATGATCCCCAAAGAGTACAAAGAACCAACAACTGAGAATCATGACCCATAAAGTCCTCTATGATTCTGAGGTAACGGAGTTTGATAAATGAATACATCAAGTTAAGTTTATATAAATTGAGTATAAATAATCAATCAATCAATCAATCAAACTTTATTTGTACAGCACTTTTCATGCAAAGTTTTGTAGCACAAAGTGCTTCACATAGAAAAGAAGTAAATGAAAATCCACATACAGCACACACACACACACATACAAAGACTGAGGAAGAGATTCTAACAGAAAACAGAAATAGAGGACTGAGGAAACGCCATCTTGAATTAAAAATGAGGAAACACTGGAACTAAGACTAAAATGACAATAAAAAATCCTGACAAGAAATTAGATTAAAATAAATAAATAAATATACTATACTATAGGAAAATAAACAAATAGGTCAATAAAATACAATTTTAAATAATTATATTGTGAAATGAGATAAAGTGTACTTAAGTAATTTAGTGGAAAGAAAACTGATGAAAGGAGAATAAAATTCCAAACTATAAATCTGAGTTGAAATTGAGAAATAAAACAAATTAAGAGGGTTAAAATGAATACATAAATAAGACTAAATAATAATAAAAAATATACTCAGCTAAATGCCAGGCTAAAAAGGTAGGTCTTACAAATATGAACAGTAGGTGCTGCCCTCAGGTCCTCAGGTAGACTGTTCCACAGATGAGGGCCATAATATTGATATGATGATTCAAATAAGCCAGGGCTGGTAACAATTCAGACCTTACTGTTAAAGTTTAAGGACAATTTGTAACAGATCAGACGAAGCAGCCTCTCTCCCACCTCTCACCACAGGGCTAAAACCAAAAAAACCTTCTCATCTTCTCCACTTAAAGATCCGGGGTACATATTATCACATACCGGCTCTCTTTCAAGATGTCATTTACCACTCATTAGTCAACTAATTCCTAACAGCTGTCACAAGGTTCTTTAAAAGTTTTTCTGTCAACTTAGCGAGCGACAGGAAGGTTAAACTGACAGCACAGTGCCTGAAGAACGCTCACAGACGGACAAACTTCCATTACAGTCTCCATCGATTACAGCACAGACTCTAATGCAACAGCTAAATGGAGGCTCGCAGGTGGGGCACGCAGCAAAAAACGCTCCCGCTTAGAGAGGCAGGAAAAGGAAGGGGAGGAGCAGGAGTTTGACACTTGATTGATGGCCTGTCAATCGCTTCAGAGGCATGCTTAGATTTATGACGGGGCTCAGCCTGTGGCGCGTGGCCACCAAAGCTGCGTGCTCATTGATCAATTTGTTATCTACACCCCCAAATGGATGGGGCACAGCTGTGGTGGGAGTCAATGAGGGCGCTGCAGGAAGAATCCTGGTGCCTTCTGCCACTGCTGTTTTTGTGCTGTGATGGGCTGCTATGCGTCATCATCATGTTTCAAGTGTTCAAGTGTTTTGATCAACGGCTGACAATAAAATACAGCGTCTAAATGTTTTGAATTGTTTTGAATTTCAAGTTAAGTTTGTTTTCTTGAGCTTGTACAGCATGAAAAAGTTCTTTTTATAGGCGTCACCCACGAAAAAAGTCCACACCTTTCCACCTTGCGGGATGATTTGCGACACATTACCCACCCAGATGTTTCACCCAGCACTTGTTCGGTAATTACCCTCGGTAGTGTGGCGAGCGTCTGCGTCACAACGAGTGAAAGATTAAGTATAGTGAAACTGAGAAGCCGCAGGAGAAAAGGAGAGAAAAAGTCTGGTAAGAAGCTAAAGGCTGCTTGATCGCCCAGCTGTTGGCGTTGAAACTGCCATGGCGACACTCCCCGCTGTTGCGTCGCCCGTGGGGAGGGAACATCTGCAGATGGAGAGAGCGTTAATCTCTGTGGTGCCGAGGCACGCACCATTGAAACACGCTCGACTTCACCTGCTGCAAGGAGGGAAGGTCCAGAGTGAAATAATGGCTCAGACCTTTAGACCTTCACAAATGCAATCATGTTTGTGTCTCAAGCCCACTTATGATGTTTGTGAATGTAAACAGCTGCTGCACAGTGACCTGTCTCTCCTATTTGCCCTGAAAACTGAATAATGCAGGTGCAAGTGGTGGAAAAATTATTCGAAACTTCCTTCCACCCACACATACTCACATAAACACATGCGTGTTGGGTAGATTACTGCTGTTCAAAGACGGTAATAGTGTAGGTTGTTAATGTACGATGTCAAAGAGGTGAATAAAATTTAAAAAAAACTGTGTTGTTCATTTTTCTTTTGCTTTCTGCACTTCAAAATATGATATGGGAAACTGAGAATCAAAGATAAAAGAGGTGAAAAAATGTATATACAAATAGTTAAAGGTGTTAACACAAGAATAGAGATGGGAATCAAAAACCAAATTCCAACTGAAAATAATAAATTGCTCAAGGAATAAATACTATTCGTCTTTACACTTAACCATTTCATGATTGTTTCCCTCAACTTTGCCTTTCAAATAGAGGATGTCACGTTATCATCAGAGGCAGTCAGCAGAAACAACAACACAGAAGGCCATGATGCAGTGATGGCAGACAGGAGACAGAAGTGGTCACTAACAGCTTAATGTTTGTTGTTGATTTGGTGTTATACAAACAAAGATTGATTGATTGAGTGATAGTTTGGAATAAATGGTTTGCAAAGCTTCTTTTGAAGCGTATATGCATTTATGACCTTTTCATCCTTGTATTCTTCTGTTAGCTGGTGACTTAATAAAAAATAATAATAATAAGATAAGCTTATATATGCAGTTTATTTCTGACTGTGTGTATTCACTCTCTACTAATGCATGACTACTGACTTTATTTTGCCGTTTATAAAGATTGTGACTGTGGTATTTATTTTGATGACTGAACAGAAATACCATGACAATCAATTAAACGTTTTTTGCCATGAACAAGAAAAAAGGATCATGTTTCAATATCTTACCCTAATTCCTTGTTATTTCACATATTCATGTTAAGCATTCTAAGTTACTTTGAAAAATGTACTTCTTACTTTTGCACAAAAGTTTCGTATTTAACTGCTACTTAAATGAATTGTAATCAACATGACAGCAATTGAAATACTGTTGTTCATCTTCCACCTCGAGTTTTATGCAACTGCTGTCACACTGGATATGTAAAACTCCATCTAACAGACAAAAAGAGTAAATGCTTTTGACATTCCTTGAGATAAATTGGAAAGTATGGACATTCAAAACTGAATTGTCTATCCTACTTAATCTATTAATAATATGCTGTTTCCCTCTCTCTTTCTTTTAAGTTTATTTTTAGGCTATTATGCATTGCTCTCATGCATTGTGGAAAGCGTCAGAAACTGGGGAGAGAGTAAATAGGGATGGGCGAGGAGCTGGAGCCTTATTTGAACCAACTGCTTCATGATCATTGAATGTGCATACATTTTTTCAGAGGCAAATATATAAAACTCACAATAGAGGAGCCAAATGTAGAACAGAAGTCAAAGTAAGGTCAAATAACTCACAGGGCAAGATAATGGCATGGGAGGACAATGATCTTTAAACTTAAACCCAAAGGGAGGAACTTTCTGAATGGTTCATGTGTAAGAGGTCTAAGTGACTAAATCAAAACAATTGCCAGTTTTATTGAAGATTACAGGAAAGAAATGAGCACATAAAACAATCTTATCATGTAATGTACGCCGCATGATACCTTTGTGAGGTCACATATCCTCAGAAGGTCATTCTGGGCCCCTCCATTATACACCCGCTTACGTTCCCGGGCCACATCGATATCCTCATCCTCTTCGGGTAATGACTTTGGTGTAATGGGCCTGGCAGGAAGAAGTCAACCACAGTGAACACAATACCCCTCATTAAAATTAACACAAAGTTGCCTGACAAATTATCTCGGTCAAAGTTTAAGCTCGGCAAAACCATCTCTGCAATTTTCATAAATAGCAGAAGCCACCAGCATTAGTAACCATAGAAACCAAGCTTTTAGAGTAAGTATACACTCGGGGGGGAAAAAAAAGAGAAAACAGGGTGGTGTTTGCTAAACAGATTCAAGATGCAACAGATGGTTCATATTAAATAAATATGGAGTACATTACTGATTCAAATTGGGGAGCTCTACTGAATGAAATTACAAAACATCAAAATCATGGAAAAGAGTTGCTACAGTATGGCCAACTTTATCAAGGTCATTGTAGGTTATGTAAAAACAGAGAAAAGTGCCTTCATCAACCACCTTTTAGCAAACTCCAATTCCAACATGTTGGGACGTTGAGCAAATAATAAATTAAAACAGAATACACCGATTTGCAAATTCTTTTGACCTATATCCAATTTAATGCACTACAAAGACAAGATATTCAATGTTAAAACTGATTAAATTTATGTTTTTTTGTTTTGTTTTAGCAAATATTCACTCATTTTGAATTTGATGCCTGCAAGTTGTTTCAAAAAAGCTGGGACAGGGGCATGTTTACAACTGTGTTACATCACTTTGGTTTCCTGAAGTGATCCTGAGTCCATGCTGATGTTGGATTTTAATGCCGTGTTACCCGAGGAATAGAAGGTCAGGGGCATACAATGTTGGTTTTGGCCTTGCCACTAGTGTGCAGATTTCTTTAGATTCTGTGAATCTTCTGATGGTATTATGGACTGTAGATGATGAAATCCCTAAATTACTCACATTTGTACCTTGAGGAATGTTCCTAATCTGTCATATTATTTGCTCAAGCAGTTGTTCATAAAGCGGTGAACCTCGCCCTATCCTTGCTTGTGAACAAATGAGCCTTGTGGGGATGCTCCTTTCAGACCCAATCTTGGCACTCACCTGTTTCCAGTTCATCAGTTCACCTGTGAAATGCTTCAAACAGGTGTTTTTTTTTAACGTTCCTCAACTTTCCCAGTCTTTAGTTGAGCCTGTCCCAGCTTTTTTGAAACATGTTGGGGGCATCAGATTCAAAATGAGTGAATACTTGCAAAAAAAAAAAAAAAACTGGTGTTTATCAGTTTGAGCATTAAATATCTTGCCTTTTTAGTGTATTAAATGGAATGTAGGTTGAAAGATGATTTGCGAATCATTGCCTTACACAAGGTCCTGACTTCACTGAAATTGGGGTTTGTAGTTATCAACCCAGACCCATTAAAGTGTCAATTTGCCGGTGCATCTTCTGTCTGATTACTTATTCTCAAATCCTTTTTCCCAGATTAAACAAAATGTACACAACTAACAATTACACCTCCTGATACTATATTTATTTTTCTTCATTGTATTTCCTCATTTATCTTCTTTTTGTTTCTTTTGTCAATACAGATGTCATTTTGGCTTTGTCACCCCCTTTGTCATGTCTTGTAATTTCACATCTACTGCTTTCTCACTAAAACCACAAAAACAAATTTAATATCTACCTTGGTTTACAGAAGAATTTATATTGGATCAGGATTGTGACGGCAAACATGACTGCTCCCTGGATAGACATTGCACAGAGGTTCTTTCCCACCATATCCCAGCTTAGTGGGTCCTGGAAACGGTCTTCCCCTGATAGACAAGAAGGATAAAATATAACAAACTTAATAAACTGAAAAAATTGGGTTACAGAAAGTCAATACACAGAGAAAGGTATGTAATTAAACACATTAGTACTTGTGTGTCACTTCATGTAAATTTCCAGCTCTTATCTTCAAGCTCAGAGGACGATTTAGCAGAGACATTGTCATAACAAAAAGGAATTAGCCGATGTGTGTTCTCTTTCATTGACAGCCAAATATGTCTTTGTCAAAAGTTCACAGGGAGCTGCTATTTGTCAGCACTTTGAAGTGTTTTGAGATGTGCTTATTGGTGAAAGCAAGCATTTAGGATGCCATTTAGCCTTAAAATGGAAAATATCCAAACCTTGCTGTCACAAATGTTGCGAGAAAATCACTGGTATCCTGTACTTTTTGTGTTGAAGCATCACTCTGAACTAATAAACACGCAAGCAAACCGGTGACAGCCTCCCTGCTCTAATCACCATCAATTCTGCTCTCTCAGCTTTGACAACCCTTGAGCCTGAGGGGGGGCAGAATAAGGAGACAAGAAAAAAACGCAAAGCACTTTTATTCTCATTCTCTGGTAAATAGCCCCTCTCCACACTGGCCCTTTTAGCTTGTGATTGCTTTTCTCTTCCTGCTCTCCTCCACCATCGCAAATGATTCCTGAAACTGCTATTTCCTGCTCCATCTCTCGACGGGTAAGACTCTTCTTCCTCTTTCATGTGTCTCTTTTCCCTCTTGATGGCCCTCTCAACCCCCCGACTCCATGTCTGCGACCTGGCTGCCCTCTGCTTCTTTTTTCCCCCGCGACTAAATTTAACACATGTAAAGTGAAGAGCTCTGAAGGAGGTTCGCGGGCTGAATGATTGGTCGAACATGCTGGTGGGATAAAGAACTAGTATTTTGGATGAAATGGTATGGTGTCACCCTGAAGAAGGCATGCAGCTGAAGTGTTTTTAAAGGTCTCAAAGGTGCTGGAGGGAAACACAACTGTGCATATCTTTGCACATTCAGGTGGTTTCTTTGTAAGCCTGCTTTTAAACTTCAGAAATCTTCCGGTGGTAATAGTCAACAAAAAACAAGTCAGAAATGTGAGTTTGTAAGTTTGTGGCAAATGAACCTAAACAAATTCTAATTTTTTAACAGTTTATAATACAGAGTGATGTTAGACTGGTGCCACAGGTACATACGACCTTCGTAAATATGATATACTATAAAGACAATGAAGGACAGTGCCTGTAGAGAATAAGAAAGGGAGTGCAGTTGGTAAGCTGTGAGATTCCCCATTTTGGATGCATGGGTGGCATTATATATTTTTATATTTACCTCCACTAAGGAGGTTATGTTTTCGCCAGGGTCTGTCTGTCTGTTTGTTTGTCTGTTTGTCTGTTAGCAAGATTACGCAAAAACTACCGGATGGATTTACATGAAAATTTAACCAGAGGTGTGGTTTGATCCAAGGAAGAAGCCAAAACATTTTGGTGCTGATCTGACCCAGACTGACGTCACAAAAAAACATTGAAGTTTATAACGAAAAATCCCATTCATATATGGCATTATGCATTTTGCAGATTTGCAAACTGACGTCAACATTTCTCAAGCCTATATCACTACATTTCCCAGCTTCCCTTGCAATGCCAGCGGAGGAGTTCTGCTAAAACAACGGCTAACAATAGACTGGTAGATCGACACTTTTTTTCCGACTTTGCAACTGGAACATAGATAACGCAGCATTCTCCACATGGACAGACATGAGTGGAGACTCAGTTTTCCATGTGGAGCAGAAAAGCTTCTGCCATAACTGAGCTGCTTGTCGGAGGTCTGCGCTCTCGGAGTGCTTTTCTAGTTTTATTATTGTTTCTCCGTCCTGCATACAGTGCCAATAAACCCATGGCAGGGATCATTCACTATATTTGTATTAGGGCCACTTTTGTTTTTGACATATGCAGGGACAATAGAAATAAACAAATAAAAAAAAATCAAATAGTAGAAATCTTTAGGGCTAATTAATGAATATGAATTTTTGTATTTTTAAATTTTCTAAGAAAATATATGTAATACTTAGCTTTTAAAAGAAAGATCAGTCCCTATCATTCACAATACTGCCAGGCTTACTAAGACATCTTGTATACTTATTTCTAGGGCTGTCATGTTGACTACTACTGAAACTAATATGCTCACACTCCTGACTGAATATCATTATCAGTTATTCTGGATGAAATTCTCGATTTATCCATCCACTATCCCTTCTCCCTTTCAGGCTCAGGTTGGCAAGAGGCAGGGTACACCCAGCACAGTTTTTTGATGAGTAATTTTCAAATTTGGTAATGATTATGTTAAGATTTTGATCAGTGATTAAATCACAACAAGGCACATTTTAAGTACACAATTAAATCCTAACATTATTACATTTTGGCAAATTACTAATAAAAAGAAACATGTTTAACTGATTTTAACAGACAACATCACATCATCCAAATGATAACATCATTACACTGGCTTCCTGTCCATTTTAGAAACAATTTTAAGATTGTACACATTACTTTTGAAGCACTCATGAGTCTGGTTCCAAGTTGTATTTCAGAGGTACTGGTCCTTTATGAACCAGTTTCAGCCTCAGATCCTTGGGAAGGGCCTCCTGGTCGTTCCAAAGTCAATGCTTAAAACTGAAGGTTCTCAAGCTTTTGTCTATCAGAACTCATCCACTATGAAACAACCTGCCCAAAGAGTTAATGCCTGTGTTTTAATAACATATCAAACAGATAGTTTTGTGCTTGGGTCATTTACAATGTATGGATACATTTGTGAGGTGTTTTTTTTTCTTTACTCATATTTCTGCTTCTTTTGTTTATTTTGTGCTTTGTCTATTTTTCCTATGTATTTGTTGAAAGCACTTAGTAAATTTCATCTTTAAAAAGTGCTATATAAAAAGCTTATCATTATTATCATTCATTTGTAATGTGACAGAAGTGCAATCATTCTATTCATTCACTAGACTTTTCTTCTATATTCTGAGATGTCTGTGTTGCACAAAGTGGTTCATTAAGACAAGAGGGTTTCAGCACTGATGGTGTCTGTGGCCTCTTACCAAAACTGCTGAACAGTGTGGCCATCGCCTGGTTACTGGCCATATCGATCAGTCCTCTGCCCAGACAGAAGTGTGGGAAAATCAGCAGCACATGCTTCACGATGTCATTGATGCGGGCCACATTCTGTAGAAGATGTCGCACAAAAAAAGAAAAAAAAAACATTACACAAAAGATACAAATTGGTGGTGTGTAAGAGCTTTGAATATTCAAGCCCTGCCTGGGAATTAGCCAGCATGAGCCCCCGATATGTTGACTCGCCGACTTGAATCAGCAGGGCCGGCGGGGTGGGAGCTTTGGAAGCGCCCTGACGCAAGCGTGGATAATTAACAAACATCCTGCTCTCCATTTGCATGCTGTGTTGTTGTGTTGTGGGGTTTCAAATGGCACGCCGAGGGAGCGCAGGGCATCTGGGTTCATCTCGCCTTTTGATGTTGGAATTTAGCAACCGTAAGGGAGCGTACTTTGTGATGTATGAGGCAGTGTGCGTACAGTTTGTGTAAACACAAAGTGATGAGGTGGTTCTCAGGTAAGCAGATGTTCTTAAAATCAAAACTAAGAGGTAGATGAAGCACCAAGGGACCCAAAAGACAAAGCAGAAGAACAACACCTACAGGCGCTGCGTGTGTGTGTCTGCCTCTTTTTCTTTTGTCTAATAGTGTATACAAGAACAAAGAGACAGATACACACTAACATAAAGCTAAAACACATTGTTTCACTGTTTGGCTTGGCATTCATTAGAAGCTACTCTTATCTTGACAGAACCTTTCCTGGCTACGACTTCCCAGCCAAATTGCACTGTCCCTTCCTACACTTTTTCTTCTTTCATGGCAGCCCAACGGGGTGAAAAGAAATGATAAAAACAGGGGACAAGGCTGTAAAAAACTGGCTCCAAGACAGGGGGAAGTACAGAAAGTCAGAAAGGAAAGGAGAACAGAAAGGGAGGACAAAATATTTCTGCATTTGGTGCTGCACAAAACTCAAAAGACATTTCATGCATTATGTATACTGCTTCATTGCAGCATAGTCTTCAAAGCTCCTCCATTCATAGAGAGGGGATATAAATTCATCATTTCTGTCTTTTTTTAAGGGTGGAGGGAAGCCCGAGCAAAGATTAGGAGGAGCTGAGGAAGCAGTACATTTTGATAAAGCTGTGTGCATGATTTCCAGATGATGGTGATTATTGTCGCAGGATTTATTCACTGGTATTTGTAGCTGCTCTGTGATGTACTAGTTTCACTGAGAAGAAGTTCAGTTTGTGGCTGTGGAAAAGTGCATGAGGATGTATGAGTTGGAGAGCCTTAAAGTAGTTGATTCTTTTTTTGCCTGAACTTAGACTTCTATATTTGACTTCAGATTAACCTCGGCGCTCTGACATGGGAACTGGGAACTACTTCAATTAAACACGTTCCATTTGTGAGCTGGTTAATTCTGAGTACCTGAAGATTGTATGACTTCCCACACAGAAATTCCAACCGAGGGGGGTCTTCCCTGTGATGAATCTAATCAATCTGGCTTTCAAGGTCAAATGGAGCACACCATATATTCACAACCGCTCATGTCGAAAAAACCTGCCAGTTTTCACATACTGAATGTTCCTGATCCACCTGTGCTCTCATTCAGTCTGGGGCTCTTTGTTGGAGCTCCTGACACTTTACAGCTCCCTTACACACAAGCACAGCCGGCTCTGAATGGTTTACTGGTCCAATCCAATTGACAATGAGTTCTCCACCCTTTTCAAGTTCTCTGCATTCTCTCTATACTCAGCACTGGGCTTGCTCCCCTGAGCCAATGGGCTTGGATTACTGGCATAACAGTGGGAGGTTGTCATTGTGGTAGGGGCTGGGGGTATCAGCTGTTTCAGGCAGCTTCTGGCACTGGTCAGAGGAAGAGAGGGAGAAGACCTGATGCAGAGGACTTTGTTGCCTTGTGCATAGAAGTCCTCTATCTATCTTATAGGGGAGACATATTAAGGGCAGAAAAACTTGAAAAAGCATAGTATGAACTCCTCATCGGTAACTGGAAGGTTGCAGGTTCGATCCATGCTCCGGCTGTTACATGGCGATGAGACCTTGGGCAAGACAATTAACCCCAAGCTGCTAAAACTTTTGAGTCATTGGTTTGTAAATGAGTATGAAAGGAAGTGAATGTGTTAGTTGATACTTATGACAACTGACATAGTTACTTTGAACCATCAGTGAGTGAATGTGGGAGCAAATGGGTATGAATGGGTAGATGCGACTTGTGGTGTAAAGCTGCTTTGAGACACTAGAAAAGCACTATATAAGCTCAAGTCCATTTGTCATTTATGCAAGATGTAAACAGGTGCTTATTAGCCTTGGTTGGCCTAGCATTAAGACATTAAACAAGAAAAACACTGAAATAGAACTGGTCCATCTAATGACAGTTTCACGTCAGATGTGTGTGGTAGACGCTCGTGCCAGGTCCGGCTCTAGAAGACTATGGCTTTCACACCAGGTGCTTGTGTCTGCTACATTGTGACTGCATCTCCCTGCTGTCACAGCTCTATTTCTTCTTAAATTTCACCCCAGTAATAAGCTTCAACAGAAAATTCATGAAGAACCACAAGAAATCTCTGCACAAGTGACTTCATTCATTGAATAAGTGACCCTGGAAACCTGCAGAAAGAAAACAATCTGATAGAACAAGCTAAGTTTCTCTACAAAGGTGTCACACTGAGCTTTACCTCTGACAGACACAGGCAGGCAGAGAACTGAACAGTTTTTATCATGTCTGTGACATATTCTACTGCTGTGGAAATACATACCGGCTGGACTAAGGTAAATATGGCCCTCTAATTTTCGCTTTCCTGTGTGTTTTGGCCAAGACATGTGCATGACTTATGGAAAAAAAATAGGCAAGCCTCCTGTTTGAGATTTTTGGCATGAGAGATGCTCAGAAGACACGCACCTGACTCTGGCTGTCTGAAAGCACTGACTTGATAACATGCTCGCTGAAATGGAAACATGCCTGCACTGCTGCCATCATGCAAGAAAAATGCATTCAGTTTGTAATGGCCTAAGGGTAACAACATCAATCACCAATCACCCCTAAACTCACTAATTGACATGTTCTACCTTACACAATTGGCTTCCTGGAGCATTATCTGGATCCCCAGCAACTGCTTCCTCGGCAACAAGCCAAGAAATAGTTGGTGGCATGGACCCACATTAAACAATGAATTTCTATTTTTACTCCTTAGCTTTAGCAAAAAGTTTGTGTTCATTAGTGAGCGTTAAAGTGCAAGCCAGTTTTGTTTCCTTTGTCTGGGGCCAAGTTAGAACCTTTCCAGCTTTATACTACTTTTTATAATGCTACCACTAATGAAGCTCACTGTCTACTTGCTCCATATGCAGCAGATGGATGGGGGAGTGGCATACACCTTCTCAACAGGGCTGGTTCTTGCTCAACTTATCAAGAGGAAACAAATGGAAATATACGTCAGGCATCATTGGGGGGTATGGAGATTTCAACCAAACACAAAAGGTTGAATTTGTTTAGATGATACTTTAGTAGAATTGTTGTGTGTGTGTTTAGTGGCAAGTGAGGAAGAAGGGCAATTAGAGTATGAAGTAAGAAAAATGGTTCAAAAGTTGGTACATTGGTTGGTAAAATGTGTAGTTATTGTGTCTCAAGATTCATTGTTGGTGTGAAAACTTTCCAGGTATACCTTAGAGTGCTTTCTATTTCATTCTATCATAATATTCAAGATTAGTATGATGCAGATGGAGTTGTGAAACAAGATTTTCAGACTAACTTTTGCTCTTTCACTAGAGTCATGTTTGGTAGAACTTCTCAATCCCTTTGAATCGTCATCAAAACTCCGACATCTTAGTATGAACATTTACCGCTGTTCATTTTGATGTCATGATTTACCCAGAAGAGGCAAACACTGCACTGAATCAAACAAGCATACTTGCCAAAAGGCTCACTAGTCCTTCAACCTCCTTCACAGACTTCTATGACACATCTCTAAGGTGAAGCTGCAAAAGAACTTAGTTGATAAATTCATTTAACCCATCTTAGAGGGCTTTTCCACAATGTGGTGAGTCAATTTTATGCAGTTGTTTTTGTTTCCATCTGGAATTGTGACTGGTGCCTCGCACAGCTTTTTGTATCTTTTTGTATCTCATCCTACAATTTTCCAAGCAAGCTGAGCCAAGACTAAATGTGACATGAAGTCACTGTTGACCTCTGAATGGTCAAATATCGCCAGAGTCAGTTATCTGATATCTGAAATAAAACACCTCTTGTTGTTGGCTATGGGATGCTGCATGACTTCACAAGTTTTCCTCTGCTTTGGAGAGTATGTTCTCCTAAATGCATCAGTCTCTGGAACAAATCATCAAAATCATCTTCCTACAGTAACAAAAAGCTGCATCGTAGCTGACACCTCTATTTCCTCCTCTGTTATCATGGCTACGCTATGATGACCCCGCCTACCTTTAAGAGGTACTAACAAAGTCTATACTGTAATGGAAACAAAGGGGTAGTATCTGAATCTTGCAGAGCCGAGCCTAGTTGAGCAGATACCACAATTTAAAAAGCACCATTAGATTGTCAAATACAAAAACAGGCTTCTACTGTTTGCTGACATTACTGAGGGGGAAATTTGCCTTTCTTAATATTCCATAATACTATTCAGAGCATCAAAAGAGGGCATCCAGGTTAAAAAAAAAAGAAGACAGCAACACTGTCTTCTTGCCTTGTGGCAAAACACACAGCTACGTTCAAGATCCAAAGTGGGCACATGCACATAAGAGATGATTCTTTTGCATGTAGGTGGTCACTGGCCTAGTTTCGCACAAGCAGATTTGAAAGTGTGATGAAAAGGCCCCATTGATCATGATGTCAAAGTGAACCTTCAGATGTCCGGCAATGTGTTCAACAATAATTCATCACTGCTTTCATCTGCATGAACACATTTTCCTAAGGATTTTAAGGGTACATAGTGATCTGAATCCAGTGCCAAGAGTAAAAATTCCTCTAAATCAGAGAGGATGTGTTAATTATTTATAAATGTGTTTATTAAACAGATCAGACCAGTTAAGCAAAATAAACTGAAAATGTTGTGTCAAAGTCCTGTCATTATATTCATTTAGCTTATGTCAAATTCAATGAACAGTACATCCATCCAAATTACTTAATTTTTTACCAACTTCTCCCTGATTTTATGTGCATTTTTATCTCCTAAAAGTATGCTGGGAGCATCAAACACATTTATACTCGGCAGCAGTTTTACTATAGCAAAGAAATGTATATGTTGGATGGCATTTACAAGCGTATTTAACAACTGCAACTAAGCATTTAACGTCAAACATAATTTATCCTTCGGATGTTAGCAAAGTATATTAATGTTTAAGTTCACACAAATGCACATACACACACTTCATGGGATTTGCTAAAGGCACCTCTTTTCTTTACATTCAGTTCATAGCATATAAAAGATAAAGGAAGGCAAATAAATAAACAGCAGCTATGTCCTTGGCTGAATACGACCCATCTGTCTGGCGAAGGAATGCGATGAAAGTGAGACTTAATTTAAGATCAATACATGAAATAACACATCTTCTCCTGACTGTGTATTCATCAAGGAGATCTAAGAGGCTCTTTGTCAGGGATGATGAAATGCTGGACAATTTTCCCCTTTACGTTCCTGCTCATATCCCCATAAATCAGTTTCAAATGGTTTTGAAGGTGGTGTAGCCTGCGAGGCGCTTATCTGACCCATATCGCTACATGTGCTTACTCCCGCAGCACGGCTTCATTCATAATGTGAGGAATCACAATGAGAACAGACAGACACAATATATGGCTCAAAGACTCGAGTATACTTCCTAGAGAATACTGTTCAGGATTTCGGAGCTGCTGTGGTTCTTTTGTAAAGACAGAGGCCTTTCTCACAAGCTGATCACAGAATACTTTGCTGTGGGATCTTGTGTTTTGGGTTCATCTGTTGTTAATGGGGTCATAAAGAGCAACATAACCCAAAATACTTCAGATAAAAATCCATATAACTGACAATTAGGAAGTGCTATTGATCACAACATCTGAGTACAAAGTATTAAAATAATTCAAACTGAATGAGAAATGTGCACAGCCACTGCCCTCCACAGGTTAAAACCAGCAACTAAAAGTGAATGTTGCGCTTGGTTAATCTCTGAGAGCAGATGGCGCGAGGTACCAAACACCTCCAAAGAGATCAACAGTGACCACCTACTTCGTCTATGACCTTGATCCTCAGTGGTAGCAGCCAACATTTGAAGGTAACAGTAGGCTTGACTAATCAAGGGTGTTGCTGTGTCACTCCAGGAATGTGGATGATGTAATCTGTTTGACTGTAATTGGAAATAAATCATATATCCATCCTTTATCTATTATCCCTTTCGGGGTTGCAGGGGGGCTGAAGCCTATTACAGCTGACATTGGTTGAGAGGCAGGGCACATGCTGAACCGGTTGCCAGCTGATCACAAGGCCACATAGAGAGACAGACAATCATTCATGCTCACACTCATGCATAAGGGCAATTTGGAGTCACCAATCAATTTAATAAGTATGTTTTTGGAAGGCAGAGTGGCTGGAGAGAACCAGCTCATGCACAGGGAGAACATGCAAGCTCCACATGTTAAGACCCTAAGCAACTCAGGGATCGAACCAGCAACCTTTTTACTATGACGCACACACACTACCTGCTGCGTCAACGTGCCGCCTGGACACAAATAAAGTTTGTCTTTAAAAGTGGTTGATCAAATACAAACTTTGCAAAGCACATAACAGGTTTACATCCAGGTGGCTCACTGTAAATCTTGAATGCATGTTTATGATATCAAAGCCTATAATCAAATACAAATGTGGGGGTTTCAGTGAGAGTGATTAACATTTTTCCACCACTATTGTAATGTGAGAATGCACAATAATCCTCTGACATGATGTGCGATGTTGGTCATGTGACCTGATAAATGTCAGGCCGCCACATATTTGTTGTTTAATGAGGACCAAAGCCGCCTGTGTTTTCATTGTGTGACTTTTGATCAATCAAAGTCTGTCTGATAACAGCCTCAGTTGTCAGAGAACTGAACACTGTGCATACAGAGTCTATACGTCTCCTGCTTTACAGATTATGCTGCTCCTGTCACACACCCTGACATTAATACACAGAGTAAATGCAAAATTTCACAGGGAAAGGCTTCAGTAAAGACTTTCTGGTTGAGATACCACTTCTTTTCAATGTTTTGATCAAAGACATGGTCCACTATTGGCACAAACTGACACTGCAGTTGTTTATTGCATAACTGTAAGACTGGTAAGACACAGACTGTTTCATTTTAAGTTACTGCCATGTTGACAAAACACAACTTCAAGCATTGTCAGAAGTTGTTGATGATGACAGAGAAACAAGATTACACACATTTATTTGTAAGTTTAACCTTTAAAGAAGACGATCCCCTATTCTCTCTCCACTTCTCCTCCTCTTGCTCTGCCTCTTGGTGTGTGACAGACAAAGTAAAGTAGGGACAAGGGATGAATGCATCCATGGCCCAAACTATGAAGAGTCCTGATGAATGCTACCCTACAGATAATTGTGTACATAATTGTGCAATCACAATGTACAATTACTGTGCTAACTCTCTTGTGCAATCACAATGTACAATTACTGTGCTAACTCTCTTGTGCAATCACAATGTACGATTACTGTGCTAACTCTCTTGACAATGTGCAATTCATCCATGTGCAATCACTTACACTCATGTGCAATTACTTTGTGAATGTGTAAATAATCCTTATAGGACTTGCTTTTTAGTTTCTGTATTCAAGCCCTTTTTATATTTATATTGGTAGAATAATGTACATACTGCTATTTTCATGCTATTTTTTTATACTATTTTTATACTTATTCTTTATCAACGCTGTCCCCTTTGCTGCTGTAACATTGCAAATTTCCCCGTGTGGGATGAATAAAGGTTTATTCTATTCTATTCTATTCTATAATGATCCGGTTTGGAAGTTGCATGTACCTTTTATTCCAACATAAACAGCCCTAATGATTTAGATGTAAATTAAATAATATTACCAACAAATGTTTTTTCCACCAAAAAGATATATAGCATGGTAAAGATCAATATTTTGTTGCATTTAGTTTATAAAATTGAACATTTAATATTTTATATATGGCTACAAAAAATATCTTTCTTCCTAAACTGTATATCTCAAAAGAAAAAATATCACAAATACATTTTTTCTTCACTTTTCCAAAGGCAGTTCTTAAACTCCAGATGCACCTCATCAGAAAGACTAAAGTTTAGTTAATCCTAAATTTGAGATCTTCTGTTGCGGTTCTTGGGCTGCTTTGGTTATTTTGTTAGGTTGATGACATTTAGCTTAATGGTTCATTTGGCATCAGAGTTACTCCGTTGCTTGCATGTTTTATTTATGTGTTCAGTGTTCTAGTACTGTTTGGATTCTTGCTCTTGTTTCTACTGTCCAGGTTTTAGTGCTATTTTGGATCCCTTGTGTCTCCTGTTTTTCTGTTTTGGAGGTTTTTACATTGTTTGGGTTATTGTTGTATTTTGGACTCTGGGTTATTCTCTTGCTTTAGTTTGTAGGTCTGGGAGATTTCATGATGTTGGAGGGATTTTTTGTTGTTTGTTTTGGGGGGTCGTCTTACATTATCTACAGTCTTGTGTTTAAGCTATTTTGAAGTAAATTTTTTGTGCTGTTCTTATGTTGCTTGGGTTCTTTTATTATTTAGGTCTTCATGCCACCTGAGTATTCCTCTGCTGAGATCCTTGGTTGTTGGGGATCTTTTGCTGTTTTCTCCATTGGGTTCTTCGGTTTGGTTTCTTTATTGTTTGAGCTCTGGGGTTCTTGTGTTCTTTGGATTGAGTTTTTCTTTGTGGTTTGGGTTCTTTGATTTGGTTTATTTTGTCATCCTTTCCATTAGGTGTCTTTTTAAAGTTGAATTATTTTAGTGTTTGAGTTCTTATGCTTTTGTTGTTCTTCAGTGGGGGTGTAAATGTGTTGTTTTGCTTCTTTTGCCCTTCAGGTTTCTTTTTTGAGGCTATGCTGTTTTGATTCTCAAGCTCTTCTTTTTGTAAAACTTTCTTTGTTTTAAAATGTTTGATGCAAATAAAAGTTTGCTGTCAGACAACACAGGCACACTTTAGATAAGGGTTAGTTGGAAATGAATACTAGTCTACCTACTTTAGCTATCAATAACATATCTGAAACATTTTCCTCTAATTCCTGTTTTTGGTATCAATAAATACAGCTTTTTCTCCAACAGTGCACTCCTACTGCACTTCATGAAGTGGCAAGTAACTTGGCCCAACTGTCACACCATGACTTTTCTCTTTTAAAGTCTATATGTGCTTGTGGTTATCTCTGAGCGACACGTGGTGGAGGTATCGACTCAGGCACCGCTCCCAGCATATGAGGCAGGCTGGGATTGATGCAATCCACAGGGAGCTGGACGGTCCTGAGGGGAAGAAAATCTCCCATCGGTCTCGAGACAAAACTGGGGCAACAGACTCTGCTACACAGCAGCTCCTCTTTTTCACCCTGACTTTTTTTTACTTTTTCTCTTGGAGAAATGGTGCTGTGCCCATGAGGGATCCAGATTCAAGCCTTGCCTGAAAAATGGAGAACAGATTGAAGCCTGTAGCTTTACTTTTGAGCGACGTTGTTTAACTAATGCCACCACTGAGAAGGCTCAAAATGATAAGAGGAAGCTTTCAAATAGCAGACGTTGCAAAAGGAGAGGACTGGATTGAGCTGTCATGTGAAGGATCTGGCTTTTTTTCTAACTGGGGCACACCAGGGCACTGTGGTATCTATGTGAGCTTTTCTGTAAAGAGTCTGTTCTTCAGAGATATCTCCAATGAACAGGGCAACTGTGGAAACCTGGAACGCTGAAACATTTTGTGATTGATGTCAGCCTGTCAGGTTCTGTTATCTGTGGCGAAATCAAGTCAGATTAGCAGAATTATCATAGACCTCTGTCCCTGTCAAGTCTCAGAGAAACACTATCTCTGTCCCTAATGCCTTGAACAAGAGCGAGATAAATCTGCCTCTTTGTGCTGCCACTGGCATCATAGCCTTCATTAAATTACCACCAATGGCACTTTTTATGAGAGGCACACTCAACTAAGAGTGCATCAATAAATAAAGTGCATGCAGAGGCAAAGGAATGGCAACAATGACATTCTTAGAGGTGAGACTCACCAGACAGAGAGTACAAATTGATAATGAATGTGTGGTAATGAAATCAAAATGCAGATGAGGCAGCTTCGTTAGGAGACAGGAAGCATCCCATGCTGTTGCAGAGCGTCGCCGGAGGAAACACTGAGTCAGAGGCAGGCTTGTCGGAGGGGACAGAGTGGGGAAACAAAGTCTCTCAGACAACATAACGCGCCGTCTGAAAAGCCGGCGAGGAGCCGTGGGAGACGTTCTGATGAAGCATTGCATGTTTAAGCAGCTTGTCAGAGAAGGAGACACTGTTGTGTCTCTTGACAAGGAGTGAGCGATCAGCAGGAGGCTACAAAATGTGAGGAAAATCCAAGTGTGGGTGATGAATGCTAATCGTGCAAACAATAATTATGTCTACAAATCAAGATGGACGTATTTAGTTCACAAAACAAACCAAAAAAAGTATCAAGAAAAGTTGATAACATTCTCATCATTAGCATCTCTGCAGAGCTGAAGTCCCTCCATTGAGAGCTGCGTACTCAGAGTAGGCCGGTTTCTCCTCTTTGTAATAAAATGTGATTTAAATAATAATCAAAAAGCAAAATGACTGACAGTCAACATCCACCCCTCACCCTCCTCCAAGGCTCTCCATTTCCTTTGCAGCTCATTTTTGGTGTCTTTGTCTTCTGATTCCCTGGAGACTGAAGTAGCTTGCAGTTTAAATGAACACTTGCTGAAAGATGGATGAGGAAAAGTTCTCCCAAGACCCGATTCTCACCAAACGATTAAACATTAAAGAGAATAGGGAAAATAATTCCTTAGAAAAATCCTTGAGAGGATAAAGAAAATGTATTTGAAGTTACAAAAGATGGGTGCACACACTCTGCCCACGTGGAGGTCATTGCTTAGAAAACAGAGCATTTATGTATGATTCATGTTAATTAGCCATCCGCTGCTCTTATCATTTTTATGCTGCCTGAGGAGCCTGAAAGTCTGCGTCTGCTTCAGATCAATTGTGCATATATGCATGTGAGCCTCTGTGGAGTGTGTGTGTGTTTTCCACCTACATCATCATCAAAGAGCTCCATAACAAAGGTGGCCACGCTGCCGTTGATCCCAATAAAAAGGTTGATGCAAGTGAGCACTACGTAGGCTGTGCTGGGAACGCTGAAGAAGAAGGAGGCGGGGTACATCATGGGGGTGACAGACCACCTGGAGGAAACAACACAAAGTCACACAAACAAGACCAAGTGGACTTAAGCAGCCCCTGAACCCTGGTCAAAATAGCTCAGTCAGGTGACCGTAACAAAGGCCTGAGGACAAAAAAGATTTATTAATTTGGTGTCTATTAATGACAACCGTATGGAGCAGCAGCACAGGCTTTTTGATTTTCCATCTCTTTGAAACATCTATGTTGAATGGTTAGATTACATCTCTGTAAGTAGTCAATTGAGAAAATTACAACAATTTAAGTACTTTAAGTGCAGCCAAGACACTTATTATTAATGAGGTAGGCCAATTACTATTAATAAGGTCCAAAAGAGGGAAAGAGGTTCAGACATTAGAGAACGTGCATGTAAATATGGACAGAAAACTTTTTAGCACTTGCTCTACAAGTGTCACATTGCTGCCAGGTTATTTGTGTTTTCTTAAGTGGCGCTTAAAACACCCCATAAAATAGATTTGGTGAAACAGCTAAAGATTTAGGACCTCTAATGGGAAAGACAAGACTTGCAAAGACTTTTTATGGCCTTAAATTTTTAAAATACAATTTATCAGAGAATTTTTAAAGATCTGCTGACACCCAAAATATCACCTGAAACCTCACAAAAACTGATTTTAAACTGGAAATACTCAGCATTTGTTACTCTGACACAGCACTGGGAATTTCCTCTCTTTGATTTTATGGTTCCTCTTAAATCTGTGGGAGAATCCTTCCCTTTTAATAGCCAACAGTTTTGTGTTTTCTATGTTTTGATAAATAATGCTGCTGTGTGGAAAATTAATAACAAGACACTCATTATCATCTAAAACTAGGTAAGTGCTATAGGGCAGATATAAGCTGTCAAGTTGGCTAACGAAAGACAAGGTAGCTTTACATTTCTAACACTTAATTCTGCTGGAATCCATACCAGATCTTTTCAAGAATTTAAGTTAACTAAGTGATTTAGTAAATTTATGAAAAACAATACCACTATTGTCTGTATTTCTTTAGATTATGACCATTTACATACAGACAGTTTAAAGTGATTTAAGGGGTTTAATCCATGTCTGCTGATGCTCTTTAGTGATTTGGGATTTTTTGACTGTCTTTACTCGTCACTACTGTCAAGACTTCATAATTTGTATTGTTCTGCTAATTTAACTTGTTGGAAAGCCATAAAAAAAACACAGTTTTGGCATTTTGACAGCACTTGTCCATGCGGAAGAGCAGGAGGTCTGAAAGTACTGACCTGCTATTTGCAACTCTGGCTTTTCTTTTTCAGATAGAGTTCTGTGGAAGTACAAACTGGCATGTATCCTCATCTGTTAGTGCATCTGATTGATCAATAACTGTATTTCATTTTAAAAGAAAAAAAAGGAAAACCGGTCAAAACACCTCGTGGCAACAGAGACGATTAACTTCTTAGTAGTGTGCAGCAGTAGAGAGCCTTTTTGCCTGCCCTAGGGGCAGCTCCAAAAGTGTGTGATCACATAAAAGCTTTAAACTGAGCAAGTCAAAAAATAAAAGAGAACAGTTGGTTTATTAGTCAACGCGAGGGGTTTATGTGACAGCAGGACAAGAAGAGATGATGCCACTTTAAATGCATATATTCAGATGAACAGGTCAGGTGTGCAGTTTCATAGCTTTACAAGCCTCACCTGCTCATTTGCATGAACCATAAGTGACCCATTAAAACACTGCTGGGCAGTAAATGCCACCCACACAAGGCCTTCATTAATTCATGTTCAGTGTTAAGGTTAGTGAAGTTATGTGCGGCTAAAGGCTGTAAAAGAGAAGTGCAGTGTGATAATTAGGGCATTGAAACAATTTAATCAAGAGGTCGGAGCATTTTAAAGCTTCATCTGTGTGTTTACATCATCAAAGGTCAGCCACTGATAGCCATTATCTGTCTTTTGCGATCATATTTTCTATTATTACTGATCCTCACTATATATCCTTGTTATCATTGCAAACGATGATGCTTAGCACTGTGAAATAGGAATCTGTTTTTAAATATGTGGCACAATACACCAGACACACTGAAAAGTTGTGGTTCTTCTTCTTATTATTATTAAAAGTGTGTTTTTTTTATTATTAGTTTATTAGTTTATTAAGCTTTTTCATTTGCCGAATACCAAAAAATGTATCCAAATGGTGATATCAAGCTTTTGAGCAGAAAAATAAAACATTTATCTCCTTAATTCAAATAAATAAAAAATCAGAATGAGGAATTTGAATAATAAAGATCTCCATCGTATCCACTTTGGATTTTTAATAGGGGGTAAATATTACTGTTATTTCAACAAGTGGGTCTCAACCTTACATAAGTCCCAAGTGTCGAAGTTTGTGAAGTGAGGGAGGCCTGACCTGAACTGAACTGAAATGCAACCAAGTTTTATACTTTTCACTTTGGACATCCCTTTCATTATTTTGGTATAACAAAACCGATCTCCCAAAATAACGTATTCTTTTTTAAAATCACTTGAAATGTGAACAAATGCACAAACATCCTCTTTATTAGATCAAATATTTTGGTCCATCTCAGGTCGAAACTGCACCAAAGACGAAGGGGTTATTAATAATTTTGGAAATATAGGATGTCACTTTTCATTGAGAAAGTGGTGGTGGGTTTAAAGGCTACAAAAGTCAAGAGCCTTTGGTTTTGACGATAAACAACGCAGACACTGAATCTTGTCCATGTTGACTGAATGCGTGGAAATTGTAGGAATAAAGACTAACAATAAACACTATGATAACTTTCTTTACTAAATAAGAGCATTTAAGTTGAAGTCATATTAATATTTAAACTGTGTTCAATGGCAAAATTCAAGGTTGAATATTGTTACTCACCCGTAAAAAACTAGCAGCAGAATTAAAGCGGGCAGGTTAGCAGGAGACACGTAGGATTCTTGTTGAAAGCAGAGGAAGATCACGATGACTATCAAGCAGGGGACGATATAGTTGCACTAAAAGGAGAAAATCAGGGAAAAACTTGGAAAAAGCTTGCATTGTAGAACATTTTTATATACATTTCTAACAAATAAAAGATAGCTTGCTTGAAATGAAATATCCAGTTTTTATAACTACCTGAAACGATGTGTATTGACAACATTTTTCTATTAAATTCAAACTCAAACCTTCCCTCCCTTTAATTGTGTAATTTATTAAAAGAATAATAGATTGTATTTTTATGACAATTGGTCTCTCCATGAGGGAATTCAATTAAACAATTAAATGTAAACTAAAAAGTATTTTCCTAATCTATCCATAATTAACATCTAATTAAGAATGCTTCTATTTATATCTTTCTGCATTCTTTGTTGCCACTTTATGAAACAAACACACCACTTTCCAAAGGGTGTACCCAGAAAAAATGAACAAAGACAGTCTACAGTTATGATAAAAAAGTGCACACAGTAATGTCAAGGAGCTTTCCGCTTAGATTTTCAGCATTATTCCTATTGTTGACAGAGCTTGCATGGTAATACAAAGAGCCTCAGGCTAGACTGGCTCCTTGGGTGCATCTGTCTCCCTCTCAGACAGTATTTATCCACCGTAATGATGAGCGACCTGGTGCCATTTCTTTACCAAAGATACCTGATAAAATGTTTACTTCAATTATGCCTCGGGGAGGCTGCCAGTGAGCCTGTTGAGCGTAACCAGCGGAGGCAGACGGTGTCGATTATTATGCCTCAGTCAATAGCTGTTGCCTGGGCGAAGCTTTTTCCCTAAAGCATCAGAGTGAAAGCTCTATTATCAATTCCAGTGGACGGAGACTATTCTATATATAACCTCAAGTGGGACAAAAATATGGATAAGGGATTTGACAGAGATAAAACAAGGGCTTAGACATGAAATAACATATATTTGAGCATGTTTTCCTTTCTCTCTTCAACTTTTGACTGACTTGTTGTCAGCTCTGTGCAGGGTCCACTAACCCACTAATTGGAGAGCCTCCTCTCTTAACTGGTCTTGCTGGGTTACATCTGGCTGAGCCAACTTCTGCCCAAGGCTATCAGACATAAATTGTGTTGCTCAAACACGCTTTAAAGCAGTGGTCCCCAACCTTTTTTTGTACCACGGCCAGATTTTATGTAATGCAGTTTTACATAAATCACCATTATGCAGGATCAGAGAGCAATGGTCTTGTTTCTAAAGCCCATATAGTAGGGCCGGGTATTTCCTCACGATACGATGCGTATCCCGATAAGTGCAAATTATGGACATTTACTACACCTTTATCAGAATTCCCAACAACTTTAATTTTGTTTTTTCATCGCAAAAATAAAAGATTGTTCAACATCACCCAAAGTGTGTCAACAACAGCTGTCACAGCATCTGAGGCCATATCGACTCTGTATCGATACATGTATCAGCAAGAAGTGCATGACGATATACTGCCGTATCAATATTTTGAGCACAGGCCTACCATTTAGAGAGTCATTCACAAGCACTCACTCTGTTTTTATCAGCTGCTTCACAATGACCTTTAGAGATGCAGCTAGCTGAAAGTCACCTGTTGACATAGCAACTAATCAAACTGGTACACCTACTGAGTGTGTGAATGCCGCAAAAGCATTCATACATTCAAAAGGTGATTACTGATGGGTATTTCATTGGTCTGTCCTCTTAACTAAACTCTCCCACATCTGGAAGTTACGATGTGCCTTGACAGTTCTCCAGTTACACATATTGTCAATTATAATAACTATGCTCAGAGCACAGGTGGAAGAGTGCATGAGCACAAGGTTTAACCATGAGTTCATCTCAGGTAGTACTTTTTGGTTCATCTCAGCAGTGACAGAGGCAGATAGTATAAGTGTAAATTTGCTCAGTCAAGCAACACAAGCATATATGAAAGGATTCGGTTTACCTTTCAAAATCAAACGCCCTTCACTCACAAAAAGGAAATTTAAATGAGTTACTTTTTGTTTCTCCACGGCCTTCGACCAAATGATCTGTGGCCCAACACTGGTCCCCGGCACAGTGGTTGAGGACCTCTACTTAAAAGGTTAGAATGTATTATAGAGAAACTGAAAACATGCTATACCTCGATTTATAATCCAGAATATTTTTTTTCTGGTTTCCTTTAGAGAAAGGCTATGAAAAACTTGCATTCTTTGGATTTAACTCTGGGGACTCCAAGTGTAGCAATTCAACCCATGAACAATCACAAATATTGCTTACTTATGCTTGAGGTAAGGGGCAGCATCTTTAATTAGGACAATATGTGACGTCTCATAATGTTGAGTAGCTTTAATGTTACTGTATAGCAAATGGCTGACATTATATTGTTTGTAATGTTACCATAATTCAATTTTTTCTTTACTATTCTGTAACATTAGCTATTAAGAATTTTATCATAACCATGATTACAAAGTTTTTGAATCAATTAAGCTTGAGAGATTCAGTCTAACCGTGCAACAGTAACCAAGGATTGAAAAGGGTCAATTGAGCATTAAAAGAGGGCAGGCTTAAATAAATAATCTAGATGTTTTTCAGTGAGTGAAGGTGACTACCATATTTTTAAAAAGAGGGCTCTTAAATCTTACATATAAAATTGGACAGTATAACAGCCCTCAAAATGTAGGGTCAAATTATTAAAAGCTCTCTCTTCTAGGATATGTGTTGACTGTAAAATTAAAATTACTGTTGACTTTAATTTTCCACAAATGTGTTTGAGTTGTTTTTAAGTTTGTTCTTGTCATGCTTTAATATTGTTCATTATTCTGATAAGTTAAGCTTCAAACTATGGCTCCTGCAACACAGCATCCTTTGGACCGAGTCACTATCAGAAGAGTTACTGAACTTTCCAAAATCATTAGTGTCTGCAATGACCTCACTTTTTCTGCTCTTTACTGCGCTGACTAGAGAGCTCTTTGCTGTTTAAATTAGTTAAATGTGTGTTACAGTAAGTTAAAGGGACAGGATGTTGAAGAAACAGCTCTAACAGACAGAGAGTATTTTGCCACATTTTAACACACGAGGAGGTGAAGTTGTGTTGAACATCATATTTAATAGCCCAAAACTCTTACCATATCCCAGGCAAAGTTGGCCAACCAGTAGACAGTTGGGTTGACTCCACTGACAAATTGCAGATGCTTGGCTTTGTTCACCCTCTCCTGGATGAGGAAGAGGACAAAGCTGGCCGGGATGAAGGACATGGCAAAAATAACACAGATGGAGACCACCACATCGGTGGAGGTTGTGGCCCTGGAATTGGAAAAAAAAGCACAATTACATTTAAAGAAAGGTACATTACAGAGACTACAAAATACAATTTTTAGTAAAGAAACTGTGTACAAAATACTTTTTAATCAAATTTTTAGGTGTTTTTAACAACAATGTGTTTGGTTCTGGAAATAGCGTATTGGAGTGAGGAAACCAGGTCAAAGATGGAGATTGGTTCACACATTTTCTCTGTTGTTGTGCATACTGTTTCTTCATGGTTAATACATAAAAATATGTAAAATGCTAACATCTGTGTGCTGTACAGACATCTAAGCACAATACAGTTAAACTTCATTAAAATCTAAATTAAATTGTTTTATGCTCCTTGTAAAACCGACTGAAGAAACCTGGTATATTTGCTGAAATTAAATGTTTCATGGGAAGTAATGGCTCACATCCACTCCTGTATCACTTGAAAAACATGAGGGTATCTTCGAAAAAGAGGAGATCAATGGCTCTTTTGTTACCAGGACACAAGCCAGGTCGACCAACAATGTTAAAGCAATGCTTCACTCATTATCTATAACGGAACAAACACTTTACATGTGCTATTTTGCAATTCCAGAGAGCACTGAAGCACATTCTGTGACAACTTCAATAATTTTGCTAATATTTTCTGTTACTGCTTTTTGCAATTGATGACTTAATTAGATAAGCATTAATGGCAAGCTCTGGTAATGCTGTTACTCCATTATAAAAAAAGCTTTTAAAGCTCACTAAGCTTCTGAAACCACGATAAGCTGTAATTCTTGATTCCCATTCAAGTTGCAGCTCTTGTTGGTGTCTTGGCAACCCATGAGCATAAGAGGAGCACTTCTGAAATGTATCAGAACAGGCTTTTAAACAGGTAAAAAAAAATATGTTCTCTTATTTGAAAATGCCTGATTTTACCCTTCAAAATGTTGACCTTCATTTTTCCTTTTTTATTAATGCCGTTCCTGCTTTAAACTTGTCCTCCATCGTTTCTGCTCCATTAGCGATGGACAAAAATGTGTATTCTTTTACCCCCACTATCATCCTCAACCCCCTGCCCTGCCATCATCTCTCCCCAGGCTGCATGTTGTGTAATTAGCATATTCAATGAGAGGCTACATGGCTGTATTTATCGTGGCCAAACCAGATGCAATTAGAGCTCATAAATAAAATAATTCACCGCAGCGGGTGAAAGGAAACATTTCAACAGGTTTCAAGGGTTGCGTGCTCAGGGTAGGTGGGGGGTTTGATCTAACCCTGAATTCTTGAAGCGGTGTAATTGCTGGGAAGAGGAGGACAAGCAATCTGCTAATTAACTAATAATGCAAGAGCGAGAAAGATGAGCAGGGAGAGCAGAGCTGTGCATGATGTGTTGCTTTGATTATTATTTTTTTTTTGTTTCGTTTTTTTTTTTTTTTTATGATGAGGGCTGCAGGGCACAGCCTGAGATGTGAAAGTGGAAAGGGGCTGAAAGCACAAGATAATTATCAAGTGTAAAGCTGCAGGCACAGCATGCAGGGTGTTGTTTGTACTAGAGAGTATTATGTAATAAAGTAGGAAACCATGTTAATTTGTTAGAAAAAATGTAATCAATTAGTTGCCACATTTACATGCATTTTTTGGATTTTATGTTTTGCATACTTTACAATTTGATATTATATTAAGATTGCAGCTAATTATGGATCAAATTCAGAACAACAGCAATGAAGAAGTCTTGAGTATGATTTTCAAAAGATGACAGTGGTCATTTTGACTGGTGAAAGCAGACCCTTTTTTCCACCTGCGTGTTTTCACAGCTTGTTGGGTTGTGACAAATCTTGCTTTCTGAACATCTTTTCAAGTGCACTTAAGGGAGTGTTTCTTCAAATAACATGGCAGAGTGGAAATTTTAGTGTCATTGAAACTAAATTTCATTTGAAGAGAGCAGATCTGGTAATTGTCTGTTATGATAATAAGAAAATGTCTGTATGAAATGGTACTTCGTTTAAATTCTAATAAGCAATTTACCTTCATGGCTTTTGTAGTTGCTTTTCTTGATTCATTGTTAGTTTCTAAGTTCTTTCACATGATATTTATGATGGTTTATACACACAATTAATCTAAAATCGTAGGACTGATCTTTGAAGTTTTTGAGGGTGATCAGAAACAGGATGTTAAGTAGGTCGGCTTCAGACAATCAGATTTAGACAATAAAAATAAACATCAAGTCCCACCCATAGCATCGACGCCCATGTCCTGAGAAATCATCTCAAGTGTAAATAAGCAATTTCAAAAACCAGATTTTCAAGTGCTTTGAAATGTCTGAAATTTTAAAGGATGCTTAATGACACATTGAGCTTCAATACTCTATTAAAATTCTAATTATTTCAAGTCATGTTCCCAGAGACTTTAGACTTGGGTATCCTGATGGTACTGTTGTAGTTTCATTTGGGCCATGTCCACGAGTATAGTTTTATTTGAAAGCACATATTTGATGTGCATTTTGGCTTTGTGCACATAAGCACACAGAGTTTTAGGTAACTAAAAATGTATATTCTAAAATACTCCATTTAGGATGAAGATTTTCAGAAGATTTTTGAAGGGTGCTTCCATGTGTGCTGTAGTGGACACTGCCACAGTTTCGTTGGTTTCAGCATTGCAAAGTTTTAGGCCTGTGCTCAAGACAATATATTGTCACATACTCCAAGTCGATAAGTGTTTCATACGGATTTCGGATTTATCAGAATCAAATGGCCACAAATGCTGTTAGAGCAGTTGTAAAATACACCTTGGGAAACCAAGAGGAACATCAGGAGAAAAACAATAAAAAGGTGGCCAGTGCCAAAGCAAAAGCTCTCATTATTTGACAGAATTTCTATGTCAGATGCCCACCAGTATTAACCAACACATCCTCTCTTTCACACTGATGCTCATGCCAGTGATGGGAGCAACTTGGGGTTAAGTGTCTTGCCCAAGAACACATCAACGTACCAGCCAGAGCTGGGCTTGAACGTCTTACTTTCCAAATGATGGTAGTGAGCGCTATGAGACTGAAGCCTAACTCACAGTGCCTTCACACAAAAGCGCTGCAATGAGGCTCCATTATATGTACTGTACACCTCCAGACAATTCAATGATTCTGCAAGGTTGTAACATCTGTGGATTTTCACGTTGCAGTTCTGCATAGTTGAACACAACACGGTGCGTGCCCCCACGTACACACAAAGGCAAAGACGCTCACTCTCAGCGCTCCTGTCACCCGCTGAGACCTCATGCCTCTCTCTCTCTCCAGTATCATGCCTCTGTTACAACCTCATTCCCCCCATTTCGTCTCCAAGATGTTCACAATGGAGGTGAAACATCACGGGGGGTACATATTACACCTTGAAATGGCAGTGTGAATTGGGCTTTAGCCACCAACACCCCATGAATTAGGAAAGGTCCAATAGTCGCCAGCTGGCAGGAGCCTATTACAACATACCTCCCTCCATAAATCAGTTCTTTACTCATGTTTGTATTCTCATAAAAGTAATTGAGCACATACAGGGCATAATCAAAGCTTGACTGACCTGTGCACATAAAGATACTGACTGACTGCTGCCTGCAATTTCTGACTTTTAAACCAAAAAAATACAAAAACCTGTTTTGTTTTACCTTCTATCAACCTTAATGCCTTTAGAAGCACATAATACCATAACAAGTAAGCTTATTTCAGTCCTGCCAACTATAACTGTGTTTTCTTTTACAGAAAAGTAAATGGAGTAATGCACTGTTTATTTGTTGTTGTTTTTCCTTTTGTTGGTAACAGGGAAAAAAAAACTGGGCCCATCTTCCTCATTTTTCACATTTATCTTGAGTTCAGCAACCTGATGAAAAAAAAAGTGTAGCTATAACTCCAGTTTTCTTTTTATTTCCCAACTTTCACAAGATATCTTGGTCTTTAGAGGCTAGTTTTGAGTGTTTCTGTAGACTAGTTGCTTTGTCTGTTGGCAAATTAGGTCTGGGCATGTATCACTGAGTTGTTTTGCTTGAGTGTTCGGCTGCTAACAAGAATCAAAAAAGAGGTCAGACTGAACAATTAGGCTTTACTTTATTTTTTTCTACTTTTAAAAAGGCCTCTTGATATTTAGCCGCTATGGTGATGGGGAACTTTATGCAAGGTCTTGCTCTTTCTTTTATTCTCTGTTATTGGATTTTTCTCTGGAAAAATATAGTCAAGAGTTTTTGCTGCAGAGGAGTGTGAATGAAAATACTAAACTCTTAAAGATGCTGAAAACTTAGAGAAACAGCAGAGTAGGGTGATGAGTATTTTACAATGTCATTAGATAAGTTGGATAAGTCGACCTTTAAAAAACAAATTCTTAAGTTTTAAGTCATCTCCTCAAGAAGTCCTCTATTTACCCCATCCTGTTCTGTTACCTTCGCACTTTCTCAACAATGACAGAGCGTCCAAGCTAATCTGGGAATCGCTGTTTATAAACCGCAGACATCACCGTCTGTACAGAGAGGCAGAGAGGAAAAGAAGTTCGTCCTGGATCTACAGTTGGCAGGCGATCGTAATTATCTCCTAACCCGGTGCAGCCTTGCTCTCTAACTCAGGCCTGTCGTCAACACCTGATCACTACATAAATACCTGATGGAGGATCAGGGGGAGCAGCGGCGGAGGACAGAATAAAACTGCTTCTTTGTGGTGATTGGTGGCAGGCACTGAATTGCCTGTATAATGTCAGGAGTTGTGGTTATAGTGCTGCATGGTAATTTTGTGAAGCGGGCAAAATTCCAGGTACTTCCCATTAAAATTTCTGATCACGATGATGTCTTTGAACCGAACATCCAAGCCAGATATTTTGAGGAACACAAACAGGCTCATAATCAGAAAACAAAACTGAGCTCAGTACACAGAGAGCAGTTAGATCCATATGTTAGGGTTTAGTGCATCATTAATCTCTTGTTCTCATGGGGAGATGCTCTCTTGCCGGTGCTGGGAAAAGGCCTGAGGAAAAAACAGTATATCCTCACAAGGGGCTCCCATGGGCCTCCAAATCTGGGCATACTCAAACCAATCCCCCATATATCTTATATTCTCTATTGTGTCGCCTTTTACTCATCTGTTCTCCCTTTGTCTCCGTTTTCTCTCTGACACTTCATTCTGTCCCCTTCAATCTGCAGAATTCTCTCTGTTCCTTGAGTATCTATCAGTCTCTCAAATATGTCTCCCAATGAGAAATAAATGTTCTGTGCCTATGCCACAAGTTAAAATTCAAGGGTAAAACCTGCAGACACGGTTTGCAGACGCAGCATATACACAAGGGACACATGGAGCTTTGCTTTATCTCAGTATAAATATGCTTCATAGTTTGGAGGCTTTTGCCTTCTTTCCTCCCCCTGACACAAGCAGTATAACATTAAAAAGTGATGCTTCTTTGTTACAGTATTCAGGATTTTCTGGAGAAACTGTGTTTTAGTTGACAGGTCATATTTCTATTAGCTTTTGCCTTTACTCTGCACATAATAAAGTGAAAAAAATAGCACTGGCTCCAATACGCTAGCCAGGAACCTTTGGTACTTAAATTTTTAAAAATTTTGTAGTGAAATAATTTCAGACTGACTGAGCAGATAATGGGAGGTTAAAAGTTGAGACTAATGGTAATGCAACATTGTGGATACGTCAAAGAAAAACACTTCTAAGATGAAAGAAGAAAGACAACAAAGTCCAAGAAGAAACAAAAGAGAAGGAAAACAAGAAGCTGGAGAAGAAAGCTGTGTCCCAATTCAAGGTTTAAAAATCAGACAACAGTGGTGTCAAAGGCTGTCCTGTTTCAAAGGCTCTGTCAAGCACAGCCAACAACGTTGTCCTACTTTTCCAAACATATCCCATGATTCATAGTGTGCCAGTCCAAACAGCATGGAAGACTCATGGCTGAAGCCACAGAAAAAATACACTTTAAAGTGCAAGTAAGTCATTTCCACTGAGGTTGTGGAAAACTTTGATTAGTTTTTGACCAAATTTCAAAATGATATACCACCGTACATTCCTTCATTCAATATATTTAAAGCTGATAAAGCAGGTCTAGAATCAAAGAGTTAATTCACAAAACAGAAAAGACACTGCTACACTGTTTCTCTTCACTAGCAATGAAAGGCAAAAACATAAGACCTCGGACAACACTTGGACCCAGGTCATAATCATGTTTTTTTTTTGTTTTTTTTTTTTAATTTAAAATGGTATAGAGAAAAAAAAGGACATTTCCACCCCATCATATTTACAAAAAAAGACAAACCTTTCAGAATTCACTGCACATGTGTATTTTTTTCTGCACTGCTGGTTGTCGATGAAAAATAAGAAGATATCTTTTTCAAGGTTGATATATCATTTTGTTTTAAAGTTTTTTCACAGTATCAAAGAAATTGAATATATCGAATTTCTCTACTGGGGTCATGACAACCTTAATCATCGCATATTGCCCATACTGCCTTTTATCAAAAAATAGAGATTTTTAAATGGTGGCTGCAGAGAATCTCTTTTGTGTTTTTTATTCATCAATGACTGTCATCAATCTGTCAGTACTCAGAAACTGTTGCCCATTCCTTGTGTGGGCATTAAAACAAAGTAAAAAACTTCAGGCTCAACTGAATGGCCTTTAATTTGTGAGAAGAATGGTAGTTTTGTGCATGTTTAAAGAGTCCAAAAGAGTCTAATAACAGAAGTTCTGATCCCTTTCTTTTCATCACTGTAGGAGGTGGTAATAAAAGGGGTAAGATTTAATAAGCTTAGACTTCTTCCTACTCCTTTTCCAGCATGTAGACTTGCTGCACATCAGGATGTTGTCAGCGTTCTTTGTTTGTTTGTTTGTTTGTTCCTTCGTTTTTGGTATGTGCATGTTTCTTTATGGTGACTACCTTTTTTTGTTTTTTGTTGTTTTTTTCCTGCAAGTTCGAAATGAAGCATTCATTCATACATTCATTCATTCATTCATTCATTCATCAGCATCAGTTACAACTAAAACAGTTGCTTTTTATCTTTACAAAGGCAATTTTCATTTTAAAATGTGATGTCTGTATTTCACAATAGTACAGCTGTCAGACACTTTATCCACTATTGTCTGGACCATCACAAGAAAAACTAGACAGATTACTAGCAGCAAGGAATTCTCATGCAACATCTTCCCACCATCTTCCCCTTTAACCTCTATTTTTCTGTTCTGATAACTCACAGAGCCATGTAGGAGAGCTGCGCCTTGGTCAAGTTCAGAGGGTGATTGGACACAGAGATGCCGTACTGGCGGAGGTCCTCTCCTGCTGGCAGGTTCCCCCTCAGGATGGCGTTGTTGGCCACGCTTAGGAAGGACGGCATGCCGTGCCAAGCCTGGTTATAGAACCACACCTGCAGAGGTGGAGACATGTATTAGGGCCGATAACAGCATGGAGAGGCTTTGCTGTTGCTTTGGATGTCTCCTAGCAACTGCATGTGGCACAGCGGTGGTAGACACATTTCTTGATAGACAAATATAGAGATGGATTTAAAAAAGTAGGAAGCTGAAAAAATATTATTGTTATATTTCACAACTAAAAAACAAAGTGTGAAATTGTTGGAGGTTGAAATTGTGTGTGCACATACACATAATTACAGCTGATGGAGGCAACTGTCATACTTGTGCTGGATAAGTGGTAAGGATAATGTCAACTGTAGGAAATGTGAGCTGATACAAAGGATGGTTAAAGGCTGAGACAGTGAGTGTTAAGGACAGGGCAATACAATAATTAATGTTAATAAAGGAAGGATTAAGAAAGAGAAATTACAAGATTTTATTGATATACCATTGAGCAATTCTGCTAATTCATCCAGTTGCTGTGAATTTCCTTCGTGAAAAATAGTTGATCTCCACAAGTTTTCCGAGCCAGCAATGTCATGCTGCATAGACAAATGCTTATCAAAGTTGCTAGTGTTTCTACTCTTGCTTAAAATCTAAGGACACAGAAACTGGACGTTATGCAGTTATTGCACATATTGCATAAAATTAAGCCTTTATTTTAGCTACTCCTGACTTCCGTATGTCATGATCTTTGACGTTGTTGTTGTCTCTGCTAAATGCCTCTAATGGGAGTGTGACCCTCCATGATTTGCAAACCATGCAGCATACACAGAATACAACTGATAAGGTAATTGTTAAGCAAAAGAACCCAAATGTTACCAATTTCTCAAGCTAGTTGATATTGATTCTCAACTGGAACTGGTTTTCTATTCCCACCCCTAGGGAGGAAATGAAAAAGAGCATTTGTTTGGTATAGCATTTCTTTATAGAACTTTTTTACATGAATTTAAGTTATTCTGTCATTGCCTGTTGGCTTAATCTAATCCTATTAATTTATCTGTCTTCTCATTTTGATTTAACCTGCTCAGTGTGCCCTGCAAAAGGTGAGGCTAAATGCAGAGCTAGGCTTTCAAGAAGAGGACCATACCAAATGCTTACATAATAACTTTATTTTGTGTTTAGTTCTGCTTTGCCTGCACTTTTTGGCTTTGTCAGCTGGTATAACTCTCACCCTCAGTTCTCATTCTGTTTAGACTGTCTGCAGAGTTTACACCCTGGTAGCTTTGAGAGGACCCTCTCACTTAAGAAATTCTGACTAATCCTTTGCTTTTGCAAAACACGGTTCCTGAAAAAATAATGCTGATTTTAACATTCTTAATCTGAGTCTATTCTGCATTTATTTTGTAAGCCTCTATGTATCCATTTTAAAGTAATGTGGCTGTAACTTAAAGTGTGGTTTGGTTCCCTCCTGAGTTGTGTGAACAGTTGTGAACGCATGTAACGTCCTGGTTTGGCTGTTCCTAATAAAAGCGATCAACTGTCATTACACTTCAAGACCTCTATTGTGAAACTTGTACTAAGTCAAACATTATTAATTGAAGTTTTACAAACAACAGTCGACTGCAAGCCTGCAGAGGTGCATTTTTTTTTCAGCTTCTTTGACCTTACATGCTGCTTCTATATGAATCATTTTTCATATAACACAAGCCATTAATGGATTAACCATCGCTGTAGATTGGAGCTTGCCAAGACGCATGCCTGATTACAAACCTTAAATCAGGCTGACCTATCAGCACAGCAAGGTCAGGGTTTCTCTTTGACAATGTACTTTGTCAAGCAGACCAACGTCTGTTAAATGTTATGTAAAATAACCACCTGCAACTAGTTGGAGCTGTAGCTATGGTCCTTATTCCTGTCATCCAGCCTACTGTTGCACTATGACCTGGAGATACACAATCAGGTTTCAAGTAGTGACATTTCTTGAAGAAGTGAAGAAGTACACTGAGCAAAAGTAACGATAAAACTGCACTTAGAATGTGTTAGGTGGAATTTGCAAATTGACTGGGGCAATGTGTCATCATATCTGCTAATCTGTCAGGAGAACCGTTGGCTAGCAATGCAAACCATGCTAAGATTAGCCTCACTCTGCTTGATATTGTCAGTAAATGCTGCATTGGCTTGCTTAATGTTGTGATATCCAGTCAGATTCAAGACACAATTTCCTGTTACTTTAGTTTACGTTGCTTATTTGGCAATTTTAAATCAACCTGCCACTGTAGCTAGTAGTTCAAGGTTCAACATGTAGGTTTAAATCTGTGATGATGATGTTGCAAAAATCCAATTTTTGGCATGAGGAAAAACTGGTGAAAGTTTTAACACCGGTGCAATGCACACACTCGAAAACATATTTCTTTTCCAGAAGCTCATAATAAAAAAGGCTGAAAATGGCCAACACAAATGCCAAGAGGGTGGAAAACCATCACATGGCAGAATGCTTCTAACTTGTTACAATCATCAATTTTACATGTCTCATTTTGTTGGCTTTGCACTGTGAACTGTAACATATATTCCATTAAATTAAATTATGTATCATTTTGTGGTTGTGTGTGAAAGCGTTAGACTGACAAAGGGAGCTGTTCATGGAGACTCTGAATGGTAAAATACAGTAATGTGATACTGCTGAACTACTGTGCATTATAGATTTTTTTTTATTCTGGATATTTCTGTATTTATCTTTGTGTGCCAAAAAGTTTTATACAGTGGAGATAAAGAAAAAGAAATTGATTTTTAGCCACTTAGTGCAAGAAAAGTTCTCTGACAAGAGGGGTCAAATAATCCTCTCAACATTTTCGCTGCAAAAGACTTTTCTTTAAGAAATGCCACAGATATGGCAAACACTACTGTTACATTAAATAGAAGATAAAGGGCAACAACGATAGCAAATCTAGATGTGTCATAGCATGCTGAGTTAAAGAAACATTTCTGAACATTTTCTTTTATTTAATGTAAGTGATTCTTGGAGTCTGTGGCTGCTGGGGTGGAGAATAAAAAAGAAGAATGGATGAAAGAGCGGGTGTGAGAGAGGACTCCCTGCTGATAGTGCAGAGCTAATTAAGAGTGGATGGTGTTTGAGTGTCAGTCTAACATAACACTGGCTCACAGAAGAGGATATGAAGCACACACACATCCAGCAAGAGCACACGCGCACACACATACGAGTCTCTTTATGCATGTTTGTGTCTCTGTCTCTCTGTTCTCAATACATCTAAAGAGCGACAGATCAGCCAGAATTGATCTTTTCTTTACTCATATTTTCTCATTATGCATCTTGAATATAATTTGAGGCATTTAAGGTGACAGATGGTAAAAAAGCAGGAGAATGTCTGCTAAATAAAGGCAAGGTTAGAAATAAGCACCACACTTGAGTTTATTTGGCAGTGACAGTTCAATACAGACAACCTTCCAGTCACAGTGGCAGGTAAAAATAAGAAACTACAGCTATGTCTACTTTTAGACAGATATTCTCAAGAACGCAGCTTTTTTGTCTGTGCGCTGTGGTCACTGAAAATACTCATTAAGGAAAACTTGCCAAGGTGAAGATTTTCAAAAACTCTGTCACCATGTGGACTGGTTGCTATAAGCTGTCTGTATAAGGTTTAAACCACTTTGTTCATGTTGCCAACTTGTCCTTGTACACTTTATTATTTACATTAACCAATATATACTCAGGCTACTTCACAAGGTACACCCCTTCAACTCATTATCCTCATTAAAGCAAATCGCTAATCAGCCACTGACGTGGCAGGAACTCATTGCATTTAGACCTTTGCAGTGTGGCTTTTAGCTGATTATATTTATTATTGTTATTTAATCTTATTCATTTATTTATTTTAACCCTCGTAATCTGTTTTCATTCTCAAGTTCAGGGTGGGTGGGGTTTTGTATTTTTTGTTGTATTCAATTTTCTACTTTTTACTTATTTATTTTAATTCTCTGTTTTTATGTAAAGCACTTTGTGCTGTAAGACTTATTAAAAGTGCGACACAAATAAAGATTGATTGATTGATCTACTGGGATTTTCACAGACAACCTCCTCTATAATCAATGAACAATTATTATAAAGACTGAAATATGTTTGAATATTAGACTGATTACCTAGGAAGGTTATTCTAGCAAAGTATCAAACATTCATACTTTTAAATCTGCACAACATAAACCATTTAGGGATACGCCAACTTGTTTTCTTTCCGTGTCTTGCCTCACTCCCGAGCCCATGACAAGCACCATTCTTTCAACTGTGCATGCAGTAACAAGAAAAAGACAGGGCAAAGGTCGCCCACCGCTAATTAGCTTAGCTCAAACACTGGGAGTCAGTGGGTAGAGTTAGAATGCCTCCGCCTACAGTCATCAGATTAAGTCTTCTGCAACTCATAATGGCCCTGTGTGCCTGTTGTGACTAATTTTTCTAGCGCGTTACGTTACTTTATCTATTTTTAGACTAAGATTAGCACTTCATGTAATTCTCGAAAGAAATTCATATGAAACTAAACCGCAGGGCGCATGCACAAACCACCACGGAAGTGCTTGTAAGTCGGTCAACAAGCACATAAAGTGCACAGTCGAAAGAATGCATCCATCCGCTTGTCATGGACTCAGGAGTGAGGCAAGACATGAAAAGAAAAAAGTTGGCATATCCCTTTAAATTGCAGCATCAAGCAACAAAGTATGGCTGGAAATCAAAGGAGATTAGATTCAGGAGGATTTGCCCCTCTACTGTCTCTTCTGTTATTGACTTACCCAAAAATTCAAGCTGCACCTGCCTCATTTCCCCCTCAAACTTTCATCTCATTGCATCAAATCAGGCAGAGGAGCAGCATGAAGAACAAGGAAATTAATCTAATACCTTTACGTTGTCCCTGGTTCCCAGCTTCTTCAGGATTGTCTCAGCCTTCGGGAAGATCTGATCAGTCACATTATCCTAATGAAAATGAGGGAAAACAAGAAGAAAAACACTTAATTGGATGCACTTGGAAAACCACTTCTGCTCTTTGAAATGCAAAACATGAGGCAGAGGGGGAAGAGAATTAAGACTTCCAGAATGCGCTGGGTTGTGCTGAGCCACTTATTTCCCACAGACTTGGGCAAAAATGTGTCCCCTGTTATTTTGGCTACTTGGAAGATTTTTTTCCACTTGCTCCTCTGACATTTCTGTTTTATATAACAGTGTGAAATAATTTAAATCACCAGAGGAGGGATAGAACTTGAAACAAAGATTCATGAGTAACAGAAATCTTCTTACTATCTAATGCAAAAATCAGATAGAAGTAGCACGACTGGATAGTAAGTTCAAGTTCAAGTATTCATATAGAGCTAAAATAAAAACAACAGCCAAAAAAAAGGAGGTTTATGTTGAGCCCAGTGTATGCTGCATTTGTTTTGATGTTGAGAGAAAAAATGGCTCACAGAGGGGGACTGGACAGGTTGCATTAAAAATCTGCTCAACTGCACTCATGTTCTAGTGAAATGAGCCTTGGGATGAGACCTCAGGATGACAGGCATGTGATTTTCCAAAGCATCATGTTGGTACCATGCTGTTCAGGCCAGCTATAGGAGCGCTGAGCACATTACACGTGTGATATAAATGCAAATGGACCTCCTGCTGGACTCTGCCTTCATCGTGGGGGCTAAAGGAGAGAAGAGGGGGGAAAGACGGAGTCAGGAAGAGATCTTTGGAGGAATAGTGCAAGTGACAAGTGGGGAGAGGAGTGAGGTGGGGGGCAGTTAAAATCCAAGGAGAAAAATCAAAAGAGACATCCCGAGAATGCAAGAGCAAGAGCCTGTCCGTGCTGAAAGAGGGAGAGTGGAAAGGATTAGACACAAAAGATATTTCCAGCCCACAAAAACAGTTACCTAAGGACAAGGGGATGAAGAGATTACACCACTTGTGTTATTATTTCAATCGCACAAATCCTCCCCTCAGCCAATCCTACACCATGATTGTGACATTCTCAGAAATTTGGAGATATTTCAAGAACATAGTCAGAGCGTGCTTTTCTGCCCTGCCATAGATCACGTCTGCTTCTTTGGCATAACGAAGTGTTCACACATCATTTCTGCAAAGCAGCGTGAACTTTTCATCTCTCTCCTATCACAGCTTGAGGAGAAGAAAGAGGGGAGAAAAAAATGCATCCATCTATACTGACAGGAGTGTTTGTGTTAAATAACAAGCCCTGTGTTCCAAGTCATTACCTATTCATACACCAGGGCAAAGAACAAAACTCCTACTCCTGTCTGCAATGCTTCTTTGAGCAAAAGGGAGGGAATCTTTACGCTGATTCATGGTTTTACAAAACAGCAGTTTACTTCATGCCAGGTAGAAATGGGCAGTGCCAATACACAGGCCTTATGAAGATGAGTGCGGATGAAACAAGATAAATGGGAAAACAGCTGCCAGGAAATAATACTCCCCCGTTCAAGGCGTAGTGATTTAGTCAAGTCATCAAACTTCCAAGTCTGATCCAAATTCAAGTCAGTAATGGCTTTAATATTCAAAGAAACTTGGGCATCTAAGTCCAGCTATCACACATCAAGTCTGGAGTCTAGTCTGGATCATGGAGTAATGTTCAAGTCTGGAAGCCAAGTCAGTCACAGTCTCAAACATTACCAATAATCCTGGTAACTTCTGTGTCTCAAAGTTTCAAATGGCCAGTGCGTGAATTTGTCAAACCTTGAATTCAGTTTAAAGTCCAGGAGCTAACAGGGTCACATCACCAGGATCTAGGTCCCTTCTCTATTATCATGTGACCAGTGTCAAGGGCTCGAGAACAAAAGCATTACATTGAGCATTGAGTGCTGTTCTAACCAGCAGACCAGGCTTTATATTTAACTTCTCTACAAAACCACATTAAAGGAAATTGCTGGACAACTGAGATATTAAAGCAAACGACATATTTTAGGCCCTTTACACCCGTGGTTCTCAACTGGTCTGGCTTTGGGACCCACCATCACACTTTAATGCCCAAATCGAGGAAAATTTTCAACTTCTCAAGTTTATTTAATAAAAAGATGCTGCACTTGAAATCTGAGATAGAACAGAATATCACAGAAACACAACAAAGTTTAATTAGAAACCAAAATGATCTGCATGTGGCGATGCTAGAGAGAGAAATATTCCCTTTTACTCTCAATTAGCTGCATTTTAATTGAAGCCAAAAAGTGCATCGGAGGGACACAAGGCTTAAATAATATAAACCTAACTGTAGCTGTGATAACCCTGCATCAGTGAATACAGAATGAACAGCTCTGTATTAATAATACTAAATTAGTAGCACTAAATAAGCTGAGGCTGCCACAACACACTCTAGCAACTTCAGCCTTTTTAACAAGTACCTTTAGCTGAATACCTGCTTATTGAACATATAACAAACAGTTTTCTCTTAAAACAAGTTTTAACTAGAAAAGCACTCCCAGAGCGCAGACCTCCACCAAGCAGCTCAGTTACGGCAGTGACTTTTCCTCTCCACATGGACAGCCCAGTCTCTGCTCATGTCTGTCCATGTGAAGAATGCTGCCTTCCATTTACATGGGAACTAGGAAGAGGGGATCATGAATGACGTGATGTCCGAGTTATCAGCGTTCCAGTTACAAAGTCAGAAAAAACTTTGTAACTACCAGGCTGTTGTTAGCGGAACTCCTCCGCTGGCATTGCAAGGGAAGCTGGGAAATGTAGTGACACAGGCTTGAAAAATGTTGACGTCAGTGCAAATAAACTACAATTCCCATAATGACGTAAATGAATGGGATTTGCCATTATAAACTTCAATGTTTTTTGTGATGTCAGTCTGGATTGGATCAGCACCAAAATGTAATGGCTTCTTCCTCAGACCAAACCACACCTCTTATAAAATTTTCATGTAAATCCATCCAGTAGTTTTTGCGTGATCTTGCTACCAGACAAACAAACAAACAAACAGATCCTGGCAAAAACATAACCTCCTTGGCAGAGGTAATTAGCATTTAATTAGCATAAAGAGTGTAAATAGATGGCAGTCCAATGCAAAATAAAACCACAGGATTTTTTTCCCCAACACTTCTTGCCGAGGCAAAGGCTCGCAACTCACTGAAAAAGGGTCTGCGACCCATTTTTGGGTCACGACCCACCAGTTGAGAATCACTGCTTTAGACCCTCAGCACCCAGAATATTATTCAGAACAATTGAAGAGTACTGTCCTTGCCAAAATATAGAAAAATCCTTCCCTTATGTAACTATTACAGATATACAAGCAACCTTATGTGTTTTGGATGCGTGTGAAGAATTCTTTGATATAAAATATGCTATTTATAAACTGAGAAACAAGAAAGCTGTCATTGTTTAGACAATGGCAAGTAATTAGGTTATGTTGGCATATGAATGCTATGTAATGATAAATCAGAAACACCATCAGTTGTTGTTTAGTTTGTGTTTTGGGCTGTAATTCTATAAAAGGAAGTTATAGTCTGGTGCTTCTGTCTTCATAACTTGCAGACACAGTGGCTCTGACGGCATTAACACTATATTTCTCTGATTCAGGACTCTCTGGACATAAAATAGAGTTGAAGTAAAGTTCTGGTCACCTCAAAAATTCTCTGAAGAAAAATCAATAATGTTAACAACAGCCAGTATAACTTCGGCAACATACTTTAAATGCTGGGTGGCCAAGACTTCCGTCAAGCCTCCAAATTTCAAGTCAGAGTCCAGTCTGAAATCCCCAGAGTTGGTGTTCTTTTAAAGGTCACCAAAACAGGATCTGAGTTGCCTCCAGGCTGAAAACAATATGTCTCCCCCTGGTCAGATTAGGCAGCAGCCTGAATCTCTCATGTTTTTGTTACTAGCTGATAGCAACATTAGCATTTATGACCTGAGGGGAGCGCCGTTGGAGTGGACAGAATGGATGTCCATGAAGCTGTAAAATTTCTGTTTGTCCAACAGTTAAAGGGGAATTTCATCGAGTCCACAGAAGAAGTTTATCTGACAAACATCCTGCTTCAAGTGGATAATTGTCGGCATCAGGTTCCAGAAATGAAACTGGCTCACTGCACATGAACAAAAACCCTGAAAATCACCGTAGATGGTGAATAATGTCCACACATTACTGTCAGCTTATCTTTCTTCAGTGCTTTTCACAATGCAGCCTGAGTTTTCTCTGACAGGAGACTGGTGTGATAGCAGGGGGAGGGCTTGTGCCGTAGTTGCCTGCACAGTTTCAAAAATAAAGAAAAGTTTATTGGGAACTTGTGAGAAAGAAGCTTCTGTTTTGTTAATTAGAGGTTTATTCCTCTGAATGAGATAAAAAGATGTCTTGTCTGTGAAGCTAGAGTTAATATTCCAGGAATCAGTTGTGACATTAAGAGCATCTACGCAAGACTCTTTGCCTTTTTATACTTGATTAAATAAATTCCAGCACACAGGCTTCCTATACTCTCTTTTCCATTACCTGTTTCTGCAGTGAACCCTATTTCTACCTTCTAGACACAGGAAATGCAATTAAAGCGAAAATTTCAAAGCACGCTTAGATGTCTGCACAGGTGGCTCAAAGTGCAAAAGCGTGCTATTTCCCGTTAACGTCTCACATCTGAATGCCTGCCGAGCAGAAAAGATCCCAGACATTTCCCAAGGACAGCAAAGCACTTTAATAACAGGGAATGCAGAGCTCAGGAGGGCTAATGCTCGGCCATTAGGGTTACATCACCGCTGCCGCACAAATTAAAGTCACATTAGCGGCCAGATCCAGGAGACAAGAGAAGGGAGCCTGGGTTGGGATGAGGCCGGAGACGCCTCGGGGCAGAGCATTGTGCTGATCTCGGAGTAGTTTGAACATCCAAAATCTGAAATGTTAATGAGCAGCTGTGTGTGTGTGTGTGTGTGTGTGTGTGTGAAGAAGTGCCTCAAAGAGAGAGATGGAGAGATTCAAGGAGGCAGTAAGTCAGATAGTAGCAAGTTCAAGGAGCCCAGCTTGAGTAGAGGCGTATTGATGCGTACGTTTGAATTGAATAGAGGTATTTGAAGTTAAATGAATGTGAGAATGAAAAGAAGCAAAGGTTTGTGTGCCGAATGTGTGAGTGAGTGTGCTGCCAGGGCCCAGATATCTTGATTTATTCAAAGCCATGCAGACAATCATGGCCAGTTTCCATGGACACTCCACAAAATAAGCAGGAGGAATCTTAAACTCCTCTCTTCTTTCCTTTTATATTTCTTTCTCAATCATTTTAAGGATTTTCACAGGGTCCAAAGATCCAAAGCTTTACCTGTGCACGAGATACAAGGCCAGCTGAACAAAGAACGCTGAGCTTGAATTAAAAGCAGCTCATTGAAGAGATGGCTGCAGCCTTGACAGGAGAAAATATGTCTCTAAACAACTTCCACTGCTGCGAAAAACTCATCTAGAAATTTAATTTGGCCTGAAGCTACCATACAAACATCAAATTAGAGATGGTAAATCAGTGGTTGAGTACTAAGATATACATTGCTTGATCTGCAGTCTAGCAACTTTAAAGTATCTTCACCTTACAGACTTTATATCATTGGCATTATGAAGGAAGTAATTACAAAAAAGATGGTCATATCTGAGAACATTTAAAACCAGTTTTGTCAGCCTCTTGGTCTGCATCACCGTGTATCCAAACGTGCATTGAACTGTGATGCATTAAATAGGAAACAAACATGAGGGTGTTGTGTTTGATTTCAGAATGATTTTTCTGAAGATAAAAATGTAGGGAAGCATCAAAAAACCATAGCATTCTTCCATTTAACAAATTTGTGGAAATATTAAACAATTAAAGGCTAAAGAGTGATTTATTTGGGTTACATCAGGTACTAAAATGTTTATCTTAATAGCCTTGGTGATCTTTTATTTCATAGATGGGCAACGTTTATCATGCCATAAGGGCCACATTAGTGTTTTTCCTAATGGCTAGAGGGCCAAATTTTCGCAACTGGTATGATAACTTCAACTTCATAGTTTGTATTACCTTTAGTTTACCAAAAGGAACAAAAAATGTGAATTGTAACGACTTTTTATTCCAAAATGTATATATTTTAACTCAAAGGCAAGTTCATTTCTATCAAAGCCTGTTTTCCAGCTCATTTCTAAGTTACTAAGCATTTTGTTAGGGTTGGGCAAAAACCTTGTATCTCTGTTTTTTATGCGTTTTAATTTTTTCAACAATTAGATCTTTTGGTCACCTTTTATGTTGGTTAGAGGGTTTCACAAATATTTAACCAAATTAAAGTACAAAAAAATAAATTTGCAATTTTTGTGAGTTTTGTGCCTGACAACAACGATTCTGGTTATACGGGCATATTTTACTAACACTTGCATTTTTAAAAGTGTACCCAAAAATGCATACAAGGGACTTTTACAGAAACTTTTAGAGCAAATCAGAACACAATTTTTTTTCCGGACTAATTGCCACTTTCAATGTTTCTGAGGAGGATTTTGTCACATTTACCTCATGTATGTGATTTTTTATATGTTTGAATTAACTGGTGGGCTACATTGAAGAAGTAGGGGGGCTGTATGTTGCCCCTAGGCCACAAGTTTCTCCTCTCTGCATTAATTTCATAACATCGCACTGTTAAACAGGCTGTTTAATTTAATCATATCTGAATCATATTCGGATTATTCTTATAGAGGGTGATCACTTAAAACACAAAAATAGTTAGCATTATACTGGTGATCAACAAAAAAAGCACAAATATTGAAAATACGTATTGAATTCATCGACCACTGACCATAAATCCCTGTTGAAACTAAGAAAGTTGAAAATCTGAATTTATAATGTAAGTTACAAGGATAGGGTGATTTTTTTCTTGTTAAATACTTGGAGCAACCTTGTTAGTTTCCTGAAGAAAAGGGCCCAACCATGAACAAAGCTCATAGCAGTATATCAAGGCTCAGCACGCTAATGATTTTTGCTGTGTTTGTGTCCTTGGTTTTATGAACAAATCAAATATATCAGCCTTTTGTGTTGATGCCTCTGGGCTAATCACACAGTCCCCAATATCAACAGGTCTCACACTGTGAATGTCAATGTTTATTACATACTTGAACTGAACTGAATAGGTCTTCGAGATCCATGAATGCAGCTTCGATTTCTGCCTCAGTTAGGCGAACTTGGGAGTTGACTGCTCCAACAGAGATCCCTCCGTACCTGAAGAGGGAGAAAAAAGGTGTCTGATGAAGGAAAGAGCAAGAGTAAAATCTCACCAGCTTTACCTCATGCTTACCAACATAAAGTTGCTTGTCTTTTGATATGCTCTGTGGGTTTTATTCCTACTATTAATGCTTGTTTGTTTTTTTGTGTTGACACCATCCTGCCAATGGGACTGGGGATGGAAATAAGCCATTTGGCTCTAATCTCATGTATTTACATGTAAATGTCCATTAATGCATACTGTCCCATTAAAAAAAATGAATAAATTATAAAGGCAGACATTAAATTAAAAATATGGACACAATAAATAATTACAACAATTCCATGCTGTCCCAAATGTTCTCTAAGGTTAAAATTGCAGGTTATGGGAAGCATATTAAACACAGCCTCAGCAGGAAATGTCAAAAACTGACAAATACACAAACATGCAGACACAGAGAAGCATCACACTGGGCAGGATTTTGTCCTTTTATTCATACTAAACTCGAATGACCTTCCAAAATTGGATGCCTCAACATCACAACAGCCTCCCAGGTAGTAATTTGGCTCTCTTTGTTGACAAAAAAATAAATAAATACATGTGTGACCAAAACCAAAGCACCCAAAGAGAGTCACTGGTCTCTAAAGTGCCCACAGATACGTGAATGCACTGAGAAACCCTGATTCAAAAAGCCCTTCAAAAAGCTGCAGTGTACTTAGAGACACTCCAGCGTATGTCAAAATATTCACAATGCACACAACATTACCTTGTTTTCCCAGAGTCCTCGAAAGTCTTGACTAAAAAGTCTGACATGTTCAGTCCGGTTAAATCCAGCAGTGTGTCTGTTGTTTTTTGGATCCTCTGAGAAAGAGTAACAGAGAAAAAGCGTTTTTAATTAAGACCTTGATCTTTAGGTTCTCTGAGTGACTTCCATTTCATTCTCAGGACATGAAAAACAAGTTTAAAGACATTACAGGCATAGTATTGGCTAATAAACTGGCAATTCAAACATTCTATCAAGCAGCTGCTTTTTTTATGCTTTGTTTCAGATTTTTACAATTTCTTTTAGAGTTAAAGCCGCAGACAGCGTTGGTCAAGTCCTCGCTGTATCACATTTGACCCCCTTTGATCTGCTCAAAGTTAGACTGATGTTTGTGCCTGCAGCTCTGTGAGGATGCAGCATGTATGCAGACAGACAGAGAAGTATCAGTTCATTTGAATGGAGAGAGGCAGGAAACCCAGTCCCTCTTGGAGATTGTATTGCCACAAAATACTTCTAGGTACAGCCTTGATCTGATGCTTAAAAGATTCACAAGACTTAGACCTACAATTTCCATGTTGTTGCTTTCTGTCACTGTTTTAGAGCTATGATAATTTAAGTGTTGTTTTTTTTGCTCCCTTTCAGAGTTCATAATGGGTATGTATTGCCCGTTTTCCTGCCCAAAGTGAGTGACATCACCACCCGCACTGAGAAGGTGAAGGGGTGTGAAATCACAGATGGCACAATTTTGAACGAATCTCAGTAAAAATACAACCAAATAGTAGAAAATCTCACCAGTAATGCATCCATGCAAGTTTGAAAGCTGTAGGCGTTTTGGTTTTTTGTGTATGGGCCTGAGTTCAACATCTGTCCTTTTTGTCCCCATTCATTTGAATGGGAGGATGGAGGAGGGCTTTTTCGGGATGGCAAACTTTGAGGGCTTCTCATTCGGAAATCGTCTGAGAAACAACAAAGTTGTTCAGGACTTTTGATCTTTTGGCATCTGTGTGCTTTTCAAGCAGATGCCATTTACAGCCTAGGAGGAGATCCTTTTTGTTGAGGAGCAATTTTTGGGTGAATTTTTCTTTTGAAAGCCAAATTGCTGGCTTGCTGTTTGAGAACGATCAGAAGTGTCTACACGTGATTTGTGGGTCTTCATGAGACGAACGATTCACCGTTGATTTGATGTTTCTACGACATTCCTACTGGCCGTGAGTGCCGTTTTAGTGTGCCTAGGCAGCGCTAGAGAGCACATTATGGCAATTCTGGTGTTAATTTTTTCATTTTAGCAATTTTTTCACCAGATCTGGGGTGTTTTGAGGCATGTTTACTGGCTCAAATTAAGGTTTAAAGATCATGAGGAAAAATAAAAAGATTAAAGAAAGAAAGAAAGAAACGGACCAGGAATGATAGGGTCCTTGCCCTCAGGCAGGGACTCCTCTGTTAGAGGAGGTCTGCCTTTCAGGTGAGGACCCTAAAATAAAAGGCTCCTAAGCTTTTTAGTGCTGCGATACAGCCACACAAAAGTCTCTTTCAAAAACACCAAAAACTTATAAGGTAGGGGTAAAACACTGATACAAAGAGCTTAAAGATGTCAAAGTGCTCCCTGGGCCAAGTTGTTGAAAGTAAATTGTATAGTCTTGTGTTTTATATTGTACTGTGTTTTGTGTTGTTGGAAATCTTTATAACAAAGTACAACTTATAAAGACTGTGCATTTGTGGACTGAGCAACACAGCTAAATGTGTGAGTAGCACTCCAAAAAATGTGCCAAATTCCCCTCCAAGTGGAAGCTTGTGTTCCGTTTAAAGAGCTGCAGTTTTACTTTGGGGTCAGCCTTGGGACCTTTACCAAACTTAGTACCATGAGACTGGTGAAGTCAAAGACAACATCCCAAGAAGACCAGTTCCTTACCCTTGCTCCCCGAGGAACTGCAGGCTTTCTTACAGGGAATAGGACAATATATTCATGTCTGGTATTTCAAATAAACTTAATGTTTGTAAAATGTGCACATACACCATGATGTCCCATCTACAACTGTTAAATATACATTTGTCCTGTCATAAACATGTAACCCAAATGAATTATTTCTTTCATTTTTCAGTATTGAATATCAAACATTAAAAACAATGCCTCATCATTTGTGTTGAACTCAAAATGTTTCTAGTATTACATCTGTAGATTCAACACAAAGACTGTGACGAGAGGAGGAGCAGGTCAATATCAGTGTGGGAGACAGAAAATCTGTTTATATCTGAAAATGAAAAACAGGCTGCTTTTATACCTAAGCCTGGTGATACTTTGGCTAATACCTCTGGGTCTATAAATACAACTGAAACCATCATACTTTCAAAGCTTAAAAACCTGCCCTACCAAGTGCAAATTCAGCATTTTTTTTGGCAAAATCTGTGACAAAACATAGAAAAATCCTCCTGTGAGAAAGTAGTGTGTTTAGGTTTGATTTTAGAGCAAACATAAAAGACTCAAGTAGGTCTTAGATCAAGAGGTTGACACATCTGGACTCTTACTACTACGGCTGAACAATATTGCAATATTTTTTAATCCTGCAAGGTCTATTGTAAATTTTTACAACCTTTTGAACAACTTGGAGGTCAAGCTAAGGTAACAGTTTGAAAAACTTTTAACAGTTTTTTACTGTGAGCTTGGTACACCCTCAGCTCGATACATATTGAGTCTCACATTGTCAGTGATCAATCATAGTTTGAATCGTCTCAAATGATAGAATACAAGAAACTGTTTTGAATGATTTCTGGGTTCTAAACATGCACAATTACACAAAGAGATAATAAGGATACAGGACTTGTATTCAAAACTAGTGTGTGCCCTCTCTTGAACTTATGTGGAGATGTAAAACTTTTAAAGTAAGGACTCGACTTATTCTGTGCTTAGTGAAGCATTAGGAGCACAGAGGCTGACACTGCAGGCGGGTCTGCTCAGCCACCCGTAAAAACTCATCCACTAGATACAAATCAACAAAAGTGAGGAGTAAAAGATGAAGGAGGGTTTTGCAGGTGGTTTGTGTTCGCAGTAGCATGGAACACGTTCTCTCAACCCTTATCATAATAGACAATTAAGCCTTGCTACTGGAAGCCTGGTGGAAATGTAGCCCCCTGACAAAGCAGCAAAAGCTGTGTCTAATGTCGAAGGACCCTAATTAGATGCCCTTCTGTGGATAAATGGGTACATTCAAACATCCAATTAAGGGAGGGTGCGACACCCAGCCATGAATACGCTTAGCAATGTGTGGACTGATACTTTCCAGAGCACATACTCACGCTGAGGTTGCTTTGAGTCTGCTGATTTAGAGGGCTAACACAATGCTAATTGGAGGACTGATACTTAATAAAGTGAAGACCTTTGTGTGCAACACATTTTAACAATGTACAACACAGTTATGGTGGTTCGTTAACCTTCTGCGTTAATGGTTTGATGAGCATTTATAAGTCATACAGTGTAGAAGATGGAACAAAATATGGTGATGACAATATATCATTATTCTGGCATGTGATACTTTTATTGTATATTGTCTGATAGTTTAAAGGTTTAAAATAAAATGTTCTGTCTGGACTTTTTTGGTGAGGGTGGCTTGAGATAAGTAATTAATTTTTTGAATCAAAATTTGACAATTTTTTTTTTTGGCTAAAATCCAAGTTTCTTGCAGTGTCACAGTGAAAAGTGCATAATGCATGTGAATAGAGGAATCTCAGGGCATATGACAGAGCTCAAGCCCTTTACAACTACCTCTTGTGTGGGATATGTAGCATACAAAAACATGGAGTTAATTCTGAAACACCAAAACAAGAATCAATAATCAATAGCGTCATCCATCAGATCAGCTCAAAATTATAACTTAGCACAGAAAACACAAGATCAGAAGTGTATGTAGGCTTTCTTTTCAATGTTTTCCTGTGCACATGGATGTAAAGTTCTGGTGTTGGGACAGCACTAGCGACCATGTTAAGTGGTGACCTCCAGCTAACTGAGTTCTAGATTTCACTGTTTCAGCAGCAACTAAGAACAAAAAAGTTCTCCTGGAAATCTATTTCTTTAGTTGTTTGAGTCAAAATCTTATAAATCTGATGCAAACACGACTACCAAGTCATTCCACTGAAAGTCACCAAATTCCACAATTACTGGTTGAACCATTACACCAACATTTCCTCAAATTGTTTTTTTTGGGAAAATATTCATGGTTCCTACAGATCTTGTTTAAAAGAGTAGTTCTGGTTTTTAGAAGCGGGGTGGAACTAGTACATATAATTACCAATAAAGCAGCTGGTCATCTCTGCCCCTGTGGGGAGACAGAAGGTCCGGACCCTGGGCAACACATATCAGTACTAGGTGCTACTGACAGCTTCAAAATCACTCCTTTAGAGTAAAACTACACAACATTTTTTGGCCTGATTAGACTGTAGTACTAGTATTAGTAGCTTATTTCAGACATGTAAGACATACATCTTATATATTATGTGCATGTATACAAATGTAGCAAAATAATAATACAAAAGTAAGAAAACAAAGATCACCTTAAAAGAAAACAACACCAATTGATTCCATTTACATGCTGGAAAAGGGATGAGAAGAAAAGTTATTAAATCCCACCCCTTCTCCAGTAGGTATCAAAGGTCAATTATTCAGTTTCTTGATTGCTATGTATCCAATTACTTAATCTCAAACAATAAAAATCAACAATCATATTTGCCTTATGAAAAAATTATATACATATCCTTCCCCCCAAATTAATTGTAATAAATTAAAAATTTCTATCAAAAATAAGCTCTTGTGATTCTTTTGGTCATATGGACAAAAAAAAATAACAAACAAAAAACACTAAACACCTGGTGAAAGCCGTACCTGCGACATAAGGGTTACGTATCCCTCCGCCAGCAAAATGCTGCTTTCCTACCATCAGCTGTTCGGGTCATCAGCTCAACAAGAAACAACAAACAATTACTTCAAGAGAACTACTAAAACTGAGCGATTATTCAAGTGACAACGCAATGCCATCTTTATGAACCCCAATACTCAGAGGAAGAACTTTTGCAGATGGAGTAATGAGTGTAATGACTTTTCATTGACCTCTCTGATCCTGACGGGTAAAATGGCTGCTGCAAACCCAATGCTCTGTTGTTGGAGGAGAAGGGAATCTTGATGATTGTATTCAAAACAACAAGCCAAAGTTGGGGAAGGCCAACATCATATAATGGAAACCAGTACTGTGACCTGACCTGACAACTGACAAAAGGAAAGAAGCACTTTGCTTGCGGAAGGATACGTAGCCTATATGTTGCATCACAAAACAGAAATAGGTCCAAACTTTTTCTGCCAGGAAAAGGTAAACTGCTGTAAAGGCTTTCTTACTGTAGAGTCTAGTCAAGCCAACCTATTTTATGTTGTTTTTCACTAATTGTGGGATAATTTTAAGGCATTTCCAGTAACCTCAAGATACAATACATATCCCAACACTGAGGCCACGATACGATACGTATCCCGATACACGTAAATTGTGAACACTGACTACGCTTTTAACAGAATTCCAGAAAAGTTTTGTTTTTGTTTACAAGAAGAAAAAGAACAAGGAAAAGTTTTAAATGATTCTGCAACTTAAGAAACTTAAATTCAGGTCCTCAAAGATTGTAGACCGTAATTTAAAATTTGAAACATGTGCTTCATCATGTAGTTTGGCTTCTACTTTGAACTGTGCCATTGTTAACATTACTCAAAGTGTATTGACAACAACTGTCAAAACACTGAGGCCGTATCGATTCTGTAGAACCAATATCAATACACATATCCCCAAGGATTGTGTGACGATATTTTGTTCTATATATATTTTGTGCACAGGCCTATGAGGCTATCAATGGCACCATTTACAGCTATGTATAGCCTAGCATCCAGAACCTCTAGCTCCACACAGAGGCAGAGCTGTCCAGTTGTTATATTGGCAATTACATTTACTAGAACCATGGGCCTTGAGCAACCCCACTTCAAAAAAACCCAAACTAACCCTTTAGGATGGATATTGTCTATTAATCACGTTATGTTGGTTTACATCACACTATTTGGAGTTCACAGCTTTTTGTTCTACTTTTCCAAGGGGTGCTGCAGATGAAATAGGAGGAAGAGTTGAGCTAAATTCTAGGTAAAACAGCAAGGAGGAGGAGAATAAAAGAAGATTAAACTGCAGATAAAAGAGGGCGATGAATAAATACGAGATGATCTAAGAAAAAGAGTGGATAGAGGATAGAGGAGGAGAACTCAAATCACAAGGCACAGAAGAAGCAGAGAGAGAAAGCAGAGGAAGAAGAGAACCCATCTGGCTTATGAATCAAAGATAAGGAGGATGAATGGTGTAGCAACCTTGGCTTATCTCTGAACAAACACACTTTGCTTCCGAAAAAGCCACAGAAACTCAACAAACAAACAAAAATAAGACCCTTCACTCACTGTTTGTGTACAATGAATTTAAACCCAAGAGTACAGTCAGTGTTGGTTTAATTATTTTGGCCTTGGTCCATGTCTCTCATCAAAAGGAGTAGAAGGAGACATTATGTGATTTAACAAAACCTGGGTTTGCTGCTTTTCTTCATTACAATTGGCTTCAGTGTGCTTTTTCATTCAGTACATAACATCAGTTCTCCACCACATGCTTGTAGCTCGATAGCTTGGGAAGCAAACAGTAATGAGGGAAATGTAAACCAAGGAGTAATCAAATCTGTTGAATGAGCCGGCATACTCGAGCTCTGGAGAGATAAGAGACTGTGCTGTGCTCATATTAAACTAGACAGAGTTCATATCTCTGAGTTCTTCAAACTAAAATGTAAATTTCATCATGCAGGAAGGGAGAAGAAAAAAAGAGATAGAATATTTTATAATGTAATATCTTACTTTTGAGAGATTAAAAAAGACTTATCGCTTGTTTTCAGTAAATCAACATGCTTCTGTTTTGTTGAAGTAATTTCCAAGCAAATTATCTCATTATAGGGATGTGCTTTAATCAAGCACTGATGCAAAAGCTCCAAAACCAGTAATTTTCAAATCATCATCAAAAAAACAGCAGTGCTCACTAAAATTCAATCAACATTTATATTTAAAAGCAAAAATAAACATGTTAATCACTGAAATATCTATTTGTTTCCCTCAGTTTTTCTTTAAGACCCCGGAGGGCAGAATCAGAAATCTGACTAAAAACTCATCATACATGTAAGAATAAATTTTCATCAAACACGCGGAAAACTGAGTTAATGAATTAATTCTGTTTCCCAGAGAGTTGTCACAAAAAAGACGGCACTGCTCTTATTCATACAAGTTCTTTTTGATGGAGTAATATCAGAAAATCAATCAATCAATCAATCAATCAAAATGTATTTATAGAGCACTTTACAACACTCAAAGTGACCAAAGTGCTTTCCAGTTAAAAATAGATAATAAGATAAGAATAAAAAACAGATTAAAAGAAAGCAACAAAAGAACACATCAGGGAAATAAAATCAGATAAAATCAGATATTACAAATAAATAAAACAAGACAAAATAAAATAACATGTCACCACGTTACTGTGTATTAAAAGCCAGTCTGAAAAAATATGTTTTGAGCCGGGCTTTGAAAAGGCCAAAGTCAGTAATGGTGCGCATGTCGGGGGGGAGTTTGTTCCAGAGTCTGGGTCCAGCAACTGAGAAGGCTCGATCACCCCAGTGCTTATACCTGGCCCTAGGGACTTCCAAAAGCAACTGATTTGAAGACCTTAATGCCCTGTTGGGGTTGTGGACAGAGAGCAGTTCGGTCAGATAAATAGGTGCAAGGCCGTTAAGGGATTTAAAAACAAAAAGTAAAATTTTAAAATCTATCCTAGCAGAAACTGGAAGCCAGTGGAGGGAAAAGAGGACTGGGGTGATGTGCTGGCGCCTTGGAGTGTTTGTCAGGAAATGGGCTGCCGCATTTTGCACCAACTGAAGGCGGCTGAGTGCAGACTGGGAAACACCGACATAAAGAGCATTGCAGTAATCTATACGTGAGCTTATAAAAGCATGAATGGTCCTTTCAAGGTTGGCACGATTTAAAAAAGGCTTTACTTTGGATAAAAGACGTAGTTGATAAAAACTTGCTCTGACCACATTGTCAATCTGCTTGGCAAATGTAAAACTGCTGTCAAAAATGACCCCGAGGTTCTTTACAAACGGTCTTAGCTTTGAAGACACAGGATCTGAATTCACAAGAACATTATCACCAAATAAAACAAAGTCAGTCTTGTCCTCATTTAAATGGAGGAAATTTTTCCCCAGCCATGACTTGATGTCATTGATGCAGTTAGTGAGAGATTGAAGAGCACCACTTTTGTTTGGGAACACCGGTGAATACAACTGGAGATCATCTACGTAGCAGTGAAATGTTAAATTATGCCTCGCTATAATCGACCCCAGTGGCAGCATGTAAAGTGAAAATAGTAAAGGGCCCAAAATGGAGCCCTGGGGAACTCCGCAAAACAAAGAGGCAACAGAGGAGGACAAGTCGCCAATCATAACAGAGAAAGTCCTGTTGGTCAGGTAAGACTCAAACCACTTGAGTGCAGTTCCACGGATGCCAACATAATTATTCAGGCGGGACAAGAGAATAGGATGGTCGACCGTATCAAAAGCCGCCGTCAAATCAAGCAACACCAAGACAACAGGATGTTTAGCATCAACAGACATAGCTATGTCATTGTGAACTTTAAGCAGTGCAGACTCTGTGCTATGCCGTGATCGGAAGCCAGACTGAAATTTTTCCAGGATAAAATTGTTTTCTAAAAATGCCTGTAGCTGTATAAAAACAATTTTCTCAAGGACTTTAGAGATAAAAGGCAAGTTAGAAACAGGTCTAAAATTAAATAAATTATTAGCATCAAGATGATTTTTTTTAAGAAGTGGTCTCACAACAGCATGTTTAAAAGAAACTGGGACACATCCTGAGCTAAGACAAGTGTTCATTAGCACCAAGGGGGCAGGCCCAACAGTAGAAAACACCTCTTTAAGCAATTTAGTCGGGAAAACATCCAAAGGGCAATTTGTTGTTTTCATGTGCTTAACTACATCAGTGAGGGATGAGAGGGAGATGGGCTCAAAATGGTCAAATACTGGAGAGAAGGGGGTTGTAGCAGGCTGGTCAGGGATGATGCTGCTGCTGCACAGTGCTCTCACAGACTTTACTTTGTCCACGAAAAAGCGCAAAAAGTCCCCACATGTAGAAACAGTAGCATCAGACAGAGGATTAGTGTAGGGGCTCACAACAGAATTAATAGTGCTAAACAACACACGGGGGCAGTGTCCATTAGTCGAGATAATATCCGACAGATATTGGGATTTAGACTCCTTCACAGCGCTCTGATACTGAGTGAGACTGTCTCGCAGTATCTCCAATGATACATGTAGCCTGTCCTTCTTCCAGCGTCGCTCTGCCTGTCTGCAGTGCTGTCTGAAAATAGGAGAGTATTTGTCAGCAGCAACTTCACAACTTCATTGCAGGAGTGAAACAAAACTGTAAATAAAAGGGCTGTATACCCTCCTCACCCCACAATGCAAATGCGATTAAAGGTTGTCTTCTATACCAGAGGTTCCCAAACTTTATCATGCCAGGGCCCCCCAAACAGCCTTCGCTTCTGACCAGGGACCCCCTTTGCAAACCCACAGACAGAATCCTCCATAGCGGGGCTGTTGGTCTCCTCTTTCATTCGTTTTTCCTGTCAGAAACCTGTCCATTTTGTGATAGCTAGCTAGCCACACGATAGCTGAATAACAGGCGCAAACCACCAGGACGACACAGATCATGACTTCATTATGGCGAAGTTGCAGATGTCACAGGAGGTGTTTTTAGGTAAAATAAGAAATTTGAGAATCCGACTATTACGGCAGATTACGTGTTGTACGTTCAGGAAAAATGGTTTTCTAAAAAAATAAAATAAAATAAAAAATAGGAATAATTATATTCAATTTTTCCCCTTCCATCAAATTTTCTGAGGCCCCCCTAGCGCCCCCATGGCGGCCCCCACTTTGAAAACCATTGTACTATACTACAACAGCATTGTTCAAACTTATCTCAGAGCTCCTAGGTTCACCCTCCTGCTGAGGTGCAAAATCTCTCTTCTGTTCTTTACTAGATACATCTTGTTATAAATGTTTCACAAAGAAAAGACTGTCCCAGGATCCCCTAAGTATGGGTATAAGTAAATGTAATTGTAAATGAAATGTTTTATTTTTGATCTTGCTGGGAGGTCTGAAGGAAAAAAGAGGGTGCTGCATCAGAGATGGACAATGAGCATTGGAGATGGACAATGAGAGAAGACTGGAACAAGGACTTTGGCAGAGAGCAAGAACTCGATAGTAAAGACATGCATGGAAAGCAAAGGTATTTTTTTTTTAAACTGAAGTTTCAGAAGATGGAGAAATGTTAGTAATGATGGACACTATATTATTGCTCTTTGACCTGAAATTGATATGGAAATTGCCACCTAGTCAAGGTGGCAAGTGGTCATAATGTTATGTTTGACCGGTGTACATACATATATATATTCTGGATATATGAATAGTGTACTGCATGGATATTAAATATGTACGAGGGATTTAATGAACCGCAGATGGGCGGTTTTGGGCATGAAGGACACCCAAAAGTCAAAAATTGTTCTCTATTTACCTCCACCAAGGAGGTTATGTTTTTGGGAGGGTTTGTTTGTCTGTCTGTCTGTTAGTTAGTTAGTTAGCAACATTACTCAAAAAGTTATGGACGGATATTGATGAAATTTTCAGGGAATGTCTGGATTGGGATAAGGAACAAATGATTAGATTTTGGAAGCGATCCCATCCAGAAGAAAACCGCCATTACGGAAAATGCAATTTTCGTGAATAACTGCTGAACTAATGTTGATATCATTATGAATTCAGTTGCCAGTGGTATGTTTTCCTGGTCAAGGAATCTAAAAATGTAGTCAAAATAAATGTGGGACTAAGATTTAAGGTGCAAATGACAAATAGGGGGAACTGCGGCGCTTGGCAGAGGTCTGCACTCTCCGAGTGCTTTCTAGTTTTATTTGACTCAATTTGCAGATGTTTCCGCTTATTTTTCAAACCTTAAACCTTTTTTTTTTTTTTTTTTTTCCATTTTCTTTTTTATCTTCAGTTTCGTTTTTTTCTGTGTGGCAGCATAACCTCTTCTTTGGGGGGGGGGAATGCTAAAGAACATGCTTAACACCTTCATTCTAGTTACAGTGAGGACAACTTGAGCATAAAACCTGAGCTAACAATAAAAAATTCATTCCTGTTATCCTATAATCAAACTACAATATATAGGCTAGAAAGACATGTTTCAACAACAATATCAATTTGGGGTACATTAACTTTGCCTCTTTTAGTACTGCTTCATTAGTTGGTTAAAAGGTTAAAGTATCATGCTTGCATCTTCCATCTTGGAGCTTCAAAATGCCTCTGCAGAAACCAATGTGAGAAGTAACCGAGAAAACGTCCATTGCATGTTCAGTCTATTGTTTTAAGTAGCAGTAACAGGTGGTTTATTGTGTAAGTGTTAGTGGTGTATTTCACAAGCCGCCCTTCATTTTAGCACCTTTCATTTTGTTGTGTGATTACGTCCAATATGATCACATCACAACAATCATATTTAATTGAGCAAAACAATGCCATTAGAGTGGTGTGAAAGCCCTCTCTGGGTTACAATCATGCTGTTACAAACCACAACAACAAAAAGAAGTGCTCTGGCAATTTTACAAACATCCACCTCTGTGACAGATTTTCATCCAGACCCCTTCTGTTCTTTCATGGCCGCAAACAAAGAGAAACCAGGCACGATTTGCCTCACCTCGCAATTCACTGACCTTTCTGCTTTTGTTTTTTGAGCATCTCTTGCCTTCAGCTGAGAGGGCGGCTCTGGACAGGTCATTTTACACTAAAATGGATCTGCGGGTGTTTGGGAGTCAAAGTGACAGATCAACAGGGCCCGGCAGAGAAAGGATGTGTCAGCCTGTTGTTTTTGCCATGTTGGTCTGGTGGGGTTTTGGGAGCTTATCTTTTGGATTTACTCTGGTACACAGATGTTGTTGAATTAAAAAAACAGCTTTAGTTTACAGATTTGCTGCCATTTCATTGAGAGGCCTGTATAAGTGAAAACCTGACATCATTATTTTGGATGTAGCAGAACCCACCCCCTTTTTCCCTCACAAATGGGAAACCAATGGCAAACTTCAATAGCCTGACAGATGAGGCCAAGAAGAGTAATTTGCAGGCATGCTGTAGTTAGACCAGTCTCCAAATCATAAAGACATCAATCGTAATTCAGTGAACGTGCCGGTTTTATCAATTCTTCTGCACGCATGACGGCCTATTCAACTATGAAGGTTAAATATCACCACTAAACAAGAGTCAATACCCTGGAATTGATAATGGGCTTACTATTGCCTGCCATTTCCATGGTAACAATGATCTGGCACTGGCTCCTGTGGCTTGGGTGTCTGTGTTTTTCTCTCCTCTTTTTTTTCAGTGGTTTCTCAAGGGCATATTGGGAGCATGGGCAGGATGAAAGATAAAAAAGAAAAAAGTAGTGGGGAGGCTGGTTCACTTTGTCATGATTTATTCAAACTGGGAAGCTTTCAGGTCAAAGGGAATACATCCTCACTGTGTGCTTGGCGACTGTGGGTGGTCTCTGCCTTAGACTTGAATTAATTCATACCCCCCCTTAACCATTGCAACAGACCAACATCTACAGGTGACGTACAGCAACTATGATTAATGCATTTTTCCCATACACCACCATACTCGAAAGTACTTGTCATATACATATATTCATACTTTTTACAATATTTATCAAACTGCACAACAAGCAAAGATGCCCTCAATCTGCAGACTGTGTATTAAAGTATGACAGCCACCCTGCACACCACTATGTGTGTTGCTTTTCATGACCTTATGCTCTACACTACATTTCTCTCTGTAAATTATTGGCTATGGCCCACCAGTGGATTGCAGTTTACAGCAGAAAGGTGAAAAGGGTTATGGGGGTGTGTGGGGTTATTGGCTGCGGTTACATACATTTATTCACTGTCATTCATACAGAAGTACTGCAGGGGTGTGCGCTGGTACACTTGCATCTCTCCTCTTATGTTGAGAAACGAGCCATATATGAGCTTAACACTTTAAATCACTACATTATCTTTTAGAGATTTCAACTCTGCAAGCTACCAAGTGGTTTAAAATCTCTCAAGGTTTAAGATGATGAAAGAAGAGGTAAAAAAGTGCATTGGCTTACTGTGTTACAACAGCTGACCTTGCCAAATAAATAAATGGCTGCCTTATAAAATAGAGAGTGATGTACAGAGAAATGTGACTTTCAGCAACATGAGTTCCATTTGAATTCTGACCTTGTATTTGTTAGTAAATCTTAGTTTTAACTTTCTTTAGACACATTGCAAACTTACTAAATTATTCTTGCATTATAAAGACAACTTGACATCCTCAGGATTATTTCTATGCATAAATGAGAGACCATTGGATATCCATTATCAGGACCAAGACTAGAAAAATTTGATGTTGTAAATCAGGGGAGGGCAACTAGTGGCCTGGGGGCCACATGCGGCCCTCCCTCTTATTTAATGTGGCCCGCCGATCAATTTCAAATTTCCCATAATTGCAACTATGCACATCACGAACAGAGGCTAAATGCTTTAAAGCATCTAAATGTAAAATCTCTCTCTAACAGTATTAAAAATGTGCTGCTTAAGAGAAAATTATCTAATTTTCTAAAACACTTTCTCTTAGTGAGCATGAGATAGCAAATAATTCTATGATTGCTACCTTGTGTGAAAGATTTGTTTTATCCTTGATGGTACTTATTGGTAAAATAAAGGATAAATAAGTAAATTAATTAAAAAAATAACAGCATATAACAATTTATTGCATTGAAAAGGTACCTTTAAATGGCTTTCATTCCATATCTAGCTCATCAAATTTAGCATTCCTGTTTTTTTTTCAAACTAAAGACGTATTGTTTTGTTAAATTACAGCTTGTTCTGATTGTCTTGTTAATAGTTTTCCTTTATATGTAACAATGTGGCCCCCTGAAACTGACAATAGCATTTATATGGTTCTTGTGGAAACCAAAGTTGCTCACCCCTGTTGCAAAGAAAGAAAACAAAACAAGAAATGCAAATAGCTATTTCTGCTGCGAGTTAGTGTAGTTTTAGAAACATTCAGAATGGAGTCAAAATGAAATAACAAGTAACCCAGTGCACTGAATTCATAAACACCAGGTTAAGTAGAAATTCAAAACCAAAGAGGCTGAAATCATGCCTTTTTAAATTGAGCTTATTTCCTCTTCCTTCCTCCATCTTGAATTCAAAAAGACAGGGCTATACCTCCCAGCCTAGCATGACACCGTTGCAGATGAAAGGAAACAACCAGCGCCTCAACAAATGGGCAAGTCCCTCACAGCGCTGTCACAAACCCCCACTGTATGTCAGGAAAGGAAAAGGTTATGCAAAGGGCATCTTTCTTGTTTGACTGTCTCAACAATCATCCAATAACATGCTACCTGGACAGTTTCTACTTTAATGTGGCCTGATATTGCCTTGTCACAAAAAGGAGCTCGCAGCAAGACTCGTGCAGGTTCAACGAGGCATTACAGATCTAGAGGGTGTGAAATGGCACCTTACATGGTGTGGAGAATTGTATAGGGGGAGGTTTATGGGAAAGGAGGGCGAAAAAGAAAGTGGCAAATGAGCCCTGCACTTCAATACTGTGCCAACTTTCCAGAGTGTTTTGTCTTATATGTCCTTTTAGGATGACATTACCCAAGTAAAGTTTGTAACAAAGAGGGTGAAAGTGTTGAAAATTTGACAAAAAAATTAATAATTGACAAGTTTACATTTTGCAGTATTTTCTTAACAGGGTCAGAATTATCTTTTAAACATCACCTTGCTTCCATAAAAATTATTCTAAAAGAAGCTTGATCACCTCATGACCTCTTTGCAAAATTAAAGGATGCATAATGTCTTCTGAATTACTCCCGTATCTGCAGGTATTTATTCAAAAAGTTCTTACAAATGTGAGCAGAACCTCTCAGCTGATACATCTTCATTACCTGCCTCTACAATTTAAGAATATAGGCTAATGAAGGATATTTACTGTGTGCAGATTTAAGCTGAAAAGACTTGGACTGCCTCAACTGAAGCATTTTACCTTTACAATCCTTAACTTTAAACTTTGTTCAAAGGACTGAAGTTTTATGTTTTAGGCCTGAAATACAGTTCTTCTTGATGAAAATGTGTTTTGTTACCTTGTAGCTCTTACAAAGGAAGATCTTTTTTCTGTAACCATTAAAGACATATTTGCTCAAAATGTAAATGCAATCATTGTGATCAGATGATTTGTCTGGTATTAATTCTTCAAATCCACATTTGAATGTAAAAATATGGTAAATGTTGTTTGTCTGTTTAAAACAAAACCATTGTAACAACTTATTTTACTTTTTACTTGTAATAATAACACTTTTGTCGTGATACATCTTCTGATGCAAAGCCAGGGCACATGAACAGGGATGTTTTCCTGAGGTCATTTGGTGTTTCAGGTCTTTCAAACATCAGACACCCTCTCTCAGGCGACCCAACTGACCCTCAACTTATGCCCTGGCAGCACACTCCCACAGATCTGCTCTCTTTATCCAGAGCCACCTTAAGGCTTTCTCTGCAGCCTCTCAGATGTTGCAGATGGCTCTCCTACTCTTTTAGCCTGTGATGCCCAGTCCAGTGTAGGCCCTGCAAGGATCTGTCCTGCAATGCCTCTGCACCCTACCTCCACAGACAAGCACCCTGCCTTCAAGCCTTGACTGTGGCAGCCACTGACAAGGTCTTGGTACTTCTCTCTTTTCTGTTCGAAGGCCTCCTGCTTTTCCCAAGGCACTGAGTTAGAGCATGACCACATTATTTGTTGCCTCTGCCACAAGAATGATGTCAGGTCTACCGGTGGTGTTGGCAATGTGCTGGGCCTGCCTAGGTCCACTGTCAGCTGCCAGTCCTAAGCAGTGCTTAGAGGCCCTGATGTTCTTTTCAGTGTCGCTCTTGGCTTCTCACCAGCCTTGATGAAGCTGATGGTTTTGCTTCTTCTGTTTGGGCTTTCAAAAGGTGGCAATAGCATTGCATATGCTCTCTGTGACGTCTCAAGCATTTGCTTGTATCGCAGACAGTATCGAAACTTTTGGGTCGCAACTCAGTATGTGGAATTCAAACGTGGTGCAAGATAGACTCTGTTATCTTTAAATGAAATAATGCTGGTATCAGTCTCAGTTTTAGTGAGTTTGGAAGGATTCAGATATTGGATATGGGCAAAAATCCATCATCATCTGTCCCTACAAAGTTCACACACATTGACTAATTAACCCAGCATCATGGAAATATAGGAACTAGATTAGATCAGATCAGATTAGATTAGATCAAACTTTATTTATCCCTTGAGAAAGCTCCTTCAGGGAAATTAAGGAACAAAACTGACACTTTTGAAAACTAAGGAGGGATTGCTAAACTGCAGTCAATTCAAAACCTTTACCATGCAACTAGTTTCCAGTATATACTTTGTTTTTTTGGTAAATAAATTGCACATTTACTGCAGGAAAAATTAAATAATGGTTTGATTCTTGCTCCAAACTGCAGCTGTAAATAATATGTATCTGTTTAATAGAATGGTCTGGGTTCTTTGTTTACAAGGATAACAGAACATTTTAGTTATAACGTCACTGATGATTGGGACAACTATGTACATAAAACGGGCAATGATGAACAAAATATTGGGTTACTTATGTGAGTTGGATATTTAAGGATGGGTTCCTCAGTTAAACTTTGCAGACTTCTTTTTGTTAGGATCTTTTTTTAACTTTTGTTCTCATGTATGCTGCTGTAAAGCGCTGTCTGAAGGTGCTATACTTAAATGTCTTTAATATCATTATCATTTTGCAACAAGGGTGAAAGCAAAGGCTAAATGCAGAAAGTGTGGAAACCTTATAAATGAACTTTATAAATGAAAATTACAAGATTTGAAAAAAATGTTTGGCATAGTTCTTCTTATACCTTATTATCTTCAACACTTACCTTAACATATGACATAAAGCATTAAAATGACTCCTGCCTTACTACAAAGTGTATAGTGCTTCCATATCTGTGCTCCATATGCAGCAACAGTTTGGTCTGTACAATTCTGATTGAAAGTTCTTGCAAACATTTGCATAAATGCTGTTTTAGCTTGACAAAGACATCTGTTATGACTTACAGACTGTTTGCCAAATAACAGTTTGTCTGGCATGCTGTTTCATCTGAACAGAAATCTATCCAATCTGCACCATGACTGTGCATTATCACAGAGGAGTCTATGCACACCCAAATCACCAATCAGCAGAGACGGCTCATCTGAATGAAAATGAAGCAGAAAGTGTGAAATTGTCCGTCTGCAGCTAAATCCCAGGTATCAGACAGCAGAGCTCCCCCTGCTCCTTTTCCTCCCTCCATCCCACACAAATAAACTCAACTATTAGATGACTGTGAGAGGGAGACCATATTGGTGGTATCAGGAGGGGTTCAGAAAGTGAAATTCAGATCTCTTAAAATGCAGGCGCATGCCACACAAACTGAATAAACAGACAAAAGTCATCTCTAATAAAATGGTGCTGGAGCGGAGGTGGCAGGTCCTTTTGTCTATCCCTTCTCAAGCTTGGTTTTCTCATTATTATTGGTAGACAGCGGTGCGAACCGGTTAGCTCCAACTGAGACACTGCTTTGTGTCTTTATTGTGATTGGTTCAGTCAGCAGGGTGCGGGCTGGCAGGGAGGGCAGCGGGATCTCTTACTCCCTCATCGATCGTGGCCTTGATCAAACCCTTGCAGGTCAGAGCGTGCACTATTGGCCCTCGCTGGATTTGGCCATGTATATTGTTGAAGTAATGGCCTATAAAAGATTGGTATTGACTTCTCGGCGGAGGGTGTGATGCGTAAACCTCCCCCTGAGGTCTCCTGATGTGAGCAGAAAAAGTGAGGTCCCTTGCAGAGTCTGTGCTGGCAGTGCTCTCCATAAAATGTCCTAAAAGGTGCTGCGAAGTTGAAGGTTGGGTAAAAGGAAACACTGTGACTAGATATTCAATGAAATTTCAGTATGGAGGGACAAGTTGAATCGTTCTCAATGGCCAATTCAGTGTACTTCCCCTGGAATCAATTTTGGCCTTACTTTCATGCCCAGCTCACAAAAGGGAGGCAGCACAAAAGGCTGATTTACATTCTGCAATGCAATGCAAGTTCCTTGTTAGTAAGTACCTTAACATTTTCAAATCAGAATGATGCTGACTGGGTCTTTCACAACCTGAGCCAAAAGCGTCCATGACAAGCATTTTCCATTGCACAGATATGTCACAGACTTACTTTGTATTTTTCTCCCCTTGCAGCAGTATATGGAGTTGCGACACACATACAGGAGGTGATTCAAAAGAGCGGAGGCAGCTGGGAGCAGTGCCCCAGTTAAATTAACTGTCTCTCTTCAAGGACCTCAGACAGACTGACACAGGGGTTATTCCACGGGGACAAATCTTTGACCTTGAAGTCACATAATTGTCCCTCAGACTACCTGACCACCTGAGACAGGCACTTAAGCTCAAAGTGTGAGAGACTAACCTGGGGTGGAGGGAGCCCCCCTGCTCCGGGTGGACAGTCTGGTAACATGATGGTACGCTCGGGTGTACTGCACTGACAAGACGGGGAGGGGTTGGACATGCTCCAGTTGCCATTGAGGAAGATATCAGTGATGGACTGATCCACAGATGGAGTGGACCAATCAGAACTGCTGGAGGAGCATGGTAACTTCCTGGGAAGGAGATAATAAAAGAATGATGAGGGTTTGAATGATACGATCACAGAGTGTTATCTGACAGAATGTTTGGAGAGTATTGATATGAGGTATCACTGCATGTTGGACATTATTTAGTGTCATTTAAGGGATGTGTTCAACCAATTTGATTCAAATGAGTAAAAAAATACTGTCTTACATAAAACAGGAATGTCCACAAACTTAACCCTTGAAAGCCTGTTGGATCATATTTGATACATACATATGATGCCTCTATTTAATCAATATGATCAACAAATTACTAAAAAAAAATCAGAATACAATCTGATAAATGATAAAAAAAAATGTCCTCAAGTGGATTATCAATTTCCAAAAACACCTAATATATCAAATGAGATACAAAAAATATATTTGTTAAATTTGGGGAAAATTTAGATTTTTTGGATTGCAGTAGAAAGTGAAATAAACATTTCAGCTCCAAAAAATTAGAATTGTTTGGCTATAATTTGTGTTTTCAGGCTTTAAAGGGTTTTTAAAGATGTTTCGGACTGAGTTTCAAAATCTTTTGAACACTTAGCCCCTCGTGGCCTGAGTAACGTAAAAGCACTCCCGCAGTCTCCAAACTCAGCAGTAGTTAAAGTCTACTGGAAAATTGACAGAGGATCTTCCATTGAATTTGATCAGGGTTATAGCTTGATTTTGAACCTCACAAATCAAACATGGTTGAGGTGTATGGCTTTTCAACATTAGACTGGGTTTACAGGAGGTTTCCCTCTGCTCAACAAAGTTTTCTTTCCTCTGTGACTTTGCTAATTGTTGCTCAGTGCTGTGCTCGTGTGGACTACTGTTTGTCTTCACAAATGATATCATTGAGAGACGTGAGGGTGAATCTGGATGTACACTTTTTGCAGGTCTTAAAATAATTTTATTCACTACTTCCTGCTTTAGGTTCAGCTCCTCATTTTTCATCTCTTTTTATCTCTACTGCTCTTATAATGAAATTTATATTAATTGTCGTCCTGTAATTCTAATTTTAACCTTGAAATTCTTAAAATTTTCTAGATTTTACTGTCTTAATTTTTCTAATTTTATGTCTCTAATGCTCTTAAGGTCAAAATTGCTTTGTTTTTAACTCTGTCAAGCACTTTGAATTGCTATATGTATGGAAGGTGCTCTATGAAAACAATTATCTTGAAATGAGAGATGATATAATTAACCATTATCCAGATGAACTTTGATAAGTTATTGAAGCCTTAGAAAAAATAAAAAAATGTCCAATGCTTTGTCCCTGGCAAAGCAGGGGATGTTGGACATAAATACTAAAATAAAGAAATTTCTTTGCAAAGCATTTGACCAAAAGTGTTTTCATTATTTATCTATATACGTGTTGAAGTGCAGGGTTAGGGGCAGGAGGACTTGAAAACATTTCAATCCACCAAAGAGGGGGCTGTAAGGGAAGTCTGAGAACCACTGCCCAAGGTGTTTGTGTCTTTTACATCTTGTTATACTTCAGGCAAACATAGCTGAAGCTTGGTATGGCATTGCGTGGCATGTTGAGAAACACAGCCCCTATAGAAGTATACAATTGCAGTTCTTTGAGTGTCCACTGGAGGCTGGCTTAAAGAAACAAAAAACAAGACTAAACAAAAAACGACGTAGCCTTGTCATCACTGAACACTGCATGAAGCTGCAGCACTGACTTGTTCAATGTTCAGTCTCTTCTAGGCAACTCATGCTTGCATCCATGACAACAACAGTAAAATACAGATGTTGGTGTTAAATTGATTTAAGTTTTTGGTACATCACACCTATATACAGCTCCTGGAATACTATTTATATTGCTTAATACAGAAAATTCTGTATATACATACCATGACAGTGGAGAAAACCTCCTTTTATACAAACACCAGGATAAATATTTTAAAAATACGAACAGTTTTATGCATATTTCATGTGTTTGAGTCAATCCTACGGCTGTTTGGATGGTGAGAGAGAAGCTTTTTCCAACCAAAATAAAGTTGAGGGCTGAAAGCTTACATTAAGTTGTGAATATAATCAAATAATAGTATCAGGATAGCTGCAGCTGTCTCATCTAGACAGTGTTATGAAGCAGTAATATTATTTAAAAGCCGTCATAGTTTGATCAAGTCAAGACAATATCATTTGGCAGGATGAGTCTGATGTAACCTACCACAACTGCAGTGTCCTGTGGGAGTCTCTGACAGTACTGATCTGCTATTGCTCAACTCTGGGTTTGCTTTCTAGGATAAAGCTCTTGAAGAATAACTCAAGCTTTTCTCATCAGCAGTAAGTGCATTCATGTGGAAATTAAACTCAAATCTAGATTTTTTTGAATATTTCTTCAAAACACCAGAGTGTGAACTAAGACTGTAAATGAGTCCATTGACGGAAGTGTTTCTTGTTTAAACTAACAAACTAAAATATATATCTTCATACTTTTTAAGATAAGATAAGATAACAAAGAACTGTATTAATTCCAATTGAAGAGTACCTTAAGAAATTAAGATTCCAGAAGCATTTTATAGTACACAGGTATAAAAGAACACAGGATATCAAAAAGTAAAAAAAATTAAAATATAGCTACTGGCTGGCTACTACAGCTTCTTCCCATCCTCAGTCTTCCTGTTACTCCTCCTCCTTCACAGTGAGGAGTTGTACAGTTTGATGGCCTGAGGGACAAAAGAGCTTTTCAGTCTGTTGGTCCTTCACTTGGGAAGGAGCAGTCTTTGGCTGAAAGGCTCCTCTGGTTGCTGATGACGGTGTGCAGAGGGTGACTGGCATCATCTATAATGTCCATGGATGTGTCAATGGATTTAGCTGAATGGCAATATTCATTACTTAGTTCAGTGGCTTTTTCCAGATACATATTTTGAAAAAACACATATAAATAAAGCTTAAAGTGGATTTTTTTGTTAGGGCTGCAAAAGCTTGAAGTGGCGGTAATGTGAAATGTGGGAAAAGTCATCAAACCAAGCTTTTTGTTGCCAACCGTTTTGGCATTCTCAGCAAAAAACATCATTCTACTGCTCATCTGAGATTTTAAACACGAATCACTGAGCCATCATCTTTCATGTTACCCTCTAGCCTCCTCTTCAGTAGCATTATTCCCGTCTTCCTTTCCCTCCATGTTGGCGCTGCTGACAGGACTGTTGTTGTAAGTGAGTGTTGCATGCGATTTTGATATTCAAAACATTTGCTTGTGTGCACTGGAAAAAGGTTCAGTCAAAAGTATTATTCAAAATGGTAGCTTCATGCAATTCTAGTGCATTAACAACTATATCAACATAAACGTTACTGTCTAAGCTTATATTTTGTTTGAAAACAGATAATTTTCCCAAAACTCAATACATCTCCCAGCCTTCAGTACATCCATGTTTTATGTAGTTTTCTTGCAGAAATACTCACGGTATCGGGTCTCCATCCATGCAGCGAGTCCCAAAGCCAGGCGTGTTTACCAGAGTTTCCACCACCCGAGACACTTCTGCATTTCCTGGTTGATCATTGCTGTGAATATTGGGAATTGAATAAAATACATTAGTGTGCAATAAGGTTGTCAGTACCAGCTCTCACAGTAGAGTACACTTAATCTCTTCGGTCCATTAGCAGCAGTCAGTCTACAATGAATTGAACACAAAAACAGTAAAAGCAGTGTTTTGTTGACAATATACACCAGTGATGGAGAGAGCTTTGGCCATGGCTCTGTTTGGAGCAGCTATGATATAACTTTCCTCCCAAACAGCCAAATCGATTTCCAGCCTGACCTGTGCAGCCCTGACCAAATCACAATATTTGATATTTGCAACCAGACTTCTTTGAGGTTCTTTGCCGAGTCAAGATCACAAATTCTCTGAAGAGATGAGTCAGTCAACGATCGATATGAGCCGATGTACTGTCAGGCGAAGCGGAGCAGGCCACCCTGACTTTTAACATCCACCTCTGGTTTGAACAGCAAAGATATTCTTACACATAAGATCCTAACATCCCCCCAGCTTGTGATACAGTATGAGTCTAGGGAGATACCGTACCATGATTAAAAAGTTCTTTGAAGTCAACAAGCCTGATTGACAAACAACTCTGAAACCTGTCACTGTGTTAACAGTTTATGGCCCAGTCAAGGGTATTTTCAAGTATCCTGCCTCACTTTATTTATTGGTATGGTTTTCATTCAAGTGTGTACCAAATTCTGATTGAATTTTTAGGGAATTCTGCAAAATAAAATGCAAATCTGTGTTGCCATCCATGATGATTACGCAAGAATTCCAATCTAGCTGCAGATCGGAGCTAAGACGGATGTTAAGGAAAAACTGAAACAGACCAAGAAATTGCTAATCACAGAAATTGAGAAGGGTTGTTTGTTTTTTAAAACTTTTTGATTGGAAAACCCACCAGTCAACACAAAAAATGTCCTGAATGACAAAAGACGTAAAAAGACATTTCTCTTGTGTGGAGTGTTGCGTATTCCGGTAAATCTTTTGTGTTCATGAGCCTGAGGAGTTTTCATGATTTAAATGTGCTTCTTTTCCTGCCTTAGAAAAACCTTTATAAACACTACTGCTTCTTTTTAACCATTCCAAGCACAAAGCAGTTTTGCAATATTTCATAATATCTTTAAATATTAGAATTAAAAAATTGCAGATTGAGACGCTTTTAGAGTTGGCTTGGGTTTGGAGGGCAACTGGCTGCAGCCCTCTACCATTAAGTCTCCTTCAGTGTTAGGCTGTAGCTGATGTATATTTAAATGGCCCAACTTGTCTTTGCAACTTTGCATGTTAAACACTTTTATGTCGAGACGAGGCTTGCCTCTATCATCTACACTTAAAAAGCACATATTTAGGACATTTTGTTGATTTTCCTTATGAAAGAGTTGAAAGATTTAAGAACAAGGATTTGGTAAACTTCTTCAATACCATTTTCAGTTGAGGTTGAAATCACATCCACACAAAAACATAGTAGGAAAATATTTCTAGGCACAAATTTATGAATGTGAACTTTATCAGCAGTACAATATATACAACTAGAATATCTCTGAGATCACAAACCACTGCCAAGGCATTTCTGACATTGTTTGTCCAGTTATTACCAAAAACGTGCATCATTAACAGATCCTTTAAGAAATTCTTTGATCTGCATCTGGATTTGGATAAACACCAAAATGTTATCACTTCTCCCTTGTGTCATGACCAACATTACCAACATTACCAATATTATCAAAAAAAAAATCATCAAAATGCGTTGAGAACTTGAAATATTAGCAAAAATGTGGCAAACTGCCTGATCTTGTAACATCAATGATTAAAAGAAAAAAATTCTGGATCCACATCCATATTTAGATCACCACCAAAATGTTTTCACCCCTTCCACGGTCAATTAACAACATTCTCTGAAAATTTCATCCAAATTTATTCAGAACTTTTATCTCACTCACGGATGGACAGATGGACAACGGCAATAACATAACCTCCTTGATAAAGGTTCAGCAACACCTTGAACAGAACAGTTAGAGACTTCAAACTGGAAAGATTGAGCTTGGTCTTAAAAAGCACTGACAAATCAGCATCCTTTAAAGGAGAAAGTGGTGAAAGCTAAGACCATGACAACAGCATGAAGTAATTATGGCAACTGCTGAAGACATTAGCATAGATCTAGCTTTATAGAGGCAGCTTTGTCAGAACTAGACAATGTTTCTTCATTAAATCAAGAGCAAAGAATGACCAAAAAAAAGAGTTTATAGATTAAAAAAAAAACAAAGATATCATTGCCCCTCTCTCAATAGTTTCCACCAAGAGTTTGTTTAGCGTGGCTCGCGTAATGAACTTCACTCATCGGCAGCAATGCCCGTCTACTAAATCATTTAACTGTCACATAAAGAATGTAATTGTCAGATCTCCCATCTATCAACCCACGAGTATTTATTGAAAGGTTTTGTCCCAAACTCTTGCTTTTGACTGTTGCCTAGATGGATTAGTGAGGTATATAGATATGTGGAAAAGTTTGTCTGGTGTGTTGTGTCAATGACCAAAGGCTTGACTGATGAAAAACTTCCAGTGGCTGTGTTGGGTTATGCATCTGACCAATAAAGAGCAAATCTATGACCAAGACAAGTATAGTATCCTCTTGTTAGCTTTGTCTTTGATGATGTTGCACTGCAGTGAACAAATCTTTCAAACCGAAATAAACAACATATGAGATAAGATTTGGACATAGCTTTTAATATTTTATTGGTCTTAAGACTGAAGCAGATTCCCCAGGTAAACCTGGTCTGACCATAAATGAAGTTTTAACATCTCCAAATAGATGATGGAAAAACATTCACTTTCACGAAATCAGTCAAACATGAATTTTAAACATCTTTTCAACTGCCTACACATTTTTTTGCCGAATCCATTTGTCAAAACAGAGTGGAGGTCAGCATCCACACTCTCTGAGTATTTTAGTGGTTTTATGATGACTATGAAGGACTGTTAAAGATTTTCTGAGCCCTTTAATTTGTCTTCGACATTGGCAAACACAGAAGTTTATGCTATGTATCCTGACATCTAAAATCCTGATGTTAAATCGATGCGGGGCAGCAATGCCTCTTGATTTATCTGATTTGAGATTCAAAGTAAAATCACTGAGTTTACATCCACTTTTCTTTGACTGATGAATTAAACACAAATTAAGTGCGAATTGATTGGAGTTTGTTCAGTATTCTCTCAACAGTGCAGACTGTTCACAGCCCTTCATTTTTATCTGAATGTCCAGTACAAATATATAAGCCCTGTGTCTCAGTTAAACAATCTTCCAATTCCAATTTCATTCTCATTACTTACCACACACACTCTGCCCTTTATCTTAAGGGTACCAGGGGAGTTAAAACACAGTTTTTCATAAAGACCATCACGATGGCGTCCTGCCAGCTGTAGCCACAGCCTGGCCAACCATTTGGATTAATATGGTGTTCATTGTCTCATTTAGAGGCGCCTCCGTGAAGGTCATGCGGTCATTTCCTTGACCAGCAGCAAGCGCGTTTGAAGTGGTCCGATTGTAAAAATGGGTTATGTGCAGCCATCTGTTTTGCAATTAACAATGGCTGGGTTAGCACGTTATTTAAGGTAATAAAACTATTGGACAGTTCCAAAATGAAGACTTGTGCATATACATAAGGGCGGTGGAACTAATGAATGGTTCATCTAGATAAAATGAAACATCAGAGAGGTGAGAACTGAGACAATATTAGGGGAAAGTCAAGTGAAGGCTACACTGTCTTTGATGAGGGATAAATCCATTGAAAGTGAGTATTTCACAAATATTATTTTAGGGCTCAATACCAAACAGTATCAAATATCTCATTTAATTTTCAAAAACTAAAAACACACAGGAGTTGTTGATGTAATAATCTTGAATTATTGACATGGAAATACTGTTCAAAGGCTATTGCACTTAGTAGCATCATCTGGGATATCAATAGAGCTGCCATAATCCTCCTTTTAACAAACCTTGAATTAAAAAAGGCTCTGTTTCGGCTGCACATTGTGGACTAAAATTTCATCCATATTCTTTTTAGATAAGTGACTAAGCCAGATATGTATGTTTATCTGTAAGGAAATTACTAAAACAGTATCAGATCTGAGTCAAATCCACGAGAAAAATTAAACAATGTCTCACTGGTATTGTTATTAACAACCAGCAGCAATAAGCCAACACAAACCTAAAAATAACATAAAAGTAATAATTGTTCTACTTACACCTTGTTTAAACCCACAGAAAACTTTTTTGTCTTTTCAAGAAAATCAAAATCAATTTTGTTTCCATGCCAGGCCAGTGGTTGGCAGTCTGGCTTTTGTCATAAAACAACACGCATGCCCACGTTCTCTTTTAATGACACTGGTGTTAGGGGTAAACAAAAAATGGAAACTACACGGACGTTTGTGTAAATGAAGAAGTGGAGTTGCCAATCAAAGTGATGGTGCAGCAGATCTATATTTTGTCGAAGAATCATTGTTGAAACTGAAAGAACGAGAACCACGATAGTGCACTTGTGTCTCTGTTTTGAGAAGCACTTCGTATGAATATAATGTGTTTATAACGCATTATAAAGAGGGGCTTCATAGAGTGTTCCCAAATGTCTTGATTCAAATCAGTTTCAACCACAAATAAAATGTAACAGAGTAAGGAAAAGATCAATTCAATTAAATGGAGACTGCTTAGTTTTCTAAAAAAAAAAAAAAAAAATACTGGTATTGGTATCAGCATATAGGATATATATATATACATTAGGGTATCCCTAGTACTGGATTGGATTGGATTGGATAATCTTGATTTCGAACAAAGGAATAATAAATATTAAAGTTAAAAAACAAACAAAAACAACAAAAAGTGAGTTATTTACAGAAATTCCTTAAATATTAATGCTGTTCAATGTTCGAAATGAAGTAGGAAGAAGCTAAGCTTATCATGTCCTACTCCATTTTTCATTGGTGTATTACATAATCACGAATTAATCAGCAGCACAGTACGAAAAAAGAAAAAAAAAAAATCAGTATAAAAAATAATTAGTGAAAAAAAATAGTTGGCATCAACATATCTCAAAAACCTGATATCTTTCCCAGCCCTTCATTCTATTGAGAACACAACATTCAGTAATTTCCCACATTAATATCACAGTTTTCTAGAAAATTCTATTGAAAACTAAATGCATGTTCAACAAGTTGTGTTCTGCCAGCGCAACTATTGTACAAAGACTGTTGAAAGGAGGCTCTGAAACCTCTCAAATAAATCTGCAGCTCAGTGCCACTTCAGTAACAACCTCCAAAACAAACAGTTTAACATTTGTCAATCACTCGGCAAAGTGTTACAATGAAACTACCATTTAAAATAAACCTGTATATACAAGGTACTGCAAATAATATTTTCGTGTTGATATCATTGGCAGTTTGTAAAAGTTGTTTTCTAGAATGTATACTGCTGCCGTCCTGCTTGTTGCTCAGTGCTAATGGCAACTCCATGTAAGCTATGCAGTAATAATAATGGTACAAGATGTAGCAGCAATAAGACGGGGACTGAATGTTTCAGCACCATGGAGAGAGGCAGATCGTTTTCAATGTTTCAGCAGGAGATGTGGAGAACAGGACAGACTGAATTAGTATGGTACAGCACTGTGTATGCAGAGACAGCGCAGCAGTTGGCTGTTTTAGTTGCATTGCTTGCATGTAAGCAGTAAAAGTTTGGAAGGACAGCACATGATTTTATTCTCTGACCAGAAAAACATGTCCAAAAACCTGCAAAGTTTTTCTGTAAATGAAGTTTGGTCAAAATTATGATCGACTTTCTCAGTATTGTTGTTGTTTGAGTCCTTCACAAAAATGATAGGAAGAAAATCAAACTTTACTGTCTAACAGCATCCATTATGGTTCTTAATTATATGTTCTTTTTGCAATCATATTACCCAATGCTCTTGTGGTTTTTTTTATATGTTATTTTTAACAAATGCATTAATAATTATATTGTGTCATCCTCACAGACCCCTGTATCTTCTCATTAAACGTATCCTTTCATCTTTTTATTCAGTCTGTTTTGTTTATTAGTCAGTTTCAGTCATAACAGTATTTCTTTCCAGTCCTGCTTTATATTTTAAGATTATGTGTACTGTTGCTGTTAGTGCATCATTGTGTTTTTTAATTTGTGTTTTCTTTTTTTTTTTTTTTACTCTTTTTTTATTAGTTTAATTATTTACATGTACAATGAACAGGAGATCATCATGGGTGTTACAGTTAAAATCAAAGTATTCTTTTACACATACATCATGGTATAATGTCATATTAAACATGGTGCACACACAATCCATTTTTCCCATAGTTTAGTGTATTTCTCAAACTGGAGCCTCAATACAAAAGTAAGTCTCTCCATACGGTAAATTTCTTGGATGATTCCACGCCACTGGACCAAATTTGGAGGGTCTAGTTGCAACCATTTCCTAGTTATAGCTTTCCTACAGCTTGCCAAGAGTATCTTCAATAAGTATTTATCCTTCTGTGGGACTGTTTGTGGTATTTTACCAAGGTATAGAGTAACAAAAGAGAAATCTACATTCACCCAAGTATCTTATTGATCTCAGACGCCACCTCTCTCCAAAAAGACTGGATTTTCGGACATGCCCAAAAAACATGGAAGTGATTAGCCATAGAAGTTCCACGTTGTCTCCAACAGAATCCTCGATTCTGTGTGCCTGTTTGCAGTGCTGATATTTTAGGAGTTATAAAAAATCTCACTACATTCTTCCAGCCGAACTCTCTCAGTGATCTTGAGTTTGCAGTAGTCGCTTGTGTCTCACATATTTCCATCCAGATCTCTTCTGATATTTGTGTTTCTGATTCCCTCTCCCATTTTTGTTTAATGGATAATGTGGAATGGTTTTTGGAGGTTTGTATACTTCCATGTATTCTTGAGACCAACTTTTTATTGTCTTTTTTTTGGTATGCATCATAAAATAAAGAAATCAAATTGTATTCCCTCTCCTCTTTAATCTGTAATGTTTTATTATAACAGTCTCTGACTTGCAGGTACCTGTAGAAGTCCTGCTTTTCCAGCCCATATGTGTCTGAAATAAACTCATAACTCTGTAATTGTCTGTTTGAGGTGAGGGAACAAAAGGAAGTGATACCTCTCCTAACCCATAGTTTAAAACGCCCATCCAATCTAGCAGGTTCAAATTCTGGATCGTATGCTATCCAATTCAAGACCCTGACCTGTTCCTCTATTTGTAACTTTCTCAAAACCTTAAACCATACCTTAAGAGTAAATAAAGTCCATTGATTCAAGCTGTTATAATGTCTTTCAGCTTGGCTTCTATTTCCTATTATAGATTGTATTGGAATTTTTATCTGTGTAATTTCCAAGCTTTTCCACTTGGATTCATAATTTGGAGTGCACCAGTATACTAAGGGTTTCAGTTGTGCAGCATAATAATAATCCTGTATGCATGGTAATGCTCTTCCTCCCTTCTCTTTTTTCAGCTGCAATGTCTTGAACTGGACCCTAGGTCTTCTACTGTTCCATACAAACCTTGAGATCCAGGCATTCCATTCATCAAATTGTTTTTGGGGTACTTCTAGAGGCAATGACTGGAAGAGATAGAGAAGCCGTGGCAAAATGTTCATTTTTTTAATTCGTGTTTTCAATGATTTAAAGTACAAGCTGCCCTTGGAAAGCTGAATACTTTTTTATGGAATTGAACTGAACTTTGTGACCAAGAAACATTTTCTTTATATTTTAAAATGAATCAATGAAGATCTGTGGATTAAACTATTTTTTGTTCTGTAATGAAGCTCATTGGCATTAAGTAAAAACAATGAGCCTTATTTACTCAAAAAGTGCTGGATTTCATCTTTTCAAGCCCCAGCAAAAAACAACTGGAAGATTTTGGCCTTTCAGTACTTTCAATACTCATATTGCCTGATGAACAAAATCAATTCCACTAGTGTTCAATTAACTGCTGACATTTCATGAAAAATCTCATAACGCCGCTTAAATCCTAGTTTAAAGAATCTATTTGTGCTTTTGAAAAAATAAATGGTACTAGGAAAGTGTTTGCCAATTCATAACATAAGTTCAATAAGACAATATTCAAAGGCATAAAGCAGCAAAACACAGCGTTCACACTGAAATCTGTTTGTGAAAAATAATGCTTATGTATAATGAAAAGGCTTTTTTTGACTCATTAATGGTTATATCAGGAATTTGGTGGGCCCAGTATGAATTACAGGTTTGAAATGGCCCACAGCATACTAAAGATTTCGAAAAGGCTGCACCAAACAATTTTAAGACAGATTTTCAGCTTGATTCAACCCCCACAACAACAGGGAGGGTTAACCCGATTCCCTGCATATCTGAAATGAATAACTGATCCGAGTAATCCTTTTGTATGTCTTCAGTTTGACTATTTTACAGCTCCTACTGGGGCTGAAGCCTCCCTGTCCTGAAGTGTGTTGGATATTTACGACGTCATGTTGGGCTGCCTATGGTGTCATACCCCTAAAGCTGATGGGAACAGGCAGACTAACAAGACCAAGCTGGTAATACCTAGCTTACCAACTCAGAAATATGTACACAAACATCAACCCAATTACTTTTTAAAGACAGGCACTAATATTTTTTCAGTAGAAAAAAAAACAACAATCCATATCTGTGTTTTAAACGTGATCCAACAATAAATGAGTTTTTGAAATCTTGTATATCTGTTTTAAGGTTTGCTGTCTGGTATTATGGATAACTGTTCTGGTTTGCATTGGAAGGATTTTAAGTTTTTTATTTTTAAGTTGATCAAAAAAGCTCTCATATCTGTTAACTCCCATGTTTTTCAATTAAGTAAAAATTGAACAAAATATCAAGTGTATGGCCTGCCTGAAGGACATGTTATAAAAATACAAAAGATAACATAGATGACTGAGACTTAAATAAAAAAGCGATAATCCAGACGTAATTTTAGCAGTAATTTTATTATCACAAATAATTGTTTCATCAAATATTGTTTTAAGCAAATTTTAACAGGAAGATATACCATGTTCTCTTTTCTGTTATTAGGGATTCTTATAACCATTCAGAGCTGTATGTGTCTGTGAGTTGTTGTCATATTATGTACCCCCATCTTCTGTAATAAGTCATGTTTGTTCTCAGTGGGTGTTGAGATCTGCCAAGGCTGTAGCTTGTCAGAGAAAACGTCTGCAGATTCTCAATGACAGAGAAGCCAGCTGTCGCCAAGAAGGGGACAGCGCCGGGATCGATGACCTCAGCAGCAGAGCAAAGACAAAGGCACTGTCACATCTTTATCCTTGTGTTTTCATCTTTGAAGTTTGAGTTTCTTACAGACTTTTGTTACTTTACTTGTCTGCTGTTTCTTGCGTTGCTTTAACAATTTTTAGACTGCCTCTGGAAACATCACATTTTTAATATTTGCTGGATTTTCCCTTAGAAAACTGTTACTTTGATTCAGCAACAGTAGTTTGAAATTTTATAGTTGAACAACACCAAGCTAAAATGCCTTCAATCCAGACAAAGAAACATAAAAAGACAGAACTGCTTTGTTAAAATGTGCTTACCTGTAGAAGGTTGTCTGAGGAAGACCGTACATCCAAGGTTGGAGCTCCAGACTCGGATATTCAGCGAACGGTGGGACGATGAGTGAGAAGATCAAGGACAGGCACACAAAGATGGCTGGAAGGACCACCTAGGAGAACACAGAAAATTTTGAAAGGGTTGTTACCATTAGCATGTTAATATTAATGCCATTAGGGTCTAAAAATCAACTTTTTTGCCCTCTGTTTTTCTTTTTGCAACAATACTTCACTGTACGATACAGCATCAAACCTACCATAATGGACCAGCAGCTGGATGCTACTCACTACAGTGTCTCTCTGCTTTCACTGTGATGGAAAATGAGCACATCACAGCCTCTGTGAATGTTATATTTTAATTTAAACCCCACAGACAGCTCAGTGGAAAATCCAAAGGACATAGAGGTTAGCAAGTTTGCTTTTCAGTGGTTGAGCCTATGTCATGTTTTTATTCCCAATTTTTGTTTCTTTCAAAATAAAAAAGGTCTTTTTTTTAATCAGGACAGTTAGTAAAGTACCTTTAATTGAGTCATTATGAATGATAAAGGTAAAGCTTGACAAAGAACAGCTTTCAACTTCGTTGTTAACCTGGACAGAAATCAATGGCGCCAACAACCATAATCCTGTTTGCACTGTGGGTAAGTTTTATTAATGGTATAAATATTTTATTAACATTTCTTATTTTATATACGTCTCTTCCTTTCCTTGAAGTTCACTCATTGAGGTGGAAACAAGCAAGCACATATACAGAATGTTGTTTTCAGCACAGTGTTCACTGTTAACACATATGAAGATACTAAATGCAATAATAGGATGAAGAGTGATAAAATTATAGCTGGTGTCTTTAAATAAGTAAAATAAGCTTTCAGAGGGCTGTATGGATAATACATGTGTATAAGATTCAAAGCAAGATCAATTTCATCACCCCTTCTCTCTCTGTCATTTCATGCAACAAAATGACTGATGCAATCAACAACAAGGCAGGGCTGCAGCAATAACGCACATTAATATGCTCCACGCCGACTTGTCTGGGCTGTTCTTCATGCGTTATGAGTTTGATTAAACATTTCTTACACTGCCATCATCATGTGGCCGCTCAGATATAATTAGTTACTCACTATTCTCTTTTCTCTTTTTTCCTATTATTTTATTTTCAAACGAGACGCCGCCAAGCTTATCCTCTTTAACCCCCCCCCAATCCTCTTTTCTCCCATCATGTAATTCTCTTTTCATTTCATTGTCCGAGCTGACAAAAAGGTCAGTGGGGAGAGAAAAAATGCTCGATATCTTTAACGTTTAATCACTTGTAGGTTGGGGCAGGGAGAGGGAGGTTTGCGTACACTTGATTAATTGCGCCGCGTGCATTTGCCAGGCCAATTCAAGATGCTACAATTGGAAATCCTGAAGCTGCAGCGGCGGTGAAAATGTGCTCAGGAGGACGATAAAGAGCAGCAATGAGACTGAAAAGCTTAATGGCAGAGTGTAAAAGGAAGAACTATTCCACTTATTTCTGTTTCACTCGACAATAATTGCAGGTGGCAGCTGGTGCTTCTTCCATTGAGAGAGAAATTGGCAGAAATAAGCAGAGAAGTCATTATCCTCACAAAGCCGACGCGCCCCCATGAACAATGCATGAGTTTATCTCAAGTTTGGAGGACTTAAAGAAGCGAACAGGATTAAACGGCAAAACTGAGTGTACACAATTTAACACCATTAAGATTGGTTTTACTACCTACAAAGTCAAATGCCTCATTAGACTAAGTTAGTCTCCTCAGCAAACATTATGGTACCTAAATCTGTCAATAAAGCTTTATTTCTAACCTTACAGTGGAAAATAGCTTCAACTAAGGCTGGGAGAAATGCTGTATTGAGATTAATGAAATATATCTTGATTTAATAACCTCCAGCAGCGTGTCTGTTAGACTTTTAGCAAGATAAATTAAAAAGTTTGAATGGATGATGATGAAATTTTCAGAGGATGTTGGTGATGGCACAAAGAAGAAGTGATAAGATTTTGGTGTCAATCCGAGTCCAGATGTGGCTCCAAGAATTTTCGAAGGATGTCTCAACATTGCAAGAAAGGGCAGTTTTCCACTTTTCACTGATAACTTGCGGAGCGTTGTATTCAAGCTTTTCTTTAAAATAGGAATAAATTATAAACTTAAATATAATTCTAGCTAAAACCACAATACAGATACCTGTTTGCTGTCGTGACAAGAAAAATAACGTCCCAGACACTGAATTTATAGTCCATGAGTGGCTTAAACACACTTACAGAAAGTTGTCCTGTCCTGCAAGAAAAGCTTCTCTCTCCCTTTTAGTATTTTTGTTCTGGACTTTTGCTGTTCCGATGTGAACAGATTTCAAAATATAATAGCTTGATTTTTGTAAATAATAGAAAAGCTCCCTTTGACTTAACATTCAAATAAATGAACTTGAAGTTAATAAGCAATTATCTCTAAGAGGATCAAAATGTTAATCCATCTTCTAACTATAGTTGCATGAAATTGTTATGTCCCTGACTTCCAATATGTGTATATTTCAAAATTAATTTCAAAAGTCATTTTTTTGAACAGGCCAGTCTCTCCACTTTTCAAGTATTGCCCTTTTCCTCTCATTGTGAGTCTCTTTGTGTTAGAAACAGACGTAAATCAAGACAAATAGTTTTTTAAGATATGATGTACGCTGCAGTTTTGTTTTCCATACACAGACATGCAGTGATTATATCATTAAGCTTTGTGGTAAAATCGCACATATTGTCAATATTGTTGCTTACATGTGCGACATACACTGAAGACGTGTTGATAATTTAAGCTGCAAATATTGACAGAGATTTACATATCTGCACAAAACTGGTGATCTATTTCTAACCCATAATCTATCAATATAGTGCAAATAATATTGTGCATACTTTTGACCAGCCCCTCTTATGGACTGATGAGTTTGCTGGACAAGGGGGTATGGTGCTCACAGTATCTGAGCATGAAGACAAAAGTCAGAGTCTTTCGGTCCCTTGTCCTCTTGGTCTTGCTATTAAGGCCTGGACACTGACTCGTGGTCAGAGACGCTGACTGATCTCCCCTGTTACTGCTTCCCTTCAACACATCTTTAGGAATCATTGGCAGGAACATGTGTCCCATGCTGACATGCTCAGGAGGGCAGAAATGGAAAGGTTCAGCAGCTGGAATCAGGAGCAGCAGCTGCACTTTTACGGGCACCTGGCGAGCTTTCCTAAACCTGATCCACATCACCGCATACTCGATGTCTGGGACCTGGTGGGTTGGACCAGGCCACCAAGGCGGCTGCGTGCATCATGGAGGGATCAGCTCGGAGGATAACTGGAGAGACTGGGCATGGACCTGGCACGGGCCTTGACTATAGCCATCAGATGGCAGGAGCAATACAGCAGGGGTGTCCAAACTATGGCCCGGGGGCCAAATGTGGCCCCCTGCCCATTTTGAATTGGCCCCTGAAACAGTTGACTGAATAACGACTTTTCGATTACAGCAGCAAATACTATCAATCATGCACATTTTCTGCCATATTTACTTTGTCACAAGGTCTAATTTACAAAGCAATATTCATCTTCAAGCACTAACATTCTTGCAGTTTATTGTTGTTTTGTGTCTGACAGCGAAGATAAGCCGTCAGTGTCTCCCATTTCTGCTGCTCAGAAGGTCATTCTCACCCTGACTAGGTGTGAATCCAGTAATAGCTCAGGGTGACAAGGGCCCCTTGACAGGTGATAACCCACCCTTAAACCCTTAAAATTTAACTTAAATACACAAAAAGTGAGGTGCAGCAAGTGGCTCAGTTGTCCATGTATTCCTCTTTACGCGGCCCTCGGTGTAAGACGTTTGGACACCCCTGCAAAACAGGCACAAACCGGCATACGCTCTCAGACCTGATCTGACCTAAAACTTTTTACTGTTCATTAGACTTGGTATCTGTTTCTTCTTTATGTCAACATAGATCATTCCCACTTTAAAAAATATAAACAGTTCTTCATTTCCCCTCACTCAGCTTCACCTTTAATACTCCTGCAGTTCAGGTGGTCTTTTTTAAAGCCTTATACTAAGTCAATGTGTTGAAATAGACAAACAATACTGAAATGGAAACAGGCGATAATTACACAAAAAATAGCTCAGGTAATCCTCAAAGTACATTCACTGAAGCTCAAAGGAATGCTGTTCTAGTTTCTACTGAGCCTCTTTGAAAAACAACCAATCGGCACTTCTCCTGATTCTGACACTGCCAACACTCGCCTGTCCCCAACTTTCATTCCCATAAATCACTCCTTTTGTACAACATGCCATAATCTCCTTTATATTCCCCTAACCGCTTGTATTGGAGGAGATTACCTCAGCACACAATCATATCTGCTGACAACTGGAGCTGTTGACATGATGTGGGGGGTGAGGTGGGGAGAACCTGCAGCCAAATGAGTAAAGAGGGAGAGGTGGGGGAGGTAGGAGGTGCGCCCTTGCAGACAATAAGCACCCTTGTACATACACACTCAAACACTCATTCTCCCATCCTGCTCTGCGTCCTAAACTAAAGAGGGACGTCCAGGACTGACAGTGACTAATGGAGGATTGGTGCCGCAGCAAATTACACGAGGAGAGTGTGCACCTAACAAAGGTGAAACATTGTTCTCTCTCTCTCTCTCTCTCACTTGCTTTCTATCTCTCCATCTCTTCTCTTTTGTTCTATTTTCTGTCAAACGTACATCATATCTCACTCTATTTATCCTCTTCCCTTGATTACTTTTTCCCCATCTCTTGTAAAATGTATCCTCTCATTTCTTTTAATTCAAGGAGTTTTATTGGCATGAATGTTTTGGGACATTATTGCCAAAGCACTTGATTAAAAATAAAAAAAGGAATTAATTTATTTTAAATCCAAGGGAAACTTGTTGATTATAATGAGATAAATTAGTGATGTTATGATGGTAAAGGTTAAAAATAACTAAATAAACCAAGTTTAAAAAGCTTACAAATAAAAATATATGTTAAAAAAACAGATAACAAACAAGCAATAGCGTCTGTCTTCCACCGGTGTGTGTAAGTATGTTTAGGTTGTGTTTGTACTCAGGTCCTCACACACTTTTAAATATTTTGCTGCAATAATCTCACAGTTTTGCATTATTGTAAATATGGGATATTCAGTCATCAGTTGTCAAACTATGAGTATTCCTCCCTAACAGCTTCATATTTAGGGCACGATGTTAGGAAGTGGAGTTCTGTCTCTACCTGTTGGTATCACAGTGGGGCTAGAGTCAGTCCTTCACTTAGGGCCCTGACGGAACCACGGAATTAGGCATTAAACGCGGAATTCAACATAGACATGGAATATCATGGAAATGGACGACATTTTACGTACAAGCATTTTTTTTCCGACTAAAAATGAATGTCCTGTATCTCTCGGGAAAATGCCCCGAGGGGGTCACTGACGCTGCGGACAATGCACGCTTCATTTCCTCTCCCCCTCCTCCCTGCCTCATTAACGAGGTCAACATGTCACAGCGGCTGTCTGCGACACCGACAGACTCTGTGTTCACACCAAAAACAATCTGAGCGTCCTCTGTGTCAAGCTGCCATTCATTTTCACTGATCGCTGGCGTCAAGGGGTGACGAGCGGCGCGATGCGAGCAACCTCAAATGGCGCATAAGTTGTCAAAGAAGCTACAAAGCTCCTGGCTGGAGATCAAATGTTCTGCAAATTTTGTAAACATACTGTTGACTGGACACATAAAGATATGCGTGAGGACCTCCTGAAGAGTGAGTGATTATATTTCATTACTTTATACAGTGTCTTGGGGTTCAATTTGTGTAAATTCTTAAAAAAACGAATTCTCGAAAAATTAAAACGGAAAAAAACGGAATATAGGAAAAACTAAAACAGAATTTGGGAAAAATAACATGGATTTCATAAGGCCCTATTCACTGGGAGCCAGCTCTTTTTGTGACGACCCGTCTCTATAGCTAATCTGTGGTCACTGAGTCTGAACTTCGTCATGACTTTTCTTGGTGACGGATCTTTTACAGAGTCCAGGCAGTCTGCCAGTCTGTATACTCCGTTATAGGCTATTTCAATATGCTTAAAGCTGCATTCACACACTGAACTTTACCGACATATAGGGGAATGTTGAGCCAAAATGTGCTCAGTCCGGACACATAGAATTAAGCTAAAGTAAGCTGGACAATGCTGATGTTATCAGGTATTATACAAACATTTCCCTCCTTTTTGCACTCACTCTGCTCTCTCTAAAATTCAGTTCACTCTTCTTAGCTGTGTGCTGTCAACAGCATTTATACCTTGCGTTGATGTGTCTGCATCACTCTGCATTTCTCTGTTAAATTGTGGCAGATAGAAGGGTATATATCGCTGTCCTGGTCCACAATGTTCTTGGTTTGTCTGCTAACAGGACATTTTTGTTTTGTTTGATTGTTTTTTGATTCCTTTTGCTCTCTAGTAGCTGAGAAACAAAGATGGGGAAATGTACCTCTGATAACTTTGCAAGTAGATTTGTTAAATTGCCTCGTCTGGGGCGGCAATGTTTACAAAAGCGCAAACAGCCCTTAACAGGTCTTGCAAAGGTTTGAGCTGGGAGAGAAGCACCATCTTGAGCTTTTGAACCTCGTTAGCATATAAAAAGCACAGAAAATACAGCCTGAGAGACTTCTAGTAATTTTTAAGAATGGCTCATGTCACTTTGACTTCTAAAAAAAACCATTAAGATCTTAGCCCAGGGGTGGGCAACTTTGATTATAAAGAGGGCCACATAAATTATTTTTCAGTGAGGGCCACTCTGTTACAGATTGTCGGGCACTCTCAATGAGGAAAAATATAAATAAATAAAAAAATTGCAAATATACAGCTTCAAAAAAGGATCATACCAACATTAATACATTTTAACTCAAACACAATTAAAAATCCATGATTAAATGAGCATGACACATAACTAAAGCCAATGTAAGATTCCTTTTAATGCAATAAAAGAATAAATGTTTACCGGCTTTTAAAGCACGAATATATTACCTTTACCACTGTTTCCAAATATAGTTTATAATACTTTTTATTTTATTTTAACGACTCATAAAAGATATTAAGAGATACAATCATGGCAAAGTAAGTTCTTTAATGACTTTTAAAAAGAACAAAACATGTACCAGCAATCTAAGGTTAGTAGAATTATTTTATCACTTTTCCTAATTTGTGCATTATCTAGTCCTGGTAACTCATGATGAATCATATTTAGCAGTTGCTGTTGTGTTTCCTTCATGTTTTCAAATTGGATTTTTTGGGGGACATGATTGTGGGCCGCATTGAGTGAGGTGAAGGGCTGCATGTGGCCCCAGGGCCGCCAGTTGCCCACCCCTGCCTTTGCCTCTCTCGTCTGAAACTTTTGAAAGATCTGTGGGACTCAGCCTCACACAGATATGATGGTTATGGTTTTAACCATTATATTATATTATATTATATTATTTTTATTTGGATTTTATTTTACAATTTTGGATCTGAGTTTAAATTTAATGTAAATATCCAGTTTGTAAAATGTTGGACCTTTTCAATAAATTCTTTAGACTTTTAGAGAGTTTTGAGTGAATTTTGTCAGTAGGTTTTGGATATAGATGGAGCCATTTCCTCTGCAGAGTCTTGGCTGGTCTGAGACAGGAAAGTGCTTGGACCTGCCCACCCTCATGGCTCTAATGTGATCCCCATTATGATGTGATCAACATGTAACCTTGTTTGCTAATTATATTTTGCAGGACATATAAGTGAAAATTTTGATTACTATGGAAAATTCCACTCAGTACATCAACTGAGAGCAAAAACTAACCAAAAATTAAAACCTTATTTTGACCCTCATTGGTTGGAAGTTGTTTGGTAATTGGCTGGTAACTGGCTGGAACTCAGCTGGCACTTGGCTGGTAGGGGAAAACTGAAGTGGCTGCATCTGTACTTTTGGTGTAAGTTAGTTCATTTTTCTCAGAAAGACACTCCGCACGACTTCAGAGGACTCTCCAGAAAACGCAGTGTGGCCCCTGAGCAGGTAAGATCACAGCTTACATTACTGATTGACCCATTAGGGTACATTTCCAATCTCACACCACTTATTATTTTAGACTCCTCAATATTTTTTCAAGCCCTGATTTTTCTTGATTGATTAACAAACTTTCAATAGTTTTTGAGACCCCTTGACACTCTGTACTTAGACCTGCAGTGAAGGTTGCAGCATAGATTCATGGTTTAAAAATGAATAAAACTTAACACGTTGTTTCTCAAAGGCACCAAAACATTACAGGCAGATTTAAAGAAATAAATGGTGCATTTGACCCATTCTAGTGAAAACATATTTATATGAAATGAGTTCAGTTCATTTTAAAATCAATTATTACAAGAGATTTTAAATGAGAATAATTTGCAAAAACAAAACAAACAAGTAAACAAAAAAGGCCTTTAAATGTTAGTTTGCGATTGACAAATATAATGTAAGGATCTGCTGCTCTTTAAAGATGCCAATACACATCGCCTGGTGATTGTTAACTTCAGTATCTCTGCTCCGTGCTTAAGCTTATACATGGATATTACTTCAGCAGTAAGACAGGCTCTAACAACCTCCAGGGACAGTGTGGGTCTTCAGAATCAAATGCTGTTATTTTGGGGTCACGGGCAGTATAGTTTAGTAAACTGAGCTCTAATGTGAAATCTTTTCCACTCTTTAACATGTCTCCCTCTTTTTTTTTTGTTTAAACTCTTGTCTCTCGCCTGTTGACACACGTACTTTCTCTCCATCTGTTTTTCTCACACATTTTTCGTTTCCTCTCTGTCTCTTTATATCTGAGAAAAAACACACCTGAAAGGATGAGCTTTACTTCCACCTTGCTCTGTAACCATTATATCATCATCATGGCAGCTGTCACGAGTGATGGCATCACCTGATATTTGCATACACGTGATGAAACACAAGCGTCGACCTGATTCAGTCTGATCGCACTTTAGAACTCGATGCCGAAAATGATAGCTTACTTGGAAATTGCTATTTATCAAATTGCTTTTGACTTGTTTAACTTGTACCCATTTATTAGGTCTGACTTTTTAAATCATGTTTGTGAGGAATAAAATAACATAGACATACACTAAGTGAGCTGATAGCTGCGTGTCATCTCTTAATTGTTATGCGATCACTTTTAATACATGGCTAACAAAAGAGCCTGATTAACACGCAGCTAAATGAAGGGGAAACAAATCAATGGTGTCACTTTTCCTTTTGGGTGCCAATCACGGTGATCAGGTGGAACTGATGGGGCACTTACTGGGACAAATAAAATACACTCATGTTTAGGCATGTGAGTGGCATGGGACTAATGGAGGGAAATATCTGGAGAACACAGTGCAGCTCATAACAAAACTTAAACAACTCAAATAAAAACAACCTTAAAGTCACCTTGAGTGAAACAAGACATTTATTTTGACTTGCATATATTTGTTGGTGCAGGTAAATAGTTTATTTTAGGCATCTACAGCAGAGGTCGCAAACCACAGGGGACCCAGTACCAGGCTGTAGATCATTTGGTACCAGGCCATAGAGAGCAAGACTATTTCCGCCAGTGTAGCTTGACTGCACGGGCGATACACACAGGTCCTCTGACTCGCTGTGATAAATAAGTACAACTAAGAGATGAACTCGCGGTTCAACCCTTTGTTTGTGCACTCTTTTATGTGTTATGGACGTAGCCCTGAATATATTTGACTTTGAAATGTGTATAAGTGGAGGACAACCGAAGCACACAAGAGCGCTCAACTTCCTGATGTGGAAAGATATAATTCAGAGGTAGGAACTGATAAAATACTCGTCAATAATCGATAAAAACATCAGATCAGCTTAGACAAATGATTGATGGATAACAAAAACAAAGTCAGCACTGTATGGATGTTGTTGTTACATCAGAGGACAGATTTATGATTGGCCCATGGACCTGTTACTATCTTCAATTCTAACTTTAGTCCCTTTGTCTCTGCCAACCTTCCTTCCTTTGCCCATAACCCCACCACAGCTTTGGTGGATGGCTGTTCAACATGAGGATCTGCTCCAGATTTCCTACAGCCAAAAATTTCAACTGCTTAAAGTCAATTTAACTTTCTTGCCACTGTTACTGTGAGCCTCCTATCAATGCGCTGCACTCACGATGGATCCATGTTGGGTTTGTATGTATGTATCTGTATATATTTGTATTTTTATAATGTATATATGCATATATGTATATCTATAAATTGAAGAATATGGTCTCAGCCTGCTTCATTGTAAAGTGATGAGATAACACTTGTTATGAATTGGCACAATACAAATAAAGATTGACTGATTGACGTCAAACTGGGACTTAAGCCAAAGACAACGTTTTTCATATTTACTAATGACTAATAAAATCTGAGACATCTTTATTACTTCTGAAATATTCATTTCTAAAAAGCAATAATTCATTTAAAAGTCAATTTTAATTCTAAACATACAGCTCATATCTAAATCTAACAGGTCCCATTTCTTAATTAGGTAAAATGAAAGGTAGGAAAATCTCTGAAAGGTTTTGAAAAGACCATTTAAAGTTTCAGAGTTTGCTGAAAAACACAACATCTGTTGTTTGTTTTCTTTGGTGCACAAAATATACCCGTTAAGAAACTAAGACAAAACTCCCTGAGCCTTGAAAAAGCAAGAAGGGAGACCAAGAAGCCCTTTGCTGCTGACAACACCTTAAACTGCAGTTGCTGCACATGAAAAATGTGGTAATAATATTTGATTATAAAGACATTTATTTGATGAGAAATGATAGATGAACAGCAACACTTAAACTTAAAAAACATTCATCAGTTTGTCTTTATACTTTTTGCATACATCAAATCTGTCAGTGATCATCTGCTGCAGCCCAGAGCCACTAACAGCTTCGCATATGTCTATTTACACAAACCCAAAACAACTGTTATAGAAACAAGTTTGACTTCATGTTTCATATTCGATGTGTTGATTTGATGTGTACTAAAGAGTCAAACCCAGTGATGGAAAACATGACAGCCACAACATGAAGCAACCAAGATGACTCAAATGGCCTGGTGTAGCTGGCAGCTGTAAGGGTGGTAGAGACTGATCCCACTTTTAAAGCCTAAAATACATTCATTTAGAAAAAATAGTGTGCTACTTAGACCAAAAATATATTATATTTCAATATATTTTAGAATCCAGTCCCCTGCTCATGTCAAGAAAAAAAGCTGGCTCTTGTACAAATGTAGTTGATGATTCCTGCTGTTTGGTTTCAGGCACTTTTGACATTACTCTGCAAAATGTTTCCAGCGCAGCATACAGGCACAGACAGCCAGGATTGCTTGTTTCTGTTGTTTAAAAATGGATGATTAAGCTGATGACATTTCCTGAGTCATCTTTTAGCAAGGAAATATGAATTTCTGGAGAAATTTGTGCAAAGTAACATCCTCTGCTCTGTGGATGAATATCAAAGCTGTAATCATGCCGTTTTCAGGCTGATACAAATCTCTTCAGCAGATGTATTAACATTTAACTCTCTCCTTGTCATGTTTAGCCACTGAAGTCTTCTGAGTATACTTTTTAAAAATCTGAATTATTGGAGACACCATTCTGGATGTTCGTGTTCACTCTTTTCTTTTTATATCCCTCCTACAGCGTCTCCTTCTTTTCCCACAAATTCCCTGATTATTGACTCCATCGTGATTTATGACCACACGTCTCCCTCTGTATTTTAAATTAGCTTTCTCTATCATACATGTCATGGAGTTGAATTGAAACCTAACATGTATTTCTTAAATCCTACCTTGATCCTCCCCTGCTCCCCTCCTAGTATAACCCTTCAATTCATCAATATGACGGACTGAGGCCATTACCTGGGCAATGAGTCCCTTGCGGCTCCTCCGGGCGTTGTGGAAGCGCTTGATGAAGAGTGCCAGGAACTGCCTCCTGATCAGCCTCCACCCGGTGATGACTGTGGATCCCCTCCCACTGACACTGGTGTTCCTCTTTAAGTCTGGACATTAAGTCAGAGGGTTATTCATCATCAGTGTGTACGTAAAAAAGCTGCTCAGTGTGTTTTCGAGCACAACTAATGGGCTGATCAAGGATATGTTGATCCTGTCAGCTGCTTTTGCTCATTTTTCAGCAGAAAGTCACTTTTTACAAAATATCTCATCAATAAAGACATGTAAAAAAATATATATTAGAGCAAAAAAAAAGAAGTCTGATCTTTTTGAGAGAAAGTTTGGTGTTGTAAGATCAAAGTTACAATACTACGGGACAAGGTTGGGATTGTCATGAGACAAACCACAATTAATTCAATAAAATCCAAACCACTCATGATATGATAGTCTTTTCTGAATAACTACAACTCTATCACCTTCTTATTCTTATAATGGTATCACTTCACCCTTGTGACATTGTTACTTTATTCTTGAAGCATTTAACCTTATTTTAATAATACCACAACTTTAGTATACAATGGAAAAAAACCTTACTGTAGTGTAACTTCATCTACAATTTTTTGGCTTTTTTTTGTCTTAGTTTAAAATTCTCTATTAAAAAATGTTTTATTTACCCCTGTCATTTTATGCTTTTTTGGCAATTTCTAAAATTTGTTTTTGTATAACTAACAACTTTCTATGATAAAAAAAATATACATATTAATAACACTTTAATTTCATGAAAAGCACTTTAGCTCCACTTTGGTAAAACACTTCTGTAAAATTCATCATTTTTCTATCTAAGAAAATCACAATAACATCCTTTACTTTCATGATTTATTGTTGAAGTTTTTATTTGTTCTAAAAGAAATTACAGGAACTTGAACATTTTGTGTTGAATTAATCATCACTTGCTGATGAAATGTATTCGTTGTATCTAAAAATCATATCCCTTTGCTAAAATAGCTCTAACTTTAATAATGCATGACTTACAACTTCTGCTTAAGTGAAACACCAATTTGTTCTTTTCATTCTGATGTGGACTCAATAGAAAAAGGTACAATTACATGTATAATCATATAATTAATTGAACTATTCTCTAAAAAAAAAATCTTCTCATATTTTTATACCTTTATTTGTAAAATTTACTCTTCTTGTATAATTTGCAACTTTCTTTTTGAATTTTACTACTTTACTGCTGTAATTTTTCCAGTATTTTTGTTTAATAGACAACTTTCTCTGTAAAATATATACAGTATATGCTTTTGGACCAGCATGCCTTAATTTGTGTATTTCTTCCCCTGTTCTTATACCATTTACACCTTTTGTTTAAATTAAAAACTTCTTTATGCTTGTAATTTTATGCAACATTTTTACATTTCAACCTATTATATCCCTAAATTTTTATTTATTTTGCTTTGTTTATAATAATCTTTCATCATTCCAATTTTCCTATGAGTACTGTTTTTTCTTAAAACATATTTTTGATTTGTAAGATTGTAACTATGTTACTGTAGAATTTAAATCTCCCTCATGACAATTTGACACCTTTATTGGTAATTATTCTGATTTTGCTACATTTTGGAACTTGTATTTATTCTGACATGATTTGCAAATATTCAAAAGAAACCGTGTTTTTTCTGTAGTTCATGCTGTTTTTATAACATACTGTAGTTCTACTTTTTGTTTTGTATAACACTCAACATTCTGTAGTATGACTTGACTTAAAACTTGCTGTTTAGTCTTTATTATGTTTAATTATCTTTACTCTTGAACAAATTACCGAAATTACTGCTCTGTCTTTTTGAAATGTAGGCCTTTATTAGCGCAATATTACAACTTAATTTTCACATTACTATAATTGTAATCTTTTACTTTAAATAATTGTCTCTCTTTCCTGCTTTAAACTTTGGTGGACGTTTTTGTTTACAAACCCACTCTCTCCAGGAACAGTGTTTAAAATAATAAATCCGTCCATTTTTACCGTAGTCATTAAAATTTGATTGAAAACCATTTCCATGATGAAAAACACTGGAAAGTGATTTTCTCTCTTCTTTCATAAGAGCTGAATTGAAAAAGGTGAACAGACAGGTGAGATATTGCTGTACGGACTGAAGACAGAGCTCTTGTTTATGCCTCCCTTTCATAAAAGCCACTGAGGTGAAACAGTCAATTAGAGGGAGCGCCACATGAAGTTCTTAACTGTGCAATTTAGGGTTTGAGGGAGAAAAACAGACATTTGCTGGCATAACAAAAACTATAATTGAGGTTGTTCAGATAAAACAATGCCTACCTTCTACTTTGCTTGTGAATTTCTCCTTCAGATCTGCATAAAACCAGAAAATACAAACAAGAGTGATAGATAATTTATGAAAGTCTGATTTTAAAAGAAAAGGAAAAAATGAAATAAGCCATCCTTCAGCCAGCTTTTTGAATACTGCGTGTTTAATAAATGAGAAAATAACTTGATGGTAAATCTGGAGAAACTTGCCCGTCATTCCTGAGACTCCCTCTGTCTTAGAGTGGACGCTGGCGATGCTGTTACGCTTGGATTTGCGGGAGTTTCTCTTGCAGTCTTTTACCGGCAGCTCCTTTGTTGCTGTGGGAATACAAATAAGATATGTTGTTTTGGCCTGACCCAATTTGGGGTTATAAATAACAATAAGAATAGCTACCTGCCCTGCAAGACGCTGCATTATTCCCTGTAAAAACACAAAACCAGGGTGCTCGCAGGGTGGAATCCTGATTTTAGCAGGATCCACTTCCCTATACAAATGTAATTTATTTAGCGTTCCTCAGCTCCTTCCTTGTTCTATACTGTCACTTTTCTTTTTATTTGTATGAAATTCTTGGACTTTATATCTGATTTTTGATATTTTATTTTTTGGTGGTTCAGTATTTACCTTCCATTGTCTCTTGGGTGTGGTTTTTATAAGCCATTTGCAGGCTTTTTTAAATGTGTTTTATGTGCATTGTCTTTCTTTAACTGTGTTAAATAAATAAAAAAAAAGAAAAGAAAAGAATTAAAAAAAAAATACATTTATAGATCACAGTGGAAAGCCGTTTTAAGAAAGATTCAAAGAAAACATATGAATGAAAAGTAGCAGGAGGTAAATCTAGTAAGAAGAAAAAAGATGGATGCAAAATGCAATATTGTGTCTTTACCTTGATATTGATCGTGGCTTGAATTTTACTGTTCTCAAATATGCTTGTTTATTTCATTACAGGTTTTTTTACTACTTTGACTTGTTACCATTTCAATTCTAACCTAATGCAAAAAGGGTTCAAAAGGCTAGAAAAGAATATATAAAAGAATATATGACGCGCCATGTCAACTTTTTTTTACACTACAGATCAGTTTCCACAGCCTTGGTCTTTTAAAACCTACTAAGTGTATGTTTTTTTTCAGTCCTAATGTAATGCATAGTGTTGTATGAATGATGAATGAAACAAACAAATAAATGAACAACCCAAACACAAACTTTTGCAGAGTTTATACTATATAGACCAACGCTGACAAGCATGTTTCAATCTCTTGATGTTTGCAAGCACTCAACACAGAAGTTACAAAACTGTGTTCAACCAAAAAAATTCAAAACAGCTTATTAAAAAAATAATCTTTGTGCCTTGTACTTGTATTTTACCTGATTTAGGTACAAGGAAAAAACAGGAATGTAATAGCAGTAGACCTCTAAACCTTGACATGATTCAAGTAACAATGAAGTAGATCTGATACCTGCCTCCATCCCAAACATTGTTTTGGACACTAAATGTTGGGTAATTCCTTGTTTACAATAACCAAATAAAATGTAACTTAACCCCTGCACATTGTCCATATTGCACAGATATATTGACAATGTTCTGGGGATGAGACCAGGGTTCCCAATGCTTTTAAAATCCAACATTTCACACAAAAGTTAATTTTTTCCTCTTAATGTATACTTTCAAACTTTACTAGCATTCAATAAAGGGTTATTAGATGTTTCATTTTATCCAAGTGTAAAACATGACTTCAGAAATCCAAGGGAACTAAATAAAACTAAATAAAAAATGGCTTACACTTTACACTTCATATTTTAGTCGACTAAGTTTAAAGTAGATTTTGTCGACTAAAATGTTGTAAAATTTCATCAACTCAACTAAACTAAAATTAAAACTATTTTGAAGACTAAATTATCAATAGAACTTAAAGATATTTTAGGTAAAAGACTATAACTAAAACTAAATTAAAAAGTGCTGTCAAAATGAACACTGTAATGCTGTCCTGAGAGGGAAAGAGTAACAGACATGAGAGCGTTTGCACACTTTTGACAAGCATCACATTGCTGCCATGTTTCTTTCCAGTGTTTTTAAAGCAGCCATTAAAATCACATAAAGATAAAAATGGTCTTATGCCAAGGTCACAGTACACCTTTTATGCTGTTCTGATGTCTTCTATTTCAGATTAGACGAGCACGGAGCCATAAAGTCTTGCTGTAAGTGACGACACGGTTGTACCCAACCTCATATTACAGTCAATGTAATGACAATGGAAATCCTGTGGTCTGATAAAGACATTATTTAAGGTGCCAACTAACATTTGAGAAGTCAAAGAAGAAGAAAGGTAAAGAAAGGTAAAATATGAGTTTTCATGTGTTTTTTCCCCCCTAAAATATTCAATTCTATTTAAAGACTTTTTAGGACTTTGCAGCACGCTGTGTTTATGGAGGTAAATATGGATGCTACAAATGTCAGCATGTGTGTATCAGTTTTGAAGTTGCAGCAGCTGCTACCTCTCCACAGAGGTATGTGTGAATGGAGTCTGAGCCAGGAGCAGTTTTGCCTGCAGTGTGAATGCAGCCTTTGACTGGAGAAGGGAGAGTGAATATTTTCTTTTTATAAATGTATTAATTGCCTCAATAGAAATTTCAGAATAGTACCATACTGCTTTAATTACAAAAAAACAGATGTTTAAGTTTAAAATGTGATCAAAAGCAAAAAGCATTGTGTTAAACTGTTGGAATTATTACCAGTGTTGTCACTTGAGTGAAGCCAGTGGACTGTATTTGATAAATCAGTGTCCACGCCGGTATCTTCAGCCACTTTGAGAAAAATCTGCAAATAAACACATTGTGTATTATTAATACAGTATGTTATGAAGGCTCTCATGTTCTCATTAACAGGATGACTACAAAATAATACCACAGGGGATGCTTAAAAGTTGGGATAATAGCTTTTTCTACCGGACTGGACAAACTCAAATTTACTTGAGCAAAGACAGACTGAATCCAAGTCAAGATTCTGGTTCCAAAAAAGAGCATGGTTGTACCTCCACAGAGACCCCAACCTTTATTTGAGGACATGCCAAACAGCCTTTTCAGTCGCCCTGACCTCTTTGACTTCATTTATTAATTTAGGCTGTATGTCAAAATAAAAAAATCCACATATGTATGGAACATTTCCAAGTCACTTCCTCTTATTTTATTGTGCTGCAGGTGTTAAATGTTGTTTAAACGTCTGCCCTCTATGTGAAAGATGCAGCAAAATGTACTTCACTTGAACGTGCTTGCACACTATAAACACACAAAATAAAGCGACTGCTATCATAAAACTTTCAAAAATACAAGCAGTAAAACAGGTTTCTGAATACATTAACAACAGTAGACGTTAGAAAAGAAAGACCGAGCAGAAATCTCAGCATGTGGTGCATCTCAAGAGTAGTCTGACTTCAAACGAAAACATGGACAGATAAAATGACCTTGTTGTGTCTGAATTTCCAAAACTCAAAAGGAATTATTTACTTTGCCTGCAGGCCACAAGTGTGTGATTCATGTCGGAGTTACACGCTGAGAATTAACTAAAGTCACTCAACTTTATGAGCAAAGACGAGCGTGCACGCCAAACATGCCGTGTGAGTCATTTATTCAGGAGAAGTAAGACTGTATATGGTGGGTGTTTGATCACAATGACAAGTGGGTAGACTACTTTTAGAGCTACTGGAAAATATTTAAGGTGTCTTGTGGAGCATTATCATGTAAAGAAAATAGAGGGAAGCTGTTCTGAACTGAAGGACTTAAATTTTTTAGATGAAAGACGACAAAATGAGCAATTTACTGGTGATTAATCTAAGTGTATGAGCATCCAATATGGAGTCCCACAGGGCTTGGCTCTGTGACCTAAACATTCAGTTTGTGTATTAATGATTAGGGATGGGAACTGATAAGATTACAATGCCATTAACAATTCTGCTTATTGATTCCTACTGATTTTCTATGTGGAATAAAGTTGGACATCACTGGTTTTCAGTAGAAACAACATCAAACACGACACACTTAATATTCACACTGTGCTGTGATGAAAAGGCAATTGCAAGTTGTTGGTATTCCCATTTACTGAAAGTTATGCAGTAGGACTCTTTTTTAAGAAAATAAGACGCTTTGAACCTTTTGGCCCCTCGTCTGCCCTGATTTTAGACTTCTTTGTTATCATTACTGCCTCTGATGAGAGCATAAGTTTCTGGATTTGTTTCTTTCCATTTGAATAATGTTAGCTGGATTAAGGACAAGCCACCAACAGCCACGTTGTTTTATCAGGAGATCTTCAAGATTCTCCCTCATGAGGAATCAGTGGGGTCCTACGAGGTAGTGAGAGGTGTTTTACTGAAATGTGGCCTCCTGTTTAAGTAACACCAGCGATTGTTAAGAGGCCAAAACACCAAATATCTGATCAGGAACGAGGGCCAAAAAAGTTGATTGGGACATCCCTGTAGTTTTTGCTAGCACCTTCCCAGAAGCAAAAAATGAGATGATCTGCAAACTTTTCTGTAATATAAAACCAGAACTGGATTCTTCATTTAGGTATCTCATTATACAAGTTTTAACCTGTATGCATGACCAAATATTGTTTCACATTGCTCCAGGAACTTTGCTTAAATGTTCTTCATATGTTTCTCAAGTCACAGGTTTTAAATTAGAAAACCCCTCTTCTTACCCCTAATTTTAAGATAATCAACTACTTATTTCTTCAGCTGAAGATTGTTTCCTCAGGCCTTTATGTAAACTATTGTGAAAAATACTTTAAAAAATATATATTAAGTGGAGAATATCTACATTATGGAGGTATTTATAATAACAGAGAAGGACAGAACTTTTGGCACAGAGATCATGAAAACATTTTAAATAGAAACCTTGTAAAATGCAGCAGAGACATTTGTGATTTCTACATATTTTGTTGTTGCTACAAGGCTGCTGGGGTTTGAGCATGGCCCCATACAGTGGAGTTTGGTTTGCTGTTCATCCAAAATTCATAACTTACATTTTGGTTTTCTGTTTTTTTTCCAGTTTGGGTCCTAGCAATGCTTTTCAATTAAAAACATACAAAATTCCAAAACACCACAGATGCTGGTTGTTCATATGAAAATAGGGAGTAAAACCACCACAAATTAGAGAAATTATATGCTGTGATTTTGAGCTACACCTAAGTTAAAACAATCTACTGTCAATGAGGCTTAAAATGAAGGAGAAACAGATTTTTTTTCCCAAGTTGCAACACAAGGAAGCTATCATCTTCAAAATCTGTCATTTCAAAAGTCTGTGTGTCAGAGTTATGAGAGGAATTAGAAAACTGTCTATAGTGAGGCATAAAAAAAAGTATGGATTGGAAGGAGAAAAAAACACAGATAATTGATATAAAGTGTTGGTAAATCAATAAAAAAGGAGAAAAAGAAAAAATGGACTCATGTTTGTCTGTCTCCCTACTTTTTTGTCTCTCTCTGTGTATGAAGGCTGTTTCTCTATGTGAGTGCATGATCTTATATCCGGTGGGCTTGTCAAACCCACGCTCAGCGTACCTCCTCCAGTGTGGTGTCAGAGATGCCGTAGCTGGTCAGGCCGAGGTCAGTCATGGCCGCGTCTAGCTCTTGGAAGAGTAGAGCGAAGGCCCCATCTCTGGCTCCACCATAAGGCAAGACGTAAGTGATCTCCTGACCAATGCTCTCCAAGAACGTCGCCTCAGGGACGTGGCGCCGCACAAGTTGACCTACGGCCGACAAGTCTGCTGGACGGAAAGAATCAATATTATTAACAATATAAACAGAAGCATTTGTAAATTCCTGTGTGTTTATTTTAAGAAAACGGCTTATCAAGGTGATTTAACAGCCAGAGAATTCAACAGCACAAAGAAACACTGACGGTCATTCACAGCAACTTTGTCCATGAGGTGTCTGAAAAAGTGTTTTTAAAAGAACTGATTCTTTGATATTTATCAACACCTCTTTGAAAGAATAAAATGTTTGTAACTCGTAAAATAACCAGTGACAAGGATAAAAATAAATATACAGTTCAATTTTTAAACTGAAAATGCTGCAGTGACCAAGTCACAGAGAGAGGCAGTGGTGGGCTGCTTCCCATGTCTTTTGAATTGAGCGAGGGTCTTTCACCTCGGCCTTTTCCTCTTATATCCTCCCACAAGAGAGGTATGGGGGAAAAGCAGGAAACGAAGCAGAGGACGGAGGAAAGATTAATTTAAAAGAGACATGAGATGTCTTCCCCTCTGCAGTGTCACATGAAGCAAAACCTGGTTGTGATGACGGTAAGAGCTGATCAGTCAGCAGCCAGTCGTATATGAACATAAGTTCAAATGCATGCTGTATTAATTCTAATTAAAAAAATACAACACGTGTCTTATCTCTTTATTTGGCCTTGTTATAAACACCTGTGCATTAAAAACCGGTTTAAATTTAGCATTTTTGATTGATAGATTTTGTTTTTACAGTAATCAGATTTTGGTTCTTGTGCTTTATAAATAGGCTTTGTGTACTTGTTCAGTATGTCATGAAGAATAAAGTTATAGATTTGGTTTTAAATCAGAAAAAAAACAATCAATAACCAAAGACAATGCTTCTGATAGATAATCAGCCTTAACTTAATATGTTTTATGTTAAAGATGTGAAATATTGCTTTGGGAGTGTATAATATGCATAAAGTTCATTAGTCCCTAAAGCTTCAAAAATCATATTAATTATGAGAATGTCTTCTGATTTTACCACCTTGGACAATAGGAAACTTAAACATTTATTTATTCCAAATCTTGATTTCTGCTGGAAAGAAACTATATAACAACATACTGGCTGCATCCTGCCCTCCCCATCCCCCATAGCAGTCAATGGTGCCACTGAAAGCCTCATACATAAACACACTTTTAGGGTAAAACTACACAAACAAATATGTTGTCTTGATTAGATGCTACAGTTTGACTCTTTTCAGTGTTTAACTTTTCCTCAACAAAGCCCCTGTGTTTCAAACTATTTTATGATACAACATACTATATAGGCTACATATCCTGTTAGATGCCATGTTCTTCCCTGCACTTGATTTCACCAAACACAAATCAAATCACATGAAAGTCAAATATTTCTAATCTGTGTGCGCAAACTAATGAATGCCACCAGTAATTAGGCTCAAAGAAAATAATACAGACTGTCCAGTTTGTTCTGCGCACGCAGTATCTTGCAGAGAAATTGAGAAAAACGATCATGCCAAACTTAACTGACACACACAAACAAGTGAGATCCTGTGTGTTTTCTGTGGAAATTTTATCGGCTGATACCGATACTGAACTTTTTAGTCTGATATCGGCTGATAGCAAATCAAACTGATAATATCGTGCATCCCTAGTACGTAATGCATCGTTTGGTTTGGTTTGAATGTTCTGTGATGCTCAGATCTAAGCATCAGCACATTTCATTCACGAGTATCTTGTGTTTTTTAATGTGTTACAGCAGAGGAGAGAGATTAAATGAGAGTGCTGAAATTACAAAACCCAAAACCAGTGAAGTTGGCACGTTGTGTAAATCATAAATAAAAACAGGATACAATGATTTGCAAATCCCTTTCAACCTATATTCAATTGAATACATAGCAAAGACAAGATACTTAACGTTTGAACTGGTAAACTGTGTTATTTTCTGCAAATATTAGCTCATTTTGAATTTGATGCCTGCAACATGTTTCAAAAAAGCTGGCACAAGTGGCAAAAAAGACTGAGAAAGTTGAGGAATGCTCATCAAACACTTATTTGGAACATCCCACAGGTGAACAGGCTAATTGAGAACATGTGGGTGCCATGATTGGGTATAAAAGCAGCTTCCCTGAAATGGTCAGTCATTCACAAACAAGGATGGGGCGAGGGTCACCACTTTGTGAACAAATGCGTGAGCAAACTGTCGAACAGTTTAAGAACAACATTTCTCAACGAGCTATTGCAAGGAATTTAGGGATTTCATCATCTACGGTCCGTAATATCATCAAAAGGTTCAGAGAATCTGGAGAAATTACTGCACGTAAGTGGCAAGGCCGAAAACCAACATTGAATGCCCATGACCTTCGATCCCTCCCTACTGCATTAAAACCGGCATCACTGTGTAAAGGATATCACCACATGGGCTCAGGAACACTTCAGAAAACCACTGTCAGTAACTACAGTTCGTCACTACATCTGTAAGTGCAAGTTAAAACTCTACTATGCAAAGCGAAAGCCATTTATCAACAACACCCAGAAACGCCGCCGGCTTTGCCGGGCCTGAGCTCATCTAAGATGGACTGATGCAAAGTGGAAAAGTGTTCTGTGGTCTGACGAGTCCACATTTCAAATTGTTTTTGGAAAGTGTGGTCGTCGTGTCCTCCGGACCAAAGAGGAAAAGAACCAGCCGGACTGTTATAGGCGCAAAGTTCAGAAGCCAGCATCTGTGATGGTATGGGGGTGTATTAGTGCCCAAGGCATGGGTAACTTACACATCTGTGAAGGCACCATTAATGCTGAAAGGTTCATACAGGTTTCGGAGCAACATATGTTGCCATCCAAGCAATGTCTTTTTCATGGACGCCCCTGCTTATTTCAGCAAGACAATGCCAAGCCACATTCTGCACGTGTTACAACAGCGTGGCTTCGTAGTAAAAGAGTGCGGGTACTAGACTGGCCTGCCTGTAGTCCAGACCTGTTCCCCATTGAAAATGTGTGGCGCATTATGAAGCGTAAAATACAACAACGGAGACCCCGGACTGTTGAACAACTTAAGCTGTACATCAAGCAAGAATGGGAAAGAATTCCACCCGAAAAGCTTCAAAAATTGGTCTCCTCAGTTCCCAAACGTTTACTGAGTGTTGTTAAAAGGAAAGGCCATGTAACACAGTGGTAAAAATACCCCTGTGCCAACTTCTTTGCAATGTGTTGCTGCCATTAAATTCTAAGTTGATGATTATTTGCAAAAGAAAATAAAGTTTCTCAGTTCGAATATTAAATATCTTGTCTTTGCAGTGTATTCAATTGAATATAAGTTGAAAAGGATTTGCAAATCATTGTATTCTGTTTTTATTTAAGATTAACACAACGTGCCATCTTCACTGGTTTTGGGTTTTGTAAGAACAAACACTGAAATTAGCCATGCCAATAGGAAAACTCCAGCTGACCAGCATGCACTGCTTTATAAAGTGAATGCGAGCTGCTTTTGCTTTTGATTTGATTCATGCAACACCAAAAACATATAAATAAAGCCATTTCATAAATCCCCTTTGCATCCTGTGCCTGGATTTTTGGTCAGAATAGCAAAATATGGACTGACATGCCCCAAATCGCTGTTCACCACACTCCCACTTCCTGCTATCAAACTAAGGCCATTTACCTTCCATTTCTATATGAGAAAAAGGAGATTTTTCCCAAAGACACTATGATTTTTATAATTTTGCGATTTTGACAGCCCATGTTCTAACACAAAGTTGACTCAAATGAACCTTCCTAAAAAAAATCAGTAAAGTTAAGTATTGAAAAGTGGCAGTATAATAAAACAAGATCTCAACACACCTAATGCAGTGACCTTTAAACACACTGAAACACATCAGTGGACATAATTCTCCTGCCTCATCCATCCTGCAGCCAGGTCTCACTGAGAATCAATCAGGACAGTGTTGCAGAACACACCGCATCCATTATTGATCCAGAACCTCTCATACATAATTACTGCAGCTTAACAACCAGCAGCTCGCTGCTTTATGAAGAAGTACGGGGATCTGCTTCACACATTCCACTAAATTATTTGTGAAAATGAGTGAGTGTTTGTTGGTGTGTACGGTAATAAAGAGAAATGTGCTGTCACCAGTGGAAATGAGATTACTTTTATCACATTATGCGGTCTTGAGTTTGACCATGATGTTCAGATTCACACTGAAGATACATATGTTATACTCTGGCTAAAGATTATTGCTCATGAATACTTTTGTTTTAAAGACCACGGCTTAAAATGATCAAAGATGATCAAATCTACAGCTGCATTAATGTCAGTCTGCTGATGTTTGTTTAGTTTTTAAACTCTTTTACATATTGTCTGAGTATTTAATGAATAATTAATCTGTCGGCAATGATGTGAAGTTTGTTGACAAGTGTAAATCAGAGAACTATTTGATTACGAAACAAAACACAATGATCATAATGACTCATGTGTGGCATTAGTCATTTCTTATAAAAGCTCTAGATATGGCATATTTGTCATCATTTGTCCTTTTTTTGCTATTCTAATCAAGTCTCATTCTCCCCTTTATACTTGGGTTGTATTATTATGGTAATTCAGTCTGTTTACATTTTTTGGGGGGGTATTTTATGAGGCTGAATACTCAGTGTGGTTGTATTTTAGATAAGTAAATAAAAATATGAATTCAATATAAAATAATTTGAAAAACAGGGAATATGCATATTACGAAGTCATTCTCAATAAGATAATGTGAGCTGCACAAAGGGTAATATTGTAGGCCAGATTTCTGATTTATGCATCACATTTTTTAACCAACTCTTCCTGTTGGAAACATTTTCATGTATTAACACCTGACAGAATGACAGTGTCTAAGCATGACTTTTTGTTTGTTGTCAACAACCAAAGGATATGAGGACAAGAAGAATGAGAACCAAATGATAAAAAGCAACAGACAAAAAGAGTACAACATGTCTACTGCTAAAAAAAACAGTGTACAGAGCCAGCATCTGTCCATTACATTAGTCCATTAGCATCTCACTCTGTGTCATACTTCATCCATTTTCTATCAAAAACATAATTTCTCAGTCCGAGCTGAAAATTCATCGTCTATAGACCACACTTCCTTTGTGATTTCGAGCCACTATTGTAAAGATGAAGGATCAGGTTTGCACCAGTTTCTTTTTATGACCCTCTTATGTGTTACCAACAGAATTTTGGCTAAATATCTTTCATCAGCATTTACATATAAAATTATATTTCCAAAGTACATCACTTCATACTCAAGGGTATTGCATATCCCAAAATACTTTGAGTTATTTCCTGTACATTTTCAGGAGATGGGTGTAATTTCTGGCCTCTGCAGAGGATGCAGATGTGTGAAGTTCTTTCTTGTTTCCACAAAATCTGGGCTGGTCAGAGGGTGTAAGATTCACACAGGCTGTTTTATAATGCTAACACCTGCCCCTGTTCTGCATCCGAGTTTTTCATGTCTGTGAAGATGGGATTCAAAGTGGTGCAGCGGGTAATGCTGTTACCTTAAAGCAGCAGGGTTGCTGCATCAACTCCCTGGCCCTGAGTGAGTGAGTGAATAGTTGTCTATGTAGACAGATGTCAGCCCTGTGATTGGCTGGTGACCAGTGCATGGTGTACCCTGCCTTTCACCCATTGTCAGCTGGGATAGGCTCCACCCCCTTATGATCCTAATAGGGATAGGGTGGTATAGATAATAGTTGGACGGAAGCAGGACTTTGGAGACAGGCATCTATGCGGGTCATATTTTAAAGAATAACAGGAACAGACAAAAATAACTCTAAGATTGCGCAGCTGGATCCACCTGATTCAAATGTCAGGCAGGTCCAATCTACAACAAGCAGCACAGCCCAATCAGCATCCTTTAGAGGTGGAGGTGGGAGGTACCACCGAGACGACAGCAGGAGGTACAAAGACTTGTGTAGATTCTAACAGCTTCAGTGGCAGTTTTATTAGATCTGGACCAAATTTCTTTATTAATTGAAAAAACAGATAACAACACTGAAAGAACAGATAGAAAGAATATTTTCACTCCTTGTCTGACATGTTTTGGTGAGAGTTTGCTCTGCAAAGTGGTTTTGCATTTTGTACTTAGCATCTGACCAGTAACGCCGCCTACTACATTATCTGATATATAATAGGCCTGTAATAAATGTTGACAGAATGATCGTTCAATCACCTGCTGAATTTGACAGGATCTGCCCTCTCAAACACTTTCTGTGGGCTGTTTCCACACAAAAGTGAAATAAACTCTGGATAGTACATATTGAACAGTCCATCTGGTGTTTCAGGTTCAAAAAAATTCAGACCCGACCAAAAACACAGATCTGAGCATTGAGACTTGTATTGTGAAAACACTTAAAGTTATGATAAAGGTCTTTTTTTTTCAAATATGTGGTTGGCCAAGAGTTCCAAACTCATTTCAGCCAATACAATGACCAATACTAGGACAACAGTATCTCCTTCTCTACAGTTTAACTTTTTTGTGTGATTGTGACTGTGTGTATGTTTTAGAAACAGAAATAAAAAGACAAATATAGAATGATTCCAAAGGAAACTGCAAAAAAATTACTTTTTAAATACAGACATCCAGAGATGGAAATACTGAAAGCAGTTCTGTTGGATTATATGTGCATTATATTTAACATATACATTTCATAGTTGCAGTTAAACAAAGCTTTGTCTCTACAGCTAGCTAGAAGCAGCCCTTTAAAAACCTGCTGACAGTGACTGTGAGCTCTGTTGTACACTTAGTAAAATCAAGATCATGTCAACAAATTTCAATTAATACTCCTAATTAAACAGAAATGCCCATATTTAAATTAATATATCAGCAGTTAATACTTCATATCTGCTGACACCAGTTATTAAATTCCTTTGTACAGCACTTATCTGCAGATAACATCTTTGCTGATAATATTGTGCATCCCTAGTTCAGATATCTGTTATTTCCAGATATTCTCATGGCTGTATTTCAGTATTTACCAAACCAACAATCCGATTTGAATCTTGCTTTTATCTAAGACATTAAAAATGCACTTTACAAAGTATGAATATTTGAACAGCATATTGAGGATCCTCTGAGTGGGAAAAAATGTATGAGCTAATGGATATCAGCGCTCTTGCATTGTGCTATTTGAGGCATGTTATGAAAATTGTCTTCCTGTTTTGGAACTGTTCCCAGACTCAAGTGTTATGATAAGGAAAGATTTTATACATGACTATCTTGTAAATTTACTGAAGTTTATAAAAGTTGTTGAAAAGATGTTTTTCAGAAATTTCAGATTTGGAAGAAGTGCTCTTGTTTTTTTCTATCTACATCAGAGATTTAAGTGTTTAGGTTTGATTTAATCCTCATAAAGGTTCTTGTGGGGGGTGAGCATGTTTTACCTGAGGGATCCGAGGTGTCCCAACTCTGACTGCCAATCCCATCATCTGGGCTGCTCCCCCTCGTTGGAAAGCCTTTCTCCTGGTAATCAGAATAGGATTAGAAAGACATTAAAATGTCTCACCACTGAGACCAACTTCTGTCATTACCTTTATGGAATAAAGGATGCCACAAGTTCTGATTTAATTCCATGTATTAGTCCAAAGGTAATGGGTCGACCTTTTAAGTAACATGAAGTCTTTTCAGCCTAAGACAATCCACACAAATGGAGATTATATTCTAATTTTAGAAAGGGCTGAATAAACCTGTTCTCATTTATTATCCAACATTTAATCACATTGAATATGATGAGCATGATCAAACTTTGTCTTGCCCTGTTTCCCAACTTATATCGGCTTTGTAATTGCAAAATCTTCCACTAAATTACAAAGTCGTCATCATGGAGAGGAACCTGTTCTGCCCACAAAGGTGTTTGCATGTTTATTTATTTATTTATTTCGAACAAATGAGTCTGCTCACCTCAAAGAGCTCGCAGACTAATGGTAATTGCTCGAGCCCCGCTGGCATCAGTGCATCTTGTTCATTTGCTCCTATTGATTAAAACTAAGTGTGCAAGGCACCATTGGCGAGCAAATGCGAGAATCACCCCTCTCCCCGGTGACAATTAGTATCATCCAGCACGTAGGCATTTGCCAATTCTCATGCTGGGAGAGACTAAACACAGATCATTATGGGGGAGGGTGGCAGGAGAGAGAGGGATCGCTGTGGAGAGTCAGAAGAGGCCGTGTTCAATAATAGACGAGAAGGAGGTTACTGTTGTGTCAAAGTGAGACAAGCTCAGGTTATTTTCTTTATACATGCAGACACTAAAATGATCCCACGGCTCAAGTTAGAGCAGCTAAATTATATAAAGTTCATTTAATGAGGCTTATGAAGAAAAGTAACTGCATGGCCATTTGAGGGTCCTAACTGGCAAATGATTTTAATCTGAAGACAACTCTATCATGCAGTGACAGACTATATTGGGCGTCTCTACAAACAGCACCTGAGAAATATCCAAGCATCCTTGAGAAGTAAAAACCCTACGGTGGCCACCAAATACCAGGAACCTGACATTTAAAACAACCTCATTAACAAACAATCACTTGCAGCATATTATAGCCTTATAATTATTATCAACCAGCAGTGCCTAAGATTTGAATTGTACTGAAGGTAATGTCCAGATTAATGATAAATGGTGATGTGTACCATAAAACTTGTTTTAAGTCAGTGTATTAAATGATGTGTTGTATCTCCATACAAGTGAGTTTTTCTGGCACTGTCTCTTTGAGCTGGTCTCTTGCTACCCCAATCTAACTTCAGAAACCATTCAGTGTGATCTGATAGCACAATCACAAGCTGTATTCAAAAGCAAAATACAACAAAGTTCATGCTGTTCTTGCCTAAATGTAGTATGCAGTACACAAACAACTGTGAAATCTGCAGTATGCAAAAATAACCGGATGCCAACAGAATCTGTTGTTCAAAGTTGATTGGTCTGCCTTGCAAACAGTTTCCTACAATAAGCCCATTTCTGCTGCCATTTCCAGATGCAAGCTTTACATCCCTGTAGCACTTCACCTCCACTCGGAATGCTGCAGAACTGAATGGGGGATCGAGTTGATTCTCATTCGCTCCTTTTTGAGAGGAAGCATCAGAGGTGTAATATAGCAGCAGGAGTCAGGAGAGCTGTGATGGAGAGTCTCTGCCTTTGTGTATGTATCGTGAACTTACACAGATATCACACCCTCATGGAACAAATATGAATGTCTTGAGATGTAATGATGATGGAGCTTCATGGCAGTGCTTTTGCACTCTGAAAAGGGCGAAGTGTCAACTAGACGAGTCAAAGTGGTAGACAGCAACAGCCGATACTAGCCAGCAGTCTAACATTTTCCATGTATTGAGGTTTTCAGCTTGTGCAGTTGGCCTGGGTTTGATTTCTGCCAATAGCCTATCTTCCCATGTGTATTCCCCTGCTCCCTCACTCCCTTTGGACTCAAGCCACAGTTTCACCACCATCAACAAAGACTAAAGGCCTAAAAAATTAAAACAGGGTGACTGGGCCACTTGGATGTAACTACCTTTAGTTCATCCAGAGTTAGTAAAATCAATCCAACAGGTTCAGATATGATTAAATTATTGAATATGCTTAAAACAGCCTCAATCCCAGCTTTCCATTAAAGGCTCAACGAGACCAATAGTCTTTATTAGAGAGTTTACAGTGACAAGTATTTCGGGGGGCCCTGGTTGGAGTGTGGTTACTTTGATGAAGACTGAATTTCCATAATTTGCAGAGGGCCAACAAAAAGTGGACTACAGGATGCAGTTGGCCCCCAGGCCATAGTTTGGACACCACTGGCTTATGGAAAGGGCATTAGCATCAACACTTTAGAATTACAGTGCAGCAACAGGAATTAAACCTCAGTAAATTTACATTTTTCAAGTCGTCACAAAGTCATTACATGTTTTACAGGTAAATGTTAAGCTGTATAACTCATGGAAAGCCAAATAAATCACCGATTAGTTTTGCTTTTTCACTCCAAACCATAAATGCATGATTAATTCTGATGCATTAGCCCTGATCTGAAATCAGAAATCGTCTCAGTCGGGTCTTGCCTGCTGCAAAAATTCATCTGAACATGAGGGCTTCTAAAACTCTGGATTAGAAAATACACTGATGTTAGCTGACCATCCACAAAATTCAGAGGGTAATACCTACGGCAATAGACTGACTCAGCTATAAAAGAATAATATGAGGTTAAGGGGAACAACTTTTAATCTTCCTGGACCTTGAGAAGTCCTATAAACTAGAATACCCCCAATTTACTTGAAGTGTATGGGCAATAACCACAGACTTCATCTGCTGTTGTTCCTACCTCTTTGGCCTGACTCTGTATGATACCATTACGCTGAGCTGTCATCTTCTTAGTCCCCTCCCGCACCAGAGTGAGGTAGTAACCGCTGCCAAAACATTTCTTCAGGAAGAGCGAGGAGCCGCAGCAGCGCATCTTGCCGTGGGAGATGATGGCAATGCGATCACCTAAAATGTCCGCCTCATCCATGTGGTGTGTCGACAAAATGATGGTCCTGCCTGAAGAGAGCACAGAAAGACAGACTCAACTGATATTTCCGAAAAGTCGACAATGAGAGTGTGTCTGCAGCAAAGTCTATGAGTTATGAACGTCATGTCTGAAGTAAGGAAGAAAAAGTCTGGACTGCAAGTCTTAGAAAAGTTCAAGCACAGACTGGAAATCAGAAAATAAGTAGCACTTCTGAAGCTTTTTCCTCTTTGGACCTTGTTTGTTTTGACAACTGTCGCCATAAAAAAGAAGCTCCACAAGAAAAGAAAGCCTCAGATCAAACATGTTCAAATGAAGCCAATATCACAATCTGTCTCTGCACTTATCTCCTTCTTGCTGATTCCACAGTGTGTTTTTTTTTTATCCAGGCTTATTCGCGTGGCAACAAAGCAAACTCCAGAGGAGAGCGTGGGCGTGAATCTGGGACAAAATTTAAATCACGATAAAGGCCACCCTAAGCCTACTTTCCAGCATTTCTATGAGAGCCCATTTTACTCCAGCTCGATCTTTGTGCTGCGATCTTCTTTTGACTCGAGAGGCATCAAACCGAGCGCTATTGCAAAAACAACTACAGCATGTGATGCAAGGTTATTCACAGGTGTTCTAATCCTTTCATACCATGCTGCATCAGATAGCACATATTAATTATCACATAGCCCAGAAGCAAGAAAAAAGGGACTGCATGCGTAATGAAGACACAGCATGTTCATGTCTCTGCAGTCAGCATGAAAATAATATCACACGAGCAGAGGGTAACTTTTGATCCAGTCATGGCTAAAAGCACAAAACATTTAACCCCAGCCCGTTAATATTAGATGACAAAGAAGGGAACCAGCTTAGAAGTCAAACACTTGAGAAGCTACTGGGAGCTCAAGAGAATTACATTTTTATAGAGAAGAGAAAAACAAAAAGGAAGTCAAAAAACTGTTACAGAAGGTGGATTTTGTGTTACCTATTGAAATTGAGTTAAGCATAAAGACAATTAGGAATCAAGTACAAAAAAAGGAAACTTGGAGGCAGCCTATGAATCAATGAAACAGTACAAGGATGGAGGAAAAAGAAAACGTTAAAAGAAACTGGGTACAGGGAAACATTCAGAAATCAGCAAACCTGGTAAAAGACTTTACTGGAAAAAAAACAATATAAAAAAGTGGAAAACATTTCTAAAATCTATGAACCAGGCCAATGGAGAGTGCTGGTCTATATTTCGCTATTTTGTTGATGAAAATTCTCCGAGCAAAGCCAGATGCAAAGTGCAATATCAGCCTAGACTATAAAGTAGGTGTGTTTTGGGTGTAACATGCACAAATGAATAAGTGAATGAATGAAGGCTTTATTCTGAACATGTGAGTAAAAGAAAAAAAGAAACAAACAAACAAAATGGTTGAAACAATTCAAATCTTAGATTAACATGTCTGAAAAGCAGTAGGAATAAGCATAAGCTTACTTAATCCTGCCTATTCCTCAGTGTTTTGAAATAAACTAATATGAAAATAAACCATGAAAATAAACAAAAAAAATAGATCAAACCAAACAACACAATCATTTAAAAGTCTGAGCGCTGGGCCTAAAACTGACAGACGGGTCAAGTGGAAATTAGAGAAGAATCTGCACATCTGCACCGAAACGCTTTGCACCAGACATACGATAAAGCTATTTGACTTTTTCCTCAGGATTCCTGTAAATCCTTTGTACGCCTCAAATGGAGTAAAATATGCATTTTAGATTTAAAGGTCATAAACTGTCTTGAGGTCTTAAATTTTAGAGATGTATTTGAATGGGTACTTTAACATGTCTTTGTGATTATGCTAAAGTTAGAACATAGCAGCATTTGCCAGCGTCTTTCAGACAGTGCCCAACAAATTTATAAGACCACCACCTGATGTAATGTTTATGCCACAACTGCCCTAGATTTACAGTATTGGTAATTACCCAAACCATTTTTTATGTTTCTGTGATGGTTAATACACCAGTATGTAGGGCTTTAACTCTTCAGAGTTCCTTTAATAAAATCACTCAATTGTCTCGAACAACAAAAATGTCACCTTCTCAATATCTGCTATAAAAATAATATACATCATTTTTTCCACTAAAAGAGTCTTTTAAAATTTCTTCAGCCATGAATAAATATTCCAGATATTAATTATATCTTTTACTCTTTAAAGGCCAGCACGCTTTCATATCTCCACTACTTTTTTCATAAAAAACCCAAAAACATATTTTCCATAACACACATTTTAGTGAGTAGTAATAATTATCATTATTATTGTTACTAGGCCCTGAGATGGGATAATGATTGGTCACAACTTTGATTTTGATTAACTGATATATATTTATTTATTTTGCAAATTTGAGCCTTATTCAGTCAGCACAGCAAAAATGACTTAAAAATAATAAAAAAAATGAATGGCAAAAAAATATCTCTAGGATGTCTTAAGGGTAAACAGAAGTAATATTTCAATGCTAAAATAGATATTTTTATGGTTGTAAATTCATTTTTAAATTTACTGTTCAACAAAAAAGAAAAAAAACGGTAAAGCACATTATTTTTCTTGATTAAGATGTAAAATTATAGTTATTTACTTGCATTCCTGAATAGAAAAATATTTTTTTGTGGTTGAATATTATTCTTGTTTAATTTCTGACTTCATTAAACAAGCTCAAATTCATGTATAAAAAGGTGAATTCATATTTTTTCAGTTTCTCACTCCTGTAAAAATATTTTCAGGTTTGTTTTTTTGTTAAACTTTTTATTTATTTAAAAGAGCAGGATATACATGTTGCACTGTTGTGTTTATATTGTATCTAAATGAAAATCCAGAAAATGTGGAAAGAAACAAAAAGATCTGATACAAGATTGATTTTATATATGGGTCAGAGTAAAGGATAAATAATAAATGAAAGAAATTACATTTTGTCATTTATAATATTCTCACTGTCATAATACTCTAGGCCTATCGGGAAAATGACAAATAATGGGTTAAGTGTAAACTAAAACAATGAGAATATAAACATTTTCAGTTTTAAACAAGGTTTTGTTCTAGTTTTAATGACGAGTGGTGTAAATAATTTGTTAAGCACTGTATGTAGTCACAAACCGTGAACAAAAGAGTAATGATGAGAATTAGGAAGATTCAAGTATGACAAGAATAAGCTTCAGATGTAAAAATATGAGGCTTCTCGCAAGATGCAAACACAAAGAACCAAATTAACTGAGTCTGACATGAAAAATGACACACGTTTAGGTCTCAGCAGGTTATTGAGTTGATTTCTTAAAGTGATTAGCAGCTCTCTTCCTGACACTTTGACCCCAAACTTTGAATTCTCTTCAGGTGCCTTACGAAAAATAAGTCCTTACATATTTTCTTCCTAATGCCTGACCTTAATAATTTTCTGTGGTAAATCGTGTCACAGTAATTTCAAATATATTGCAGTGTAGCAGGTGGCATATTCTCACAGTGTGGTGCCTCCAGGTGCTCTAGTTTCCTCCTCAAGTCAATGAACACACACACGTTCTGGAAATGATTCCCACTAAATCGCTCAAATGTGTGAGAGCGAGCCTGATTGTCTGTCACCTGGGATCAGTTTCAGCCAAACCAGGAACACTTCAAAGCCTAAGCAGGTATCACTAATGATGAATTTACCTTCACTAACTTTACTTTAATACAGCTCAGCGCTATGATTTATCTTATGGTGTATATACATAATATCCCCCCAGCTTTACCCCACTGCTGTGAAATCCATTTCTATCAGCTTGATTTAGAGGTTTGGAAGTAAAATAACAAATTCCAGATTTTCAGCCTCACTTTGCTCTTCATAGTGGAGTACTACCAATTTACCTGAACACACCCCAAACTCCTTTTGATATATCACTTTGTGCTGAAATGCACTGCAACAAACTATAAATCAGAAAACCTTTGTGGGCCATCTGCAGTCCAAACACATTTATTTTGCTCCCAACTCACAGATGATGCAGGCCCATTTGATTTATCTTATATTTTTTTCTTGTTAACCACGACAAATCGCCAGGAAATTCATGCGAGTTTGAGCGTACCCTTTCAAAATAAGTTGGCTCAGTCAAAGCAGACCTCCAGGAGTCCCCACCACCTTCATCAGCACGCCATTTTTTTCCTCCATATGTTAAACTGACTCGCTGCGGGCATTCATTCAGCTGAGGCATTTTGCTGAAGTTTATGTACAGAAGCATCCAGACTTGCTTGGCATCGCATAAGGCTGATATACTTAACCAAGAAGGGATGGATTTAGTAGCTCAGTTGATAAAGAGGAGGTGGGGGGGGTGGGAGTTGGAAGAGGAGAGAGTGAGCAGAAATAGTTGGCCAAGCAGAATAGCTGCAGCTAATGACCTCAGAGCGTGTCCTTGTCCCGGGGATAATGTGACCTGTGAGGATACAAATTTAACTAACTCAGCCGCAAAGCTCAGCAGAGCACCTGACCTTTCTCAATAAACAGCAGCAAGTTCAGGGCAAAAAGGGGGAAAACTCCAGCCAGTCAGCTACTTACTGAGAGAGCAGCCCCTCTCCGTGTTTAGGGATTAATACGCTTGGTGTAGCACACCTGTCATCTCTGGAGGAAGCTGATGTGATGTGAAACCTGCTTTTCTAAATGAAGCCTCTCCACGTCTTATAGTCTACAGCCGTGCTTCGCTCTGTGGCAGAGCAGAGAATTGAGCTGTATGTTAGTGTCGGCTTAGCTAAAATACTCCAAATAACTCTCACATGCTGTCTTAAACAACATTGAAATGAGAGGTGGATTTTTTTCTAATGTAATATTATTAAGTAGACAAAGTACTAATGTCCTCTGTATCAAGTGTGTGTGTGTGTGAGTTCTGGTATTTATATTATTTCTTTTTTTGCTGATAAGTGAGGTGATCATGGACTAGTGAAGCTCCATAATCTCCACCACGGCCACAAACATCAGGGTTTCAAAAATAAATATTTTCGCAAATAACTGATAAATACTCTTGATGATTATTAATAAAGCTCTCAAAGACCATTGTTAAAAAATATCTGTCTCATCTTTAGGCTTCTCCCTTCTTTCTTCCCCGAAAAACTTTTTTAGCATCATTCTTTGCATCACATTTAGTCAAAGTCATTTACATGAATTTTCTTTTCAAATCTCGCAAAAATCATCATCATGTATCTAGACACTGTTAAGTTTTTTTTCAATATTTCTCCTTAGCATTTTAACTTTTGTTTCCTTTTTTCTATGAACTCTCTATTTCTCACTGCTTGTACACTTTACTCCAAATAACATCATGCTTTTTTGACATCTCAATTTTATGTTCTACATTTATAATACCTCAAAATTTATTTTTCAGTACATTGACTTTTCCTTGATATTTTAACTTTCTTATCTCAGAATTTGTACTTTTTTCTTGACACCTAAAACTCTTCTCTCCATATCTTATCTTTGATTAGTGCTTTTTCATTTCTATTTCAGGTAGTTTGATGCTGAGATACTGATTAATTTATATATTTAGTTTCCTCCATTTTTAACTTTTAAACATTTAGGTAACACGGTTACTACATGCTCCAGTTACTATATGGTCTGAAAGCAAGAATAAAAAAGAAAAAAACTGTCTCCTCATTGTTTATTCACTGCGTAGAACACAACATAGAAGTAGTAAAAGGTAGTTACATTTACATTGTACTGAAATGGCACTTTTTTATTAAGATTACTTTTTATATCATTTGCTGCTTCATCAGCTTCAAACTCCCATGAGTTAAGGCTTTTATGTGCAGTTGAAACTCAGATGTGGTTGTAAAGACACATAAAGTGTGGACGATAAATTCTTCTGTTTGAGAATTGGGTTAATTTCTTTTATTATGTTCCAAATATTACAGCTGAACATCTGTTAATATCTCTCACCACCCTCCTCACACTTTGCAACATGTTTTATTGATGAAGTTTCTTTTCAACTGTTTGCATTTTTACCCCCCCAAATAATCTACATGATGAATTTATTTTTTTTACCATGAAAGAAACAGAGGCTGGTGCATTTTTATGCCATTTGTACTGCAACATTGGCTCCAACCCTACATTAATTTGCAGCCCTGGGAGGAATGTATTATGTATTGTGGTTCAATTTTTCACTACTGCCTCAGAAACTCTAAAAATGCATGACCAGCAATCAGAGGCTGCAACAAACAGAGTTTCAACAAACTTTAAATCAAACGCATAGTGCTTTATAGGTTAGCATGGCATAAAAACACATGTTAAGTTACACTAGATTTTAATTTGAAGTCAATATGAAAACTACTTTGTTAAGTACAGGTCATACTATAGCTACTATTCTTTTAACAGCCTTATTTAAAGGTGTGAAAAGAGCACAGAAATTAATGAATAAAAATACAGTGCTCAGCATAAATGAGTACATCCCTTCAGATTTGTCAGAAAACCTTTAGTTTCCTTTCAAAATCAACATTTTCTATGGCATACTATACCACAAAATACTCCCCTAGATGTGGGCCATTGATCAGAAACAAGATTTTTTAAGTTGCACACAAAAAAGTATTTTTCTCAATTTAAGATCAGGATGCAAAAATGAGTACACCCCAATCAAAAGGGTGGGAGCAAAGCTTAATTTTAGTTATCATATTACCCTTATTTTCATCTTAAGGTAAAAAAAAATGCTTTGTTAAACTCAGCTTTGTCAAAACTTTGGAAATTGTTCTTTTGTTCATTTAGTTATTGATTAAAACATTACTTTTAACAGGGGGTGTACTCATTTATGCTGGGCACTGTATCTTCTGAATCAAACATCTTCATTGTGCCTGTGTCTCCATGAAAGTGTGGCATCAAGCTTGGAATTTAAGATGCTCGGCACAATAGTGATCTGATTAAATGTTTGTTATGTACTGTTTGTGGTGTATTGGAGGTGCATGTTTGTGTTGTGTTGCAGTGTTACCACTAATTAAATCCTCACAACTAACTTGAGGGATGTAGATGTTTTTTCCTCCAGTTGTTACAAGGCCACAGATACAAGCTGTTCATATGAAAGGGTCAGCTGTGGAGCCTATAGTAAGGAACATTTGTGTATCAAGTGTAGCTTTGTTAAAGTCATATTAATATGGCAGTAAAGCCCTTATGCTGCTCACATAAAAGGATAAAACCCCAAAGCCTTAGAGGCCTAAAATGCTTGTTAATCAGTAAAATTGCTAATTACGATCGATAAATCAGGTTCTATAAAATGATGCTGTCGCAGCAAAAACACACAAGGCTAAATGTATAAAATCTATTATATGAATGCCATCCTAAAGGCCCATTTTATATCATAATGACTGGGGTAATTTCAGAGTAATCAACTTCCCGTAATGAATGATAATTAAAAATTCATAATTTTCTAATTTCCACTTTAAATCTTCACCTTCTGCGGCATTTTTCTAATGACACATGAGAAAAGGCAGCGTTTTCAATTTACTACTTAGCATCCTCACATTAAATGCACGCTGAGGGTTTAATTTGGATTATTAACACATCTGCCTCATTGTACCTTCAGCATTTTTAAGACCAAATAGGATCCAGCTAGACTGTATCAAAACAATATCCTCTTAAGGCAAGCTGGTCAACATGGATGTGTGAAAAACACTTAATTAGCTACCAAGTACCACAATTTCAGCCTTAAGCTTTTTTTTTTTAATACAATAAAAGCTGCCTGTAGCCTTTTTTTCCGCTTAATGACAAACCTTAGTAACACTGTGGTGCAAATATGAGCGGAGAGGCACAAAACATGAGTCATTCAAGAAGCCAGGATGTGGGTGTTCTCATTATAACAGTTATCTCCACCTCCCAATTGGAGTGAAAGGGCTTGATTAGAGAGAGAGAAGCTAATGACACAGCGAGGGCGGGATGTCACTCAATGCACATTAAACATTTAGACATCTGTTGAGCGAATGTGTTACTATAATGTCCATGCCCTGCTTACTGCCACTGGCAATCTCTGAGTATATAAGGCTAGAGGGGTACAAGCTGACTGATATGAAGACAATTAGGGACTCTGTTAAATAGCAATGTCAATTAAAGCGACTGAAACTCACTTGTCTTAACTTCCATTTCAATCTGTTCCAGTACAAATTACGATTTCTCTCCACCCACGGCAAAGTGTCACAGAGAAAGAGGCAAAAAAATCTTCCTTCTGTCTTATTACCTCGGCTCTCACACAAGATGTGCTCCAGTCTTGACAGTAAAAAGTTCACCTTCACCTTGCATCAGTTGGGGAAAGTTTTAAGACAGATCAAACGTGAGCTCTGCGCTTTCCAGTCAATTCTGCAAACATAGGCAACTTCAAAGTCTTGGCCGGAGCCTTTGGTTCCTACCACTGATCTCATACCTTGTTTGTACTTTAACAGCAGTTCCCAGATACCCCTGCGGGCGTAGGGGTCCACTCCTGCGGTAGGTTCATCCAGGATGACGATTTTTGAGCCGCCGACGAACGCTATAGCCACAGACAGCTTCCTCTGCATGCCACCTAGGGAGAGAGAACAAGCTACATCAGCTCTATCTAAGTGATTTATTCTGCTTTGGACATGTGTCGCTATGACGGAAAATGTAAAAAATTGCATCTGACACGGACTGGGGACCTATCTTTGTACTCTGTAGTAGAGATCTGACAGTAATCTTTGAAAAATCCAACAGAGCCATCCTTCAGCATTAGCCTTCAGATGTAAAATGGACACAATATTGGGAAGTGATTGTGGAATAAATGTGGCGAGCTGCAGGATTTTATTGTCTCCTGCATGATGTGCAATGATTGATCGCAGGGAGAGTAGGGTTATTCGGGGCTCCACTCTCAGAGCCGGCTCTTCAAAATGCATCCAATGTAGTGCTAATGTAGTGGAAATGTCAGCATAGATCAACCCTGAAAGTCATATTTCAGTGATTTTGCTCACAAGCAATCCGTGACTGGGGACAATTTATCAAAAGACTTGCTCTGCTCCCCCACACCTGACAATGAATTACAAGTTGTGACAAACAGGTAAAGTGCGTGTGTGTGTGTGTGTGTGTGAGGTGAGAGGGTCTCAATGCACATGTTCAGGCTGAGAAACAGCATGACAGGGTGGCTGTATTCTGAACAAAACAGATAATCTACTTATGATAATTCTTCCAAAGGGAGGCGAAAGAGCACTCACAGAAAACACATTTTTATTTACGCATAATAAAAAAGAGAGCAGCTAAAACATGCGGACATTACATTAGGGCTGAGTAAAGTCTAAAGTATTTAAGACATGGATATTTTTCAAAATAAGATTTAGAGTATGACCTTTACTGTTTATATCGAGGTTGTTTATTTCCTTGTTGCTATTTTAAAAAACACACTTTTTTATAGTTGGATTATTTTCTCAACTTAAGATAGTCAATGGTGAGTGAATGGCGATGTTTACATGAGAGCTTAAATCCCCCTTTAATTCAGAATAAAACCTAAATCCTCTTTAAAAAGATTAAAAACTACCTCATTCTGAATGATAAAGACCATTCAGAATAATTACGAAACAGGAGGCTGGTTTATTCTGATTTTAAATCTGAATTGGATAATTCCTCGATCATGTATACGCTCACTCCGCTTTAAATGAATTCCGGTCATTCTGCGCATGCTCGTTCCCTTGTCCTGTCACGATGACGTACATTTTCCGCTGTGACGGGAACAGGATGGCCGCCCGAAGCAAGCGATGGGCTCGAGCTGAGACAATTTATTTCATTAGATCCTTAGAAGATTTGGAAATAATGAAAAGAGCAGATGGACATAAGCATAAAAATGCAGACCTTTTTAAAGTTCCCTGACAGCGTCTCTGTCAGGGAAACCTCGTCCCCTGACAGAGATGCTGGAGACGCTGAACTGGAGTTTGTTTTCTTCCGGTAGACGTAAATACGTCACGTTTGCCCCCTGTCCAATCAGAACCATTCCCAACCCTCAGACCTTAAGCGGAGTTGAATAAGGCAAATAAACGTGTTTTCCATGTAAACCTCAATTCAGAATTACTATTTCCATGTAAACGCGAAGGAGAATACTTTAATTCCGACTTATTTAATTCTGAATACTTAATTCCGAATTAAAAAAACATCATGCAACCATGGCCAATGATTGAATCAATGTCTTAAAACAAAATACAACCCAGGTCTTATACTCAGCAAAAACCATGACCCGGGGCCTAATGTGGCCTGCAGACCTCTTTAAGTTGGCTCACAGCAAATCTAAAAATAAAACAAAATAGGCCCCACATTAAGACATGAAGCTTGTTCAAACACTAGGATTATTGCAGCTAATGGCAGAACAATTGTGCCCTTTTACTTCAACATCTGCTCTGTCTTTAACTCTGTTTTTTTGATTATATTGTGCTGATCATTCTTGGGCTATAAAACTCTCAGAACTACATAGCTTTGTGCAGTTTGTTCATGTTTTGTGTCTGAATATAAAGATAAACCATCAGCATCTCCCCTCTTCGCTGTACAGTGTGTTGTTCTCTAACTGACCTGAAGCAGATCCCATTGTCTTTTTTACTATTCGGCTTTGAATCCAGCATGAGAAGTATGTGGTCTCTGTTTCTGTATGGCCTCTGTCTTCATGTTTTTAATTTTTCTTAATTGTCTTCCATTTTAACTCTCCATTTTTGGGTGTTTTTACGTATTTCTGTGTGCCTCTGTTTTCTGTTGTTGACTTTGCTTTTATAGTTTTATATCTGTTTAATGCCTGTGTAAGTGTTTGTGTTTTGATAAATGAAATCAAAACACTTGTCAATACAAAGTGTTCTACTTTTATTTTTTTAAGTTTGTGATTCTGATATTGTGTCAACTATTCATTACCCTATAAAGACAAAAACAAAAAAATAACAAAAACAAGACATCACATGTAATACAGTTTAACTAAAAAATACAGTAACATGATTTCCAGTTCTTATTAACCAACTGTAGTTCTCATGTAAGGACACACCTGACAGGTTCTTCGCAAGATCTTTCCGCTTGTGTGGTAAACCAACATCATTAATCATTTGGTCCATCTCTATTTTCACTTCCTTTTTGCTGCGTCCTTTCAGCCTGGAGTAGAAATAAATATGCTCCTCCACTGTCAACCTGTGAAGATATAAAAAGCATCTGAACAGCCGTTTGATTGACATGTGAGTGGTTTTGAGTGTCCAGAAGGGGCATCACCTGCCACTTAATCATACATAAGTGTCAGATATATTCATATGAAACATTTCTGCACTGAAGAGATGCTCCAGCATCATTCTGAGGGCTGTGGAAATTTGATTTCACCTTACAGGTGAAAACTCAATACGTCGTAATATCTGCCTCTCTGTTTGCATGAATATTTTAACTCTACTTAATACAGATGCTTTGACTGTCCCGGATTAATATTAATGAATGTAATTTGCTAGTGCTTAGCCGTAATTATGATGTAGGACTTTTGCCGAGTTGCAGGTAATCAGTTTGTGCAGAGAGAGAAATAGAGGGGACTCCAAAGGTGAAATAAAAAAATGAATAATAGCGAGGAGTGATGCTATTAAGAGAGAATTAGGCAAACAGAGTGAGTGAAGTTCACGCCTTTTTTTGGCTAAAAATGGCAAAGTGATAATGATGTGTTGATGAAACATAAGCATGAATATGATTAAACTGCACTGTAATGATCTCCCTCTTTCTTTTCTGCTCCTCTTTTTTCCAAACACTTGAGGCAAAACATGATTATACCAATGACCAGTTGAGTGCGAGGACGAAGCAGCTTCATTTTACTCACTCATTAAATAAGACGTTGTGCTGTGGGCACATCCCCAAGTACTTTCGGATGCTGTCCATGTCTGTGTGGATGTCGTAGCCGTTAATGAGAGCTGTGCCAGACGTAGGTGGGAAGAGTCCCGTTAGAATTGACCTGCAGAGTAGAACAAATAAAGCACACAAAGCTGTACGAATTAGCCTGACTGCTTATTTTCAGATCCTTAAGAAGTAATATAAAATGAAAAACAGGGCGAAAAGAATACCTGCAACTTAAGAATAGCTGCTTGAGCATAAAGGTAAATTAAGATTGATTCTCTGCTCAATTTGAACACATTTGTCAAAAGGTGCTATGTCCTAGCTCACTTCTGAGTTTTATTTAATACACTTGAAGAAGGAGGAGAAGGGTTTTATCACAGTGGCTGATAAATTAGTTGTCGCAAAGACTAAGTGTGTGTCTCAATTGGCAGAAGGGTATGGGTTGGGCCCTTATTTAATGGGCCATTCATGGGCCCCAAAAAAATCTTGATCTGTAACTGGAGATTAAACCAGAAACTGACACCACTACCTTTCTGCTACCTCCAACTCAACTTATTCAACAAACTGTAAATAAAACAGTGTAAGCTCAAGTTCTTACTATCTGTAGTAAGATTATATCACCAGTTTAAAGCTGGCATTCACTGTCCAGAAAAGTTTACTGATTATTTTGTTCATTTTTTTCTCGCTTCTAATACGTTTAAAAGGCTGTACTGAACTGTATCTGTTAACAGGATTCACAGCAAAACATCATCTTTTTAATTTAATAACTAACAAAGTACTCAGAGAACTGAAACTGGCCTTCAATAATTAGTATAAAAACTACTCATTGCAATGAAATTCAAGTATGGCATAAATGCATAATCAGTTTTATGCAACAAAACACAGAAGAGATCCTGGCTTTCCTCAGTGAGCACCACACACACCAGGATTTCTGATCATAAATACTGAACTTGCTTAATATTTAAGATTTCAAGCTGGAGTGGCCAATCATGGAGGGTGAAATCACTCTCAACACATATCACACAACAGGATAATCAGGTAAAATAATCTGAAGGATCACTAGATAGTCTTGTCTTTGCTGACTTGGTCAGGAGCAGGGTTTAAATATATGGAGTCACCAACCTGTAGATCTAGATCTATTGGTAGATATCGTTGACATGTCTGGTAGATATTTAGGATTATGTAAGTTAGGATTTTATCTGACCCACAGGTTGGAAGATGCCATTTACAAAATAAGTATCTGGTGGATCCATTTGGTATTAGCAAAACATCAAGACAGTAAAAATGTGTTTTATGCTTACATTGTTCCAGTCTTCAACATGAGTCATGAGTTTTGTTTTGTATTTGTTGGCATAAGTCATAAAATACAAATGTGGCTTCAAATCAACTGATTCTGTATTTTAATTCCTATATCTATAAGCATTGATGGATGAAAGATCGCATCAACTGACTTCTTGCTCAGGAAAAATTAAATAGCGGTCACTGAAAATTAAAAATTTGTTGAGGTTTCTTTGGGTGGGTAGATCTACCTGTTTCTATTGACATCAAATGGGATCTTAAGTTGAAAAAGACTGGTGACGATTGTTGTGGTGTGTTTTCCACTTGAAGTAAAACCATACTACAAAAGCACTCAGAGAGCGCAGACCTCGGCCAAGCAGCTTCAGTCCACCTCAACACAATCTCCCAATGACAAAGTATCCGTGGAGTTATACGCAAAAATGACGAAAATGGTCCTATCTCGCAAAGTTAAAGAACCCTTTAAAAAATTCCTGGAGCCGGATGGTGATCCGGATCAGTCCCAAAATCTAATCATTTGTTCCTTATCCCATTCAATGCATTTCCTGAAAATTTCATCCAAATCCGTCCATAACGTTTCAAGTTTTCTTGAACACAAACAAACAAACAAACAACAAACAGACAAACAAACAAACGCCGGCAAAAACATAACCTCCTTGGCGGAGGTAATAAAAAGGAATCTAATATATGTATGAAACACCAGTACTGGTAGTTGGCTTCATTGAACTGTTTTTTAATCACTGTTACATTTTTATGTTATTCTGACAACTGTTGCCTTTTGGCATTGATTTGTTCTTTGTGTTTTGTATCTCACTTTAAATGCCTTTAACAAGACATCCTGCTTAGACACTTTATTTTGCATTTATAGAGTGAGCAGAATCAAAACAAGAGAAGAAAAAGAGTCTGGACACACTCCTGTCAATGACTAAGCACACTGAAGGCGTAGTCTCTCCTAGCTTTGTTACTGGCCTTCGTGGAGAAAGTATTTAAAGTGTATCCATCAGGGTTAGCCTACACAGGTTTTCAGTGTCAACAATGTCAAACACTTGACACTCCTGATATTCAATGAGTAATGCTGCATAGATGAATGCTTCTGCATTTTTTTTTTATAATTTGTGCTGACAGCCTTTGATGAGAGAGTGACATCTTTGATTGGCAAGGTATGCAGAACAAAGTGGAAGGACCTGATAAGCAAAAGACAAATGATTCTGATTCCCAACCCTACTCTCAACAATATTGCATGTGCTAATGCACTTTTGCTTGTGTTGGATTTGACAAAACATCAGCATGTACTCTAAAAAAAAGTTGAACTGTGCTGCTTTTTTTGTGTGTGTGCACAAACTCAACTGTAGCATTACACTTCAGAGACAGATAGATACAGTCCTTTCAAATGGGATCCACACAGAGCTTCAGTGTGTGGCAGAGTCCTTCCTCTGTCCTTCTCTGTTATTGTGCTCTGTTATGTTTGGTTACAGTCGCTCTGAGCGGATGTCTTCCCTTCAGCCCTTAGTCTTGCATCACTTGCTCTCTCTCTCCTGCTCATTCTTCCTGGGCCACTGGGTTTCGGTTATTTCTGTCATCCCCAAGCCCTCCAACCTTTCAACTATTTTCTAAACTGCAATTAGATAAGTCCCAATACCAACACAATGGCTGACTCTGTGTGATAAATGTCCTCTCATAGGATGTCACACTGACAGCACTGTAGACTACATTAACGCTGCTGTTCAACAGTCTGGATTGGAAAGATTGGTCTCACTCATGACATTACATGCACAAAAGGATAAAAGGAGATAACATGACTCACATTGTGGTTGTTTTTCCAGCTCCATTGTGGCCAAGGAAAGATGTGATCTGATTCTCATAGAAGTCCATACTCAATCCATCAACAGCAACCTTCTTTCCCGTCTTGTAGATTTTAACAAGATTGCGGACTGAGACCCCTGCTTTCATATTTGGTGGTGGCTTCTCCAGATATGCTTGAGAGGGACATGGAAACATTTAAAACGCACAAAAACCAGGCCTGAAAATTCATGCAAATCTTTAAAGTTTAGTCACCATGGTAAAGAAAAACTGCACTACTTACAGAAAGACAAAATTCACAATAACACTTCTAATTACATTGTTATTCTGTAACCATTCATGTCATTTTCTACAAACAGTACTGATGTAAACAAAGAACGGACATTTTTAAATAATAAGGCTTACAAAAAGGCAAAGTGATGCTTTTCCTCTTAACTCCCCCTTTAATTAATTCTGTTAAAACACATATTCGGCCTTTAGAAAGTAAAAAAAAGACAGCTGAGCAGAGAAAAACAAAAATAACAAACCAACGGGCCCTGCTGTTAATTGGAAATATTTTTTTTCTAACAAACTCCTGTCTGGAAACTCTTTTCTCCACATAAGTGTTTGGCTCTATTATCACCCTATGTGACAAATAAGGCACTAATGTTTGTTTGCAACCCGTTCCAATTAACTCACTCCCTGATTAACTCGAGAATCTGACAAATACAGAACAAGTGGCTACAAAGCTGCAGCAAAAACAGAGAGATTTTATGGCTATTTACCGTTGCGTGCTGCAGAGTCTTTTAGCAGGTCAGGGTCAGATGGGGTCTCAGAGGCCGTCCCACACCAATAAGATGCAGTAAAAGGGAAGTACCATGGTTTGGGGATCCCATATTGGCCTGGGATCAAGCATGGGGAAGATAATACACATTTTAATAACAGCTTGGCTGCAGGAAATATGGTACTGTACAATGTATGTTTCCTCTTGACAGCTTGGCACAAATCCAGTCTGCTTTAATTAGAGTCGATGAGGTAAGCATTAAGACTACACTGCTAGGAATGCTGCATTGGCGTTAATTTAAATTGTGAGGCGTGGATCTCATGCAAGAGCAGTAATTAAGGCATAAAATTTAAGTATCTTTACACTTTTTTAAGGGTTGTTGTGCGCAAACAACTTGAGCAGAAATACCTGGAAAGACATTCTCGATGTACCAGGTGAGTACCCAGTAAAGAAAAGCATCAAAGAGCATCATGACGATGGATATGATGAAAGTGTAGCGCCCCCCATCTTCTGGACTCTTGAGTATGTTGTGCCACTGAATACCAATGCCCTGTTCCTCATACCTGGAGAGGTTCTCACAGCCGAAGCCAAAGGCGACACAAGACAACAAGCTCTGGGAATGAAGAACATGCATCTTAAAGGTTAGTATTTAAAGGAGTCATCAGACAAAAAAGCAAATGTCGTAATTTCTCGATTATAACTCGCACTTGATTATAACACACACCCTATATTTTCAGGATTTTTGCCTGAAAAACACTGTACTCGAATATAACACGCACCCAAACCTTACTCTCTCAGACAACTCAAAAATTACCTTTCTTCAAAGTTTTAATCAATGAAACTTCAGTATTTTCACAACAAATACACAATTGTCTCTCTCAAACGGATGCAGAAACCCCTTTTGCTTCACGCATGCGCAACTTCCTCGATTTCTGCCCCAGCATGCTCAGTCAGAGTGTACCGACCAATCAGAGAGCAGCTATCAACATGCTGATGTCTTAGACCAATCACAGCGCAGCTATTTTGCGTCCCTTTGCTCACAAGATGGCAGCGCTCTGTATTTGCCAGTGAGTGGTAGCACTTGAGAATTAAACGATGATTACACAAAGTTAAACTAATTAAGACCCAAAATATTTGATTAGATCAGTTTAACAGTCAGTTTAATAAGAATTATGCAGGTTTGGCAGAGAAAGAGAATATTTCGGCTTTTTGTATCAGATGTGTTGCAATCGCGATGATGGTGAGACTAAATATTTATTAATAAGTATTTTGCTTGTACTCGTGTATAATACGCACCTAAAAAATTAGAACTTCTTTAAAAGCAAAAAAAGTTTGTATTATAATGGAGAAATTACGGTATACTTACTTAACTCATGTTAAAAATTACATGAAGACACTTAAATCTGCATACTTAGTGAGCTGTTGAGGCCAGGAATCAGTTACGTTATGGTGTATTCCATTTAATCTTGAAAGTCAGACTGTCTGGTTTGCAAATTAGCTCAGATTAGCTTTGACTACATCACAGGGAATGCCCAGTTTGGTTGGAATTTTCAACTTGGAAGCCTGACGTTTTTCAGGTTTCCCCTACTTTACCAGCTTGCAACTGGGATGTAACATAATTCCTACAATGAACATCCAACTACCAAGGTGAACAGAATGCACCATTAGCAGGGTACAAAGCGAAAATCAGACAAACTGGTCTTCACTAGTAAATTTAAAAGCCAGGGTTGTCCAAACTGCGGCCTGTGGGGGCAGTTGAGGCCCGCAGGCCTCATCTGTGGACATGAGGTTAAACAATAGCTGTGTAATGTTTTGGACAAAGTCTAAATGATGCTTTCCATTTGGTTACTGAAGAGGAAACCAAGCTTCATCAGTTATGATGCTGAGAAAAGCAGTCTCAAACCAGCTTTTGGTCAACCTGGAGACAGAGAGGAGGGGGTGAGGCAGGTAAAAAGTCTCCTGACAAGCAGCTGCAGTGCACTAGCTAGCAGTCTTCACAGCCATGCCATAAATTATGATTAACTTGTGCCCTCTGTTAGAGCCAAAATGGATGACTTTAAAAGAAATCACCTCTTATCATATGTGGAAGGAAGTCTGGGCTTCCCTGCTCAGGCTGCTGCCCCCGCGACCCGACTACGGATAAGCGGAAGAAGATGGATGGATGGATGGACCTCTTATCATATGTGCCAATACAGGAGTTACTGCTCCCAGCAAAATTGCTTTCTTTGATACAGACTGTAAGTATGTGTAATTTGGCTGAAAAGTTGTGTTTTTAATACTGAGTGTCTCTCTGGGATTTAGTCCTCTCCAGCCATAGCTACAAAATACAAAAAAATAATGTAGATCACTTTATTTTATTTACTTTGATACTTACAGACTCTTCTTACTCCATTTTAATGACAGCCTTATTTCGAAAGATACACTATTACCAGCCAAGGTCAAAACTGTAACTGATCAATAAGTTGTAACAGCAGATGCAGGAGCATTATCTACGCAGGCATCGGCTAGTGTAATTGCTGTGTTGCCTTTGTGAACATCTCTAAGGACTTCAGACGAGAATGAAGATGGAGTCTAAAATGTGTGTGCAGCAAACTAAGATTTGTTGGCGCTTTCATACAGTAGGAAATTGCAAATGATGCTGTGCCTGTGAGACATAATCTGCCATGGCCTATCACTCTGCGTTGCCATGTTGCCTGCCAGCTGTTTTATCACGCCTCATTTGCTCGCAGCATTTTCGATGCGGCGGGAGCATTTGCCCGAGCTTCAGAGACAAACATCATGGAGACTGTTCGAACTGATGTTTCATTACCAAGCTGAGAAACTGAAAAATGCTCTGCAGTGACGCCAAATATCGAGCCTGGCTGCTAACACTTCTGGGCCCTTCCTGTGTTGTCCTCCGCTGCCCGTTGACTGCCAAGTAATCAGCAGTGAGTCAGTAGATGAGGGGTGACAGCAGGGCTACCGGGCACCCATCCTTGACCTCTGTGTGAGCGGCTGACAAAACGACAGGAACCACTCCTTTGGCTTTTGAGAAAAGGGCACGAGTTTGGAGACAGACAAAACAAGCCCCCTCTATTGAACAGATGTCAACACTGCACATTCAGCGGCCATTCAGCTGGCTGCAGAAAAAGAGCATTGTTGAGGGAAAGTGTAATAACAGTTCCAGCGCTTGCAGAGAGGCCATTTTTTGGCACTTTTGAAAAGAAATAGTGCTAGAGTGATGGACAGTCTCACAACAGAGACGTATATGTGTCTGGCTGTAGACGTCTTCCATGAAAATGTCAGAGAACAGAGTTTCTCTGTCTGAAAAGAGTTTCTACAGGAATGGATTTTGGCTGAAAGTACAGCAATTAGTCTATAAATCAATTGGTGGATTGCTCTGACTTTGGCAGCCATTTAGATGATTGAAGAATTGTCTCAAGTCACTTAAAAAGAGGAGATTTCTTTTCGGGACTGTTTTTCTCAGACTTGGGAAATAGCAGCTGGAATATATTTAAAATTTGGCTCAACAAAACAAGCAGTTTGAAAGCAACATTTTGGGGCTTTATTTGGATTCTAGTTTATATTTCGTTCTTCTGTGACAATGTTTTTCTTGTTTTTTTTTCTCTTTGGCTTTTTTTTAAAGATTTGTTCTATTAAAAAACAAATATCAGAGTTTGACCAAACATGGAAGGTGTGAAAGCACTCATAGTGTTGTCTTGTCTGTGCACCTGTTGTTTAAGCTAAAACCGGTAATGACAGTATGGATGACGAATCAAAACCACTTTATCATTAACCTTTGATTTATTGGTTATTACCCCTCAGAGTGTGCCTGCTGGGTAAAATACAAAGTAAGTTTGAACGAGAGCAATATCATAAGTCGGCACCCACGAGTTGTAGAAGCACTGAAAGAAAAGTGATTTAGTTTTAGACAACTTTAGAATTTTCAAATTCTGTGTATGATTATTTTTTTCTGTATTATAAGGAAATGACAGATTGACTGGATCTAACGCTGTCCAGGAAAATAAATCAATTCCTGAGCTTCATCATACGGAATGTTGGAGGGTAAAAAAATGAGCAGTGAAGTACAGTAGATAATCGGTGGTTGGTTTATGACTACGCTTTGTCTTTCGGTGACCCTCTTATACATGGCCATCTAAATTCAGATGATCTTCTGAAACTCTGCTCCGCTTAAAGACTTCATTATCAAGGACAGCACAGGGGAGAATTTGTATGCCTTGGCACGGTGTAGTTTCATCCGAGCAGAGGGAGAGGAGAAAAAAAATAACTCTGCATACACACACACACATACACACACACACACACACACACACTCATCTGTGATAAAGTGCAGGGATGAACTGGATAGTGGTTTGGTCAGAGGAACATTGCTCATGCTAATTAGAGGGCTGGAGGGCTATCCATCTAACTGGAGCAGGGGAGAAAAATGTCTGCACCAGGGGAGCGCCTCGCGATGGCACTTTGTGTAGAGATTAAATAAGGTTTGCTGTGCTTCATATGTAAAATACTGCCTAACCTGCATAGAGTTTGCAAAAGTGAAAGGACTGAAAGTTTTCAAAAGGAAACTATTGACAACATTTCAGGCACAGAGTGTGAAAAGAGCTATTTATTAAAATGGCACTTTGTATTGGCTGAATAAGGGTTAATAACATCTAACAGGATGAAATTTAACAGCAAAAGCAGTTCATGTCAGGCTTCTGTGTTTGATGATATTGTCTGCTTCTATTTTAAATTGACAAACAAGAGAAAAAAGTCATGTTGTTTACTTGGATGCCAGTACCCGATACCCCATTGCTGCAATAAACGATGCGCTTGCACACACGGCGATGAAGGTTCAAGATTTTGTGTCTTTAGTGTGTCTGCACAAAGGACAGCTTGAGGACAAATGATAGCAGCGCTGCCATAAAGGTCACACCGACAGACTACAGTGAAAGTTGAGCAATGGTGCACTATTTATCTCTATCCCTTTGAGGAAAGGAGAAAATCCCAGACTTACTTGATGAGTGTCTTTATAGCCTCTCTCTTTTATGTAAATGTTTTTTGTTCGTGTCACTTGAGCAAGTCTAGGTTGGGTTAAAATCCTCAGGTTTTTTACCAGAATGTGTCCAAACAACTGGAAAGGGATGCTCAGTGACGGCATTAATATTTAACGCACTTCCTAAAAGCCTTTGTGTTGTGATTTAAATTTCACAAGACCTCTAAATTCATCTCACAGCGTCACTTCACACCTTATTATCAGGAGAATTGTGCAGGTACGATAAAGTCGAATTTCTCCAAGATATTTTTTGACACAAGAAGTGAATTCACTTTCTTTCATACAAACTCGCGCCGATCAAGTCAGACATGCACCTGTTTTGACATAAAAAGTAAAAGGATAAGGAACAAACAGCAGCGACTGTCAAAAGTGTGATCACAGTGCAGGAAAATAATGGAGAAAAAGAACAGAATATATCTCAGGATTCAGCTCATGTCGTCCGATACAGCAGGGGGGCATATTAAAAACGGCACCAGAGTTGGAGATAAACTTACCACAGCGACCTTGGCCCCAAAACCCATGACGTCCCTCCAGGCATAGCAGAGGATGTGCGGTAGGTAGAGGACGAAGTAGAGGAGTCCGCCGCACGCTGCAGCTAAGTTAGCCTTCGAGAAGAAGACACTAATGAAGAAGCACTGAGTGATGGTGGACAGGCAGAAAACCAGCAGGAAGACGAAGATCACTGAAGGGTCGCTGTACTGAAGCACTCCGCCATACTGTGACAAAAGAGGCAAATGAAAGATAGGGATAAAAAGGAATATGAATTCAATGTCAAAACTACCAAAAAAGTAGGAAACAAGAAAGAGGATGGATTCATAAATTTGATTATTTGTGAAGATTTTTACAACAAGCAAGCAGAGCAGAAGGGCAGTGACAGGTTTGATCATCTGATATGTCTATATGATCCAATTTTCCTCTGGTTTATTGATTTAAATCAAGATCCAAACTAACGGTAATTTAATCTTCACTTCTTTCCTCTGTTGCTTAGAAGAAGGACCCCTCTTTACTTTTCTTGGGCTACATGCAAATTCAAATTCAAAGAGAATAGTTGGTGCTGATTTAATGGCACCAAAAAGAGACACTGTAACGAGAAGTTTTCGATGGTTTAATTTGGAACTTTCAAAAACTTGCAAAAACGAAATGATTGTTCTTCTGCAAATTAGTGTCTTCATTATTTTTAACAACAGTCTCATTAGTCCACAACAACAGGATGGTGAAACTCTTCAAAAGTAGAGGAAGGTCCTTCTTAAATCATTGTTAAATCATCCAGGAATCACCTTCAATATAATTGCAAGAAGGACAGCACTGATAGCGAGAGGTATCACACTGGACATGGCCCAGCTCAGCCAATAAATGGAACTCCTCAGGCCCATGATCCTCACGGTCTCCTTCAGCCTCGCCTCTTTCTCTGCAACGATGCCCTTTACGATCATGGCCACTGAGTAGATCCAGGCTAAAGTCAAGTATAACGGGAGGGAACGTGCCAGATTACGGAGGAACCTGAGGGGTGGAGGAGCCAAACCAGACAAGACAGAACCCCATTGACATGTGGTCTTGACAAATGATGTGTGGTCTGATGCCTTATCTTGAATAACATGGTGCACCAGATGGACCTTTCAACATATTTCACTGGTCCATCTGGGAAAGAGCCCATCAAAAGTGTTTGGGGAAGGCAGTACCTTTCAGAAGTATATCTGGCAGGTGATTGGATTATCGTTCCATCAATCAACATTTATTACAGGCAATCATATAAACTTTCATTAAAGCATGTCAGAAGTGGAGTGAAAATATCCTTACTATAGAGAAGTTTGTAGTGTTGGTATTTGGTTTTCATTTAAAAAGAACATCTGATAACACTGCTACTGAAGCTGTTAGCTTAGTAGCTAATTAGCATCTATGCTAATGGCTGTAGGAGCAGTCACTTCCTGCTGTCGTCTCGCTTGTAGCTCAGACTCCAACTGGGTCATCCTGATTTGGGCCGCTTACAATCATTGTAGATTTGAGCTTGGCAACTCCAACTGCTGTGCAAGGTTATATCTGTAAGGCCTAAGAGCTCGATCTGAATTCAGCATATAGCTGGCAGTCAAGTGAAATAACATCTCTGGTCTGAGTTTATGGAAACGTTGGCACTTTTAAAGTATTTATGTGCATGTTTGCATCGTTATCCATAATTTATTTTAAAAAAAAAGACTAAACAATACATTGCTGGCTGAGCTTGTTTTATTTCATAATGTTCATTGACCAACAAGCTGTGAATACAACACCGTCTATTGAGTTTACATGAGCAGTGCACCAGCAAACTGATGCAAACCACCAAGAGGAAATTACAAATTACTGGCAGCAGAGGTCCTACTATGGGGTATAAAAAATACCCCTATATATTAGTTGCTTTGCTCTAACCTCATGAAATGTACACTCAGACATCACTTTCTTTGGTCCACCTCGCTAGCACTGGGTTAAACCCCTGTTACCTTCAGAACTGTTCTCGAATTCATGTTCAAGGAAACCATTTAGGGATGATTTAATCTGTCTGACACGGTACTGTATCAGGCCAAAAGTAATATTCAGAAGATGGGCCCACTTCTGAATGCATAGCTCCACTTGATAATATATTCTTTGTTTTATAACATAATGTTTGGCCATCTGAAGATTAAAATATTTTTTTTCAATGTCCCTGCTTTGATTCCTACCAGCCCAAGAGAGAAATACATGTCTCTTCAGTTGTAATTGCTAAGGTGGTCAAATATGAAATTTCTCCTGTTAGTAAGGGTGGGCAGTATCAGTAAGTCTGATGACATTTGACAGATATCAACTATTGAAATTTTCCAGGCATGAAAATGGGTCAGGGGTGAAAAAGGTGAGAAGGATATTAAAAGCATCAATCTGATGCATTTTAGAGAAAAATGAAGTAGAATTACAAAACAGTATGAATGTATAATAAAGTATCTGTCTATACATGCTCACATTATGCAACATAAATGAGACTGACAACTTCTCTCATGAAATGCGAAATACAATTAATTTCCTACTGGAGGCTTGTTAAGATAGCTACGTTACCTCTCCTGCTGTGTTAGCTAACATTATGCATCGATGACACAATGCCTCTTTCAGCAAACTTTAATTCTTCTAGTGATATATTCCCTTTAGCTAACGTTAAGCCTGTGCCAACAGAACTTCTGGGTAACTTAGAAATACCAGAAAATAGTGAAATTATTGAAACCATCACTCACCAAATTCAGTCAGGCAACAGACATTAGCTATAAATCCACTTTCTGAATTGGCAAGGTGTCTTCTTTTCAGCTTCCAAATTTTTGGTCTGCACGAGTGAACCGCTTGTACACCTCACAAACCAATCAGGAAGCAGTACTCCTCACCTTCCCAGGGAGATAACCTGGTTATGTGAGGCCCTAAGTTTTCCATGCTGTCGTGCTTGTGATCGAATGTTTCTATCGAACTCAAGCCTTCCCCCTCCCAACCCCAAAAAAATAAAAATTCTCATCAGATCTACACGATTCACATCGTTAACCTATTTTGGCTTCAAAACAGCGAAGTTTGCCGAAAGGCAAGTGATTGTCATGACTGATTATCACTCATGTCAGTGTCAAAAACTAGTCTGTCTGATTTTGAGTGATGGGGAACCATTCACATGAAGAAAATAATTTCACACATTATCAAAACAGGGTTTTGGTCTTCTGATAAGATAAAGTCAAATGCCCTCTCCTATTTCCTCTGTTTTGGTACTCCCCAAGCCCCTGAGGGGAATATGTCACTTCAGCAGTGCTAGCTCACAGATAAATAAGTCTGCTTTTGCTGCTGGACAGGTAGCATACAGTATAATTAGTCCTGAGGACTTTGATGCTGAAAACTGCGGTCTGCTGCTGTACACAGAGTTGATAAGAGCAGTGCCACTGAGCCAAAACAGTTAAGGTGCGGGCTGTTAACCCAAATAATGAGCTGAAAGATGCTTTTAGCACTCTTTATCTGAGGGCAAGGGGAGAATTTAATTTTGTTCATGACTGTGAGCAGCTCTTACAGTCAATCAATTCACTGTCAATATTAACACAGTGATATTGTCAGTTGGCTTGTTGACTGTCAGATAATACTACTGCCAGCACACTGCCACAATGGCCTTGCTTAATATTGTCCAAAGATTCAATGATTTGACTGTAACTTGACAGCAGAATATATATAAGTTTATACCACTGTGGCATTGACACAGCAAGAAAAGCAGAGAGTTAACACCTAACTGGTATTTGGTACACTTTTATAAGTCAAAATATCATTTACTGAAGTACAAATATTTTTGTTGCTTCACATTTGTTTGTAACACAAATCGACGGGCAAAAATCTTACATCGTGCATGCCTAATTATCTAAATCTGTGTTTGAAATATTAATCTCTGACTTGTTTAAACACAAAGAAAAATGTTGGGTGCCATGTCATCAACCTTTGTTTTACTTTTTACACTTTGAAACCTAGCTAACTATTTGTAGCTATTCGTAATTTATTCATTGAGCAAAAGTAAAGACAAAAAGTGTCTGACAAGTTTTAAAGTGAAGTTAATCAAAACAGAAGTAATCACAGAGGTCAATGTTTTGTTCAACCCCTATTCTTGTTTAGCATAATGAATTCTGATTTTGTTACTTTTTTTGCCCCACACCATGAATGATTGATGGCACGTCAATTGCTGTCTTCCAACTGTGACGGTGGTCCCTGTCATTTGCACTCTTTCCATCTACATGTCCTGTCTGTGTGGTTGCGGACAACAGATAAATCAGATTTTAATGACTGACTGCAAACATGACAAAACATTTTAGAAGATTTGTTCAAACAAGGACATACAGTTTAAAGGGGACATGTATTGACCACGAAAGGTGTGCCTTTTCATACACAAAACCTGGTTTTGGCTTGTCTGAAAGAGGAGAAGAGTGTTGGCAATGTAAATGCATCCGTGGGGAAACTGAATAATTTGTGTATTGCCCCCTCTCTTTGATGAAGGAGAGAACAAGTGTAAAATGACAGAGGCCTCAGGTGCAGAAGACAGAAGTGGTTGTTGTCACACCTAATCCAGATACAGCCTTTAGATAATTGCCATTTGATTCGCTATTATTATTAATGCGCTAAAAATGGCTGTGAAATTATCATTTAGAACACGGCTGTGATCTGACTACACATCATGCTCACAGTTGCTCCTCCAAGGCACTCGACTAACTCAATTTATTGTTATTAATGTTTGCAAATTTGTTGATGGCTTGCAAACACATTAGGCTTGTGGGAAATTACATTTCAGCCAGCTGTTCAAATATCAGTTTTTATTTACCAGCCACATTTTCCAATTAAACCTCAAAAATTGATTAGGCTGATCTAAAATAACCATCCTTTTATATTTCATTAACGATACCCACAAAACAAGGAGCTGTTGAAGGATGTGCTCCATCTAAACAAGAGCAATAATAATGCTGCTGGATCGTATGTCAGCAACAGCATAAGGACTTTCTTTCTGCGATTACTGTGCGCTGTGTGGCTTTTCAAATCAATCCTTGAGTAGAGGATCATGCAGTCAGATAAGCAGGTCTGTTATATCCTACCTAATCATTGATTTAATGCAGGGATCAGCACCTGAATGTACATCCACCTCCTAGAGGGCATTTCCATTCTCTAATGATGAAAAATGATAACAAACATCCTGTGTATTACTTGTGTTAGTCACACTTTCTTTAGCCTCTTTCCAGAGAATAAAACAAACTCCACTGTGAATTTTGTTCCAAAGTTATTCCAGTGATTGATGATATTTTGACTATTAGAAGATTGTACTTTGGTTGCATTATACATCATAGGCAACATGATGCTTAGATAGGCTTTGGTGTACTGAGATTTTGTTCTTTCATAATGTTCCAGCCTTCGTACATTAAACATGGAGCTAAGAAGGCTGGTAAAAAATGCCCTGTACAGCTAATGCAAATGCTTTGATGAGGTGTTTCAAGTTTATATTATTTCAGACTTTTGCTTTAGTCAGCAAAGAGAAAGAAAAGGAGATATTAATGCTGTCTGTACTTGCTTCACAGAGAAAACAGTTATTTTGTCTCTCTGACTCATAAAAATCCAAGCAGTGTTATTAAAAAGAATAAACATGAGGTCTGAAAATACTTCTAAAGTGCATTAATAGGAGCACCTGTCTGAGCTCAAGGACTTCAGTGTTCCACTTATAGTTATTACCCTGTAAATTCAATTATGTAAAACAGAGCAGAGGGCTACAGTGGCCAAACAATACACTTTCAATGCAGCCTCATCAGTATAAAGTGAAAAACATCAATCACTTATCAAATTACATATCAGAGGCTTTCTTTTGATTTAGCTAAAGAAATAGAGGTGGTTGAATTGAATGGAATTTGATTTGATTTGACCAAAATAGAAATTTGATTGCATGCATGATTAAATTACAGACAATCATTTTCAGATGACTGATTCTGAAATTATTTATCAAGTTTTTGATAGACAACACACAGAGTACCAAAACACAAAGCAAGACCAGTATCATGGGCTGAATCACCCACAAGATCACCTCTACCCTGATTTAGCGTGAAATACGTACTTTATATTACCCTTGCTAAGGAGGTTATGTTTTATGTGTTTGTAAGTTTGATAGATTGTGACCAGCATAACTCAAAAAGTTAAGCACAGATTTTGGTAGTTTTTTCGGGAATGCTGTTCATGCCACAAGGAAGTCATGATAAGATTTTTATGGTGTGCAAATCCAGGAATTTGTACAAGGATTTGTTAACAGTGCGAGACAGGGCAGTTTTCCACATTTTCACGAACAATTCAATAAGTTCTCAACAGATTTTGATGACACTTTGGGGAAAGTTGGCCCGAGCACCAAGGGGGAAGTGATTGCATTTTGGTGGTGATCCAAATCTGGATGTGGATCCAGTCATTTTTCAAGGACTTGTTCACAGGACTTGTTGGAGAGTAGGAAACATTGTGAAGGACTCCTCACACCCTGCTCATGGACTGGACAGCTCCCATCCGGCAAGCGCCTCAGAGCCCTGCGGACCAGGACGAGCCGGCACAGGAGCAGTTTCTTTAGCAGTTAACTGCTGCACCATTCATTGCCCAGCTGCACTTTCCTCCCATCAGCTGTAAATATTCACAGATGCTCGTGTACGTTCCTGATGTGTATTTTGTATAAACACTGCATTTGTTAAGAGTTTTTCATATATAATTCTTCTAATTTTATTTAATTTAATTCTCTATTTTTACATTTACTTTTATTGTTTTTATTTGTTTTTTTCTTACCTCCTTGTACTAGAGAAAACAACTGCCGGAGTCAAATTCCTTGCAGGTCTTGCATACTAAGCAATTAAAACTGATTCTGACAGTGCCAAACAGGGTATTTTTCAACATTTTTTTTCCAATAACTCAATACGTTTTTACATGATTTTGATGAAAATTTAGGAGACTGTTGGCCATGGCACAAGGGAGAGTCTCGTACATATTGGTGGTGATTTCAATTTGGATATGGATCCATGAGTTGTTAACATGTTTCCTCATATACTTTTAATGTGAATAGAGCAGTGCATCAAATACCACCTCCAAAATATACCCAATTTAGTGCTGTTTATTTGCTTTGCCCTTTGTGTATAAAGGCCTTAAAGACAGAGCTTGAGGCAAAGTCAGGCGGCAAACACGAAGCATGTGAAAACATACTATGGCATTGTTAATCCTGTAAAGGCAGGTGCTCAAGCCATTGCGCAGGTAGTACACTACTACTCCAACAGCCTTAGAGCAACGTTATCAATTTTTTATATGTATTATTTTGTATTTTTCACCACAACCCCTTAATAAGCCCCAGAAGTAATTTTGTGACTCCCATAGTTGAGAGTCCATGCTGTAAAGGAAGGTACAATTCTCCAAAACACATAAATAATCACTTTGTTCAACTTAAATTTACTTACCTAACAATGCTTTATATTGATTGTAAGAATACCAGGCACCATTTTTATGATTTTATGATTGTCTCTAATTTGGACAAAATATGAGCTAAAAAGAGCTCATCAAAAAAAGAGACTGATATTGTTATTTTATGCTTTGTGTTTTGATACTCATCAGTGACTCTCTCTCTCTCTACTGACCTTAACCATGACACTTATGAGCACACAGGGAACCACGAGCAGCACAATGTTTTCAGTGAACCTTGCCGACCAAAGGGCACCGTTTTGAACGCCAACGGCGCGCAGCACTTCTTTGAGCCGGAGCTCCTTCTCCAGCACCAGGCTTTTGATGGTCATGCACACGGTGTACATGAAGGCCAGCACCAGGAACATGGGGAGGATGCCTCCAATACTCTGGATGAAGCTGGGTGTAGGAGGAGAGCAATCAGACATGTCAGCAGTGGACTTTGAGAAAAGGAGTGTGGTAGCCTTTGAAATGGAGAGACATCACAAGATGAGTTTAAAATCTGTTGAGTATGATTGAAGGTAACGAATCCCTCGACAGCTCAATGACAGCATAATGGTGCTAATTAACATATATTACACATACTTAGAAAACATTGTATATTCATATAGTCCACCTGTATCCATTCTTAACATGAAAACACTGACGGCTGAAAAGACTTTGGGCAGCATTGGTGGGAAGATTAAAAGTTAAGCATGATAAAAAAGGTGACAATGACATCGAATTCCAGTGGATAAATCATAAATCCTGCATTTCACTAAGCATAATAGGGTATTTGATATTCCTAAATACTCAGTGTGATTTTGAATAAGGTATCATGATTTTATCATATTATGATTGTTATGCACTTTCTCAGTAATCACAGAGAAGCTGTGCTGTGATACTGTGGGCCATGTTTTCTGTAGCATGTACTTCTAATTAATAATGTATCCTGCCCTGTAGCATCAATCCAAATTGAATCAAATCAAACTGTGCTGTGTCCTGTGCCCTGTGATTCCCACTCCTCGAAAATAAACTGGGCATTCAGAGACTTTATTGAGATATTCTTTTGCATCATTTTGTTTGATTGTTGGGGCAAAAGGGAAATTTGCTGGTACAAAATCAATAAAAAGCTTATATTTTTACATAAACATAAAAAAGAGAGATGTAGACACAAGTAAACTAGAGCTATGTACACTAATTCAATGCCATTGCAGCCTGTTACATTTTAACACTGAGCTAACCTTCATAAACTTGGTGCATCAGCTCAATCAAGCCATTTAGCGCTGCTCTCCATGCCAGAGATGATGTATGATTTGATGCTGTTACAGCACAATGAGGTGATATTAAACTGGGTCCATAATGCCACCAAAATGCCATGTCAATATCTTCTCTCTGCGCCAATAAAACAAAGTGCTTCCTTTGCTTTATTAGACAGTGAAGGAGGAATAACAAATGGATTCTGACAAAGTATGGATTTCACATTTTACTTATGCCTGCATTCTATAAATACAGCGGATGTAATGCAAGCAAAGCACAGTGTAGCATGGATGAATAGATGAAGCATTAAGCAATGGAATAAATGAATGGATGACGCCTTTTTAAGCAATTTAGCAAAAACTATTGATCAACAATAGGATATAATTACAGCACATTCTGGAGTAGTGCATTTCTTTCTGTCATAATAAAGCAATTTAGAAAAATATTGTACTTAATTCTGCCAAAGTCAGTGTGAGTTCACTTAGTAACTACTTTCCATCAGTGCAATACGAGGTTGGGGGTGAGATAAAACACATGCTCTGTTCTGTTAAATCAAAGTAAGCTCATTTAGTTTTATGTAAATAGTTAAATACATTTTTTTGCTTCTGTTCAAAAAGTTAATTTACTTGATTAAGTTGAAAAGAAGGCTGTAAGAGCATATTTTACATGCTTTAGGTTTGAGTTGGGCATGTTTAGAGGGAACAGTGGGGATAAGAAAAAAAAAATTACACTTTGTATGTGCACAGAAACTTCATACCAGCATTGAATATGGTCAGGAACATAGTAGTGTCATCCTGTCAAAAAGTCTGATCTGCTTGTTGAGCTGCCACACTTGCAGTCATGTAGGGAAACGACAGAGGGGCTTTGCTGATGACAGTAAGGAGGATTCAAGCTGGATAGGTACCTAGATCATACGGGAGAGTTGTTCTGATACAAGTGGGCGTTCTCTGTTCGGCACAATTTGTCTGAATTTATATGAACACAGCAATCGATCCTTGTTTCAGTACGAACAACCACATCAGGCTCGCCTGGCATCCAGTTGACCCCTGGAGCGGTTCATTTGCAGTTGAGGACACAGTGGACAAACAAAGTGAAAAGGCAAATCATCCTACCACTGTGATATTTTGAATCTCTCTTCTGCCCTAAATATCTTTTAGTTTTAGTCATAATTTAGTCATCTAAATTGTTTTACTTTTAGTCTAGCTTTAGTTGATGAAATTTGATTACATTTTAGCCGATGTAATCTACTGTAAATTAAGACGACTAAAATATGAAGTGTAAAGGGTAAGGCATTTTTTATTTCCTTGAATTTCTGAAGTCATGTTTCACACTTGGATAAAATGAAACATCTAATAACCATTTACTGAATTCTAGTGAAGTTTGAATGTATAAATGAACAGAAACAAATTGAACTTTTGTGTGAAATGCAGCCACCTTTATTTCAGCTACCTGGCAGAGCATCTCAGTTACAATACCAGAATTGACAACAAACAGTGAACCTGCTCTGCATGACTATATCAATTCATAAAGAGAGTAGCTCTGATTGGATCACTCCCCAACTGATCCCACCACCATGAAGCTTTGGCAGGTGTGATTGGATGTCCCTCTTAACTCATCCAACCTTTCCACACAACCAAATTAGCTGTGATTGGATATATTCCTAATTTGTCCCTACTTTCTACATGACCAAATTAGGTCTGATTGGATTAAGTCTGTCAAACTTTGTCTAGTTTTTATTTGTTGACGAAAATGTCAGTTAATTTAGTTTTAGTTTTGTCCATGTGCACTTGTTTTTATTAGTATCTGTCTAGTTTTTATCAGGGGAAAAAAGGCTGTTGACGAAAACAATGACGAAAATAATTAGTCAGCAAAATTACCACTGTCAGACACCAGAAAGTGTTAAAGCCCCTCTTCTCACATACGTTCATCTTCTGTATGTAATCGTTCATGAGACATCTGATTTCCTCTTGTAAACAACAACTCTTGTGGGAAGGTTAGCCATAATGCAGAGCATGATTTGTTGTCATAGCAACGCTGGGTATGACATTATGATGTACAGCCATCTCTGCCTTTTTGTGCTTCAAAATACTGCGGAGTGAACATGAATGATCCAAAGGAAAGACACAAATTTGTTGCTTTTTTTATGATTCAGAGCAAAGCAACCAAGCTGTACGTGTGAAAGCCAGATAAAGTCAGACAAGCCTCTGGACGTATATTTCCTTTATGAGACAAGCACATCAAGACAACATAGAGCCATGCTCTCTCTCTATCTCCCCCTCATTAGGGTTAATTTAAATCATCCATCTGCAATCTGTGATCCTCCATCTGCTATAAATATTAACTAATAATAACTCACCCAGATTATAGAAAAGAGGATATTCTCCTTAGAAACATGGTGCTTTTAAAATATGTATTTGTCGACATCATCCACGTCATTTTACATTGAGAGTAGCATGCTGTGCCAGTGCGTCAAAGTATAAAAAGTTAGTAAATGCACGATAGCAGTCTTGGCATCTTAGATTTTCTTTGAGAAATATCTTTGACAGAAGTAAATAGAGTCTGAATGAGAAAAGGAAACAGTTGTTATCCTCAGTTCTCACCATGCTCGCCTTTCTCTTGTACCCCAAACACACCTTGCCTTGCCATATGAGGACCAGCCGTGTCCCTCTGTCCCTCATGTTGACGACTTAGTCTTCCTCAAAGCATAACTCAAGTTCTAAACCTACCAGTGCTTTTTACCTCCACCAAGAAGGTTATATGTTTTCACCAGGGTCTGTCTGTTTGTCTCTTGACATCACTTGATGAATTCATTTCAAAGTTTACAAGATAATATATATAATATTACTCTGTCATCACGGTAAATTTTATCTGGATCCTTTCCAGATTGACGTCATAAAAAAACACTTAGGTTTATAATGGCAAATCCCATTCATTTCTCCTCAGCTGCTGTGAGGGTTTTGCCCCCTGTACATCATCATGGGAATTGTAATTCATTTGCAAACTCACGTCGATGTTTTTCAAGCCTATGTCACTACATTCCCAGCTTCCCTTGCAATGCCAGCAGAGGAGTTCTCCACATGGACGGACATGATTTGAGACTCGGTCGTCCAATCAGAGCACTTTGTGATCCAGGATTGTATCTTTTACAGGGGTTGTGGAAAAGCCACTGCCGTAACTGAGCTGCTTGGCGGGTGCTTTTCGAGTTTTTCTACTGTCTACTGTGACAGAGCCATTAAGGAGGAAACTTGATGTTGTAACATCGATCATCAAAACGATCAACACCGATGTTGAAGTGTTACCAAAAGAGATGACCAACCCAGCCGAGAGAAACGTGTAAAGAGAAATTTAGAGCAGTGTGTGTAGCCGTCTGTACATGAGAGTGAGCAGAAATAGCTTGTGAAAGAGTGTGTTTATTGATTGATTGTGCAAAGTGTATAAAATGTTAGTTAAGGTGAGGGGAGGTTGTTCTCTTAACTATAAAGTGCTACAGGAAACACTGAAGAATCCACTGATTAAATGCCCTTATACACGATTTGGTGACCATACTTTTTAGTTATTTAGCTATTTTTCATTTAAATTTGTTGTGATTCAGTTGTTTAACATGGATCACTGGGAATTTTGCCAACTATATTTTAACAAAGGGAGTTTTATGTCTTCAAAATGACTATCAAGTATTGGCTGGTCTTTCAAACACAACAAAGAGATTAAGTTAGCTCCACAGAGACCTCTGAGGAAGTTCAGCGACACATTAGAACTTGAATGGGAGAGAGACAGACTCGTTTTCGAGGACACTCCCCTCCCCTTGTGGGATGGATCCATTTCAAATGAGGCCTTGAAAGCAGCAAGAATGGATCAGTTGACGTGTAGTTTCTAAAAGTTCAAACCAAGTGCAAATAAAACTGAAATCTGTAACGCGATTACATGAAAAGAATTCCCTTTTTGAACCTCGAGATTCAAGCTTAACCACATGAAACAGATAGACTTCAACAACTGAAGCTAGCTCACACACTTCAGTTTCTTTTCTGGGGAGGAAAGAAGCCCAGAGTCACAAATGTGTCAGCTTGACTACTAATTCTGTTATTATCTGCTCCTGATGCTTGCCTAACATCTCTGTAACAGCTGACAGGCCATGTGAGTTAACTCCTTCTGCGACTTCTAGCACTGGAGGGGGAGAGAGATCAGTCATGCACACCGTGTCTGACACTGACAACCTTGCCACCAGATGCTCCTGAATTATACATTGGCTGATCGATCAAAGGTGCTTAAGTAATAGAACTCCACTCGGGTTTGTGTTGCGGGGCTCCACTTACATTGGCAGCCTGACCTAAATTTAGGGGAGCTGCAAGACTGATTTCTCAGTAAATCGAGAGATAGTAGAGCACAGCCTCCCAAGAGGTTGGCGTGCTATGCTTTGTAAAAGGAATGAAAAAAAGAAATCCTGTCTCATTTTGAGTAAATACATCATTGAAAGCCTTTGCTGGCTGGAGATGAGCCAATTGTTTTAGAGAAAAAAGATTTAATTAGGATTGTTTCATCACTTGTTTTTTTAAAGGACAACCATGCGTGTGGTTACGTTGTAAAAGCTGTGTAAAACTATGAATGTTCATCCTTAATTGTTCGGCTAAAAACTTACAAAATACAACATGGCAGAATTTTATTTTCAGTTATTTGCACAAAATAAAATGCAGCTGATGGAAAAAGCAAACAAAACAGACAAACAGGGAGGGTACAACTTTTTCAGAGGAAATATAAAACCTGTAAAACTTCTACTGATGGCCGGGGCTCCACTCAAATTCACTTTATAAAGTGGCCCTGCCGATACTTGAGACAGGCATCAGTACCAGGAGAGCAAACCCCAATTTTCATATACTTGTGAAGAATTCAAACCAGGAGTAGTAAATAACCATAAAAATTGAATTAAAGATCACTTATTTGAACTATTTTCTTTCAGCTGGAACTTGACTTGGTGCACACAAAAACATAGTCTGTCTCTTTTTGGATTTATATGTAACTTCATTGTTCCATTTTATTTGTTTTTACTACCAACATGTCTACACTTCTGCCTTGTGTCATCGCCGACATTCCCTGAAAATGTCATCCAAATCTGTTGAGTTATTTGTGAAAATCTGGAAGACTGCCCTTCCTCACAGTGTTAACAAATACTTTAAAAATTCTGGAGCCGCATCTAGATTTGGACACTAAAATGTAATCAGGTTTTTTGTGCCATGACCAAAATTTTCTGAGAATACCGTAATTTCTCGATTGTAACACTGTACTCGAATATAACATGCACCCAAATTTTGCCCAAACATCACTCTCTCAGACAACTCAAAAATAACCTTTATTCAAAGTTTTAATCAATGAAATTTCAGTATTTTCACAACAAAAACACGATTCTCTCTCTCTAATGGATGCAGAAACACCTTTTTCTCTGTGTATGCGCAATTACTCGATTTCTGCCTGAGCATGCACAGCCGTAGTGTACGGACCAATCAGAGAGCAGCTATCAACATGCTGATGTCTTTGACCAATCACAGCGCAGCTATTTTGTGTCCCCTTACTCACAAGATGGCAGCGCTCTGTGTTTGCCGGTGAGTGGTAACACTTGAGAATTAAACAATGATTACACAAAGTTAAACTAATTAAGACCCAAAATATTTGATTAGAACCATTTAACAGTCAGTTTAATAAGAAATCCACAAGTTTGGCGGGAATGTTTCGCAGAGAAAGAGAATATTTCCGCTTTTTGTATCAGATGTGTTGCAATCGCGATGTTGGCGAGACAAAATTATTTAAGTATTTTGCTTGCACTCGTGTATAATACACACCTAAAAAAATAGATTAGCTTAATTAAAATTAGCTTATTTAAAAGCAAAAAAGTGCATGTTATAATCGAGAAATTTCAGTATGATCAAAATCTGTTCATAACAAACATTCCAGAAACTACCAAACACCATCAAAAACATGACTTCTTTTGGTAACAAGAGTTTTGACTTTTCTACTATTAATTTTGACAAAGAAATATCATTACTTATAAAAAAATTATAGAGTAAGAGCCAGCTACACTTTTGAGAGAATTTAGCAGCTTGAAGTTTGACTTCTCCACTTAGAAAAGAAAAACTCTAACCATAGAAAGTGATGGGTTGGTTTTACTACCTATGCTGAATTTTCCATTGTTGGATTTCAGAGACATTAAAACTTGTAAAAGCTCTGAGGAAACCTTTATCATTATTGATCAAATATTCAACCAAATACAATATTAGACCTTTGATCATATGTTACCCTGAAACAGTACTGAAGTGTGGAGCACACTACATTTTTCCCCTTTTCTTCACAATGAAGAAAAAGAACTGAAGGATATTGAACAAAATGATCATTGAATGTCCCTGATCATATCTGTGGGCTATTTTAAAGCACACATTAACATTCATGTTATATACTCTCTGCCTAATTTCAACAACTTCTGGTCACAAAATAAAGAGGACTGTTAATCTTGATATTGGAGGTAAATCCAGGGCTTTTGCAGTATCCTTGTTTTGTAGCTGGTTTCTTGGTTAACTTAAACCTCAAAACCTTAGAGTGTGGAGATGCGATGATGAGTCTATAATTTATCCCGACATAAATTTGCAGCTATATGATCATGACACTGAATGACCTTTGTCAACTGGAACTGTTAAACAGAGCTCTAAACTCTTATATAAATAGTAGCTGAGAGCCTAATCTTTGTGACATATAACAAATGAGCCAAGGCCAATAACTCACCCGAGCGTGAATTAAAACTTGTCTTTAAGAAGTGTTTCAATGTAACATACTTAAACTTTGCCTGCTGCATTTTTGAGATGATAGTCTACAAGTCTTTTTGTGAAGAGACTATACGGTATCAAATAGAGTGGTGATTACGTTCAGAAGACTGCTTTTAATGAAAACAATTATAAAAGTGTTCCATGTCAGGTTTTATTTAGATACTCCGAAAGGTTCAAGGTTGTCTTGGTGCTGTTTTCAATTACACTTTGAATTCAAAAGTTATTTCATTCAGCACAGTTCAAATTAAATACGAGGAAAAAGGTCATGAAGTTCTCATACCTTCAAATTTGCAAATTTAAGCTTGCAGTTTGGAGTAGTATAAAATAATCCATTTGACATTTTGAAGCATACTTAGTCAACAATGTTTAAGCTTTTGAGCCTACACTGTCAACTCTTTCCTGCGAGGCTAAATGTAATTCTTAATTCAAAAGGATGTCTTAACATTGTATGTGCTTTTCAGCAACACAATATCAGCCCTAATGATAAATACAAAGCAGTAGTAAAGACAAGATTAGATACTTGATGTCTCACAATCTTCATTTATTCAGAAAAATAACCTTTTTTGTTCTTTTATGCTGTAAATACTTCAGCATTTTTACAATGGGTCATGCTGTCATGTGATGCTGATAAATCCCAGCTACTGAAGGCATCATGCCGGATCAAACAAATATATGAAATTAAGCAAATATTTAACGCTAATTACTATGAGAATTTGAATTGAACAGATATTTTATGCACTGGCTATTTTGAATGTATTCTTAAAACATTCATTTAGCAGTAATCAATCAACTCATAGGTACCTAAAGAAACACAATCTGTTTCCTTATGTGTGGTGAGGGAGTAGTTTTCATGCCATTGCTCTACGAAAGAAGCACAGATTACTGTGATGTTTACAAGGAATAGACTGAAACTTCACTCTGTGTTTAATACACCAATGAGAAGTTAGTTCATTTCCTTTTTAAAGCGCACTGGAGTGATATTACTTTGAAAAATAAAAAGAGCATTTTAATTGTGAAATTGTGATTAATGGATAGTTAGAGTTCTAAAAATGTTACTGAGTTTGTGGCTGTAAAGGAAGTTACAGGGTCTGTTGTATTTTTTCAGAGCTCATTTCTAAAAATCATAATCAAGACGTAAGAGACCTTTCAAAGACCTGAAATGAGATCGATTCATCACAATTTTGCAGTGCAGAAAAAACAACAATCAGGTTGCTTTACAGGAAACTTTTGTTGACTGAGTATGTAAAAAGATGCTTAACTGTTAAACTTAGATTGTTCTTCTGTGAAACATAGGAAGCCAGTGTGCAAAATATCAATTTTATTCCAGTTTATCGAGTCATATTGTTCTCCCAAAAGAGGGAAAGTACTATAAAAATGACATGAATCTTGACAGAAGACAGTTAAAAGTGTGTTGCTGTAAATTTGGTCCCTGTGTTTTCAGATGCAGCATCAAACAAGTCCATATTGCGTTTTTTTTAGTTTTCTATGCTCTTCAGTGCGTGGTTTACATGTCTTAAAGCCATGACAGAGGTTTGTGCTCCAGGTACTTCCAGTTATTAATATTTTGGACTTTGGCAATATTAGTGCATTTATAACAAAAATTATATAAAATTAAAATAATTTTAAGGAAGATATATGTTTCAAGATAGTTTATATTGACTTAATAATAATTTAAAACAACCTGGCACAGACCTTTGTTTCTCAATCAGAGCAACCAGTATTCTAGCATATGGTAAACATTATGGTCAAGCCATGGTAAAGAAAAAATGGCCAGCTTCTTGTTAAATAAAATATTTTCCGATGTAATTACTACTGCATGTCAGTTCTTCATATATTAGATGGTTTATGGGCTCTATGGTCAAATATGGCCTGATTTCTGCTCATTATTGGCTTACGATGTCCTGAATACTACAATGTTTTCACTTCCTCCGTGATTACTTAGTACATGTGCTTAATTAGCCATTGTAGATAGACAAAACCCTATTTCACACATTCTTAATTCAAACATTCCTCATATCATTTATATTTAATGCTCGGAGTGAACTTGGGATCAAACATCAAGTCCATATGACAGTTAAACCTATTGAGAGGGGCAAAGTTTTCGTATCAACTCTAGAGACACCTCTAAATCAAAGGTGTGTGATGGTGCAGACAACGCTGGTCAAAGATCTGTTCATGTGCTGTTGAGGCCTGAGAGGGTCAAACTTTACCATACTCTGTCATCTTTTATCGAAGCACAATATGAAGGAAAACAGCGGGAGGCAGTGCAGTTTGATTATCACAAGTTTAAAATGGCGACAAGGTAGGCTTAAGCTGAAGCAGTGCGGATTGCTGGAAGGTTTTATGGTGTCTCAGAAACGTAAACTACTAGGGGATGTGAAAACTTTAAAAAAAAAAAAAAAAAGGAAATCATTAAGTCAAGGGGTTATGAAAGAGCCATGAACTTTTGGCATAAACATATTCCACCATGACAGAGACATTTCTCTGATTGTAAATAGGACATCTAAAAGTTTTTGTTTTCTCAAGTTGGGGATCTTTAATGGCATCTTAAAGTCACAGTAGAGCGACTGGTTCATCTGAATGAACAATGTTCTTTCATTCCTTTTAGATGGCAGCAGCACAAAGTTGGAAATGAAAAATTATTACCACAGAAGTCCTACCCCATCAGGCCTCTCTGTGTCCTGGAGTGTCTTCCTTTGTGTGATTTCACTCTCAATTATTTATGGATGAAATAGCAGTTTTCACGTTTTAATAATTGATAGAAATGCCCAAATGGCTCGGCAGGCAAAAGAGTAAATGGTAGAGGGACTGAGGATGCTGCGGCACTTTATGGCCCACATTTATCTTCTCTTATTATTAATCTTTTATTTTTGGATGAGGAAACAGAGGCAATGGGGCTGATGTTGGCAAATACGGCCCACTATAAGCGTCATAAGTTAAAAATGGAACAAACCAGCCTTTAAAATGTTGTCATTAGTGGAAAATTAAAGAATCTGATGTTAAGTTTCTCTTGTGTAGAATATGAGTAAGAAAAGGCATCAGTGAGATAGTCAATCTTCTTCAGGCTGTGGTATCTCTGAAGATTAATATGAAGAGGACATATGATTTTGTGCTTTAGTTAAATGAAAACTTCAAAATCCTCTCAGCTGAATGTCTCCATTGGGCGCACTATTTAAGTCTGTATTCTTCCAATTAGCGCTTCTGAAATCATCCTCCTGCCTACCATGCACAAAAACCCATTAAGTTAATAAAAAAGATATGAAATTTGTCTTCAACCTGCAGCCACAAAATAAAGTTGAACGCAGTGAAGCTTGATGTAATCATGAAGCTGCAATGAGGAAATAAAAAACACGAGGGAAAAAGGCCCTTTTCGAAGATGCAAGTAAAAACAAAGGTGGTGAATGTGTGTCACAAAATTGGCTTGACACCCTTCAGATGGTTGGTCAATTAGCTGAATGATGAGCTGCCTAATGTGTTTCGCTTATTGTGATATTTTGTAACAAAGCAACATTGATCATGAATAAACAATGAAACTGTTTCCTGTACATTTGAAATCCAGAGCATATGCTGTAAAGTTAAAAAGAGCTGCTGTCAGTGTTCTGGAGTATTAAAGAGAGAAAGAGCATTTATCTGTCCTCCTTTGGCCTGATTTATTTCTATGTGTTCACTTAAGTCCAGAACATGCAGTTTCTGTGCAAACACTTCTGTGTACATCACTTCAGCGATGCAGAGCTTCTGCTATATTACAGAAGTTGTGCTCATGGCCAACTAGGATTTACTGTGAGTGGTGGATCTACATCCTGCCTTTTGGTTGTAACTGAAGGGCTTTTTTTTTTTTCAAACAAATCAGAGGAACACAGTTTAATGACTTCACAGAATACAAGATAATGACTAGAAGAGGAATAAATGTTAAAAAGTTTTGCAATCCTTGCTGGCTCTGACTTGCAGTATTTCTATCACATCTTGAGCTGCATTGCTGCCAAATGAAATAAGCTACAATGAATAACACTGAAAACTGGGACTGAATAATATAACATTTGAACATTACGACTGCAATGAGCACATGTGCAAAATTCACATTGCAGGGCAAGCGATGTCAGTCACGTCTCAGAACACATCATTTTGCTTTTTATGTTTGCTAATGGATAGAGACTATGATAAATGGGGACCCAGGTTTTTTTTTTCTTTTTTTACAGAAGCTTTTACTCATAATTATAACAATAATGTAACTCTAAATGGATTGCTTAGAAAATTCAATAACATTTTGTCCACCTCTTATTGAATATGCGAAGAATCTCTCTTACAATATCTTGATTTTCAGGATTATACGTCAGCTCACATGTTGATCTTAAATGTTAGTTTTTGGTTTGATTTTTTTTTGTAACTTATTCCTGAAGCTATATTTACATTTCTCCCAGGGTTTCCTGCTAAACTTTCCTACACTTGTATACTAATGATGCAAAGACTCAGCTCCATTGGTGCAAGGATGGTTCTTCTGCGGAACAGCAAGAATGTAGGCAGTTATCAATTGGTCACTATTGAATCTGAAATATAAAATCTGTTGTAAAGATCCTGTTTTTAAAGGCCTAGAGGTCTTCCCATTGCAGGCTAAGCCACAAGGGCACTTCATATGTGGAACATTTTTTGTGTTGCACCTTAAATGTAAAAACTTTTACGTGTGCATAAATGGTTGAAAGAGTTAAAGTCGATGTCTGATGAAGGGCTCGGGCCTGAAATGCGTCATCTATGGTGATAATCCTCATTAAGATTGACTTTTGAGCAGCTTCTTGTTTGCAGAACTTTTGCCTCTTTTTGTTTCAATTTTTTCTGCATAGCACCCAGTGCTTAACTGTTTATGAGATTTGAGTGATTTTTCCTTTTTTTTCTCAAAAACACGGGTCTGTCTCCTGAGGACTCACTTAAACAGGGTTCCCAATCTTTCCTAGAAATCATTTTCCAGGACTTTTCCAGGACATTTTCTCTTGGGCATGAACATTGTCTGCTAGTTATCTCTTTAGTCTGGTCTTTATGTAGTGTCTTACTATTATAAATCTTATGGTTCATACTTTTTTAAAAAATTTTATTTACTCTGCTTTTTTATAAATATATTTTGTCGATTTACTGTTTTAGTAGCCTAAATTTTATTTCGCCATTTTTCTTGTTACCATTGTTTGTAGTTTTATTTATATTTTATTCCTTAACTTGTATTATTTTATCTACTCATATTTTATAGATACATGTGCATTAGTTACCAAGTACATTTTTACTTCATTTCCTATGCTTGATTTTTGTTCACTAACAAGGTAGAAGGAAGGTAAATAATTTTCCAGGGCAATTCAAGCTTTTCCAGGACATTTTACTTTTTTCCTCATTTTCTATATGTTTTCCTTGACTGGAAAATTGGTCAATAACTTCCCAGGTTTTCCAGGACGTGTGGGAACCCTGTGTAAGCATTGTCAGAAAAAGTCAGTAACAGTCCAAGAAAGTTCATTAAGTCTACATAGATAACATGCTTCTACTTTCTTTTTAACAGACAAGTAAGGTTTTTTGGTTCATACCTTTACATGTTTCGACGGAGCTCTTCCGCCTTCGTCAGAAGCCACTTCTGACGAGGGCCGAAGAGCCCTATGAACTAAAAACCTTACTTGTCTGTTAAAAAGTAAGTATAAGCATAAAGGTCAGTAATGTAAGTTACAACAATTACAAGTCCTGAATTCACTTGTAAAATATATTAGGAAAAATGTTGCTACACTCACCCACTGGTGTATGTTGTTCCATTTAGGTTGTTGTATTAAAAGACAGCATTTATCTGGAAAGTTCCCTTGAAAAATTGCGATATTGAGGGGACCCAAAACCAATTGGGTTTTGACCATACACTGGGTTTTGTTGGCTATCGCCACCCGTAGGCAGCCCAGGTTAGATTTTAGCATGTGATCTCTTACTCCCTTGCTCCCTTTCTAAATCCATCCGCTGTCTCTGATGTATAATCCCAGGCGGGAAAAATGTTGCCATCTAAATTTCCTTATATTATTCAATCCTATTGAATATTGTCAAATATGATTGAAGAGTGATGGTGGCAACTGCATTTCCTGACATGACAGTGCAAATCTTTCCATTTTAAACTGATATTTTGGGAACACTCACTTATCAGGCACAGCTAATTTTTTAAGATAAGAAAAAAAAAAGGGTTTCAGGGAATTCAATTTTTGTTTTTACTTCAATAGAACAAAATCTAATCTGCTGCAACAAGCTTTTTGGTTTATGCACAGATTATACTTTCACTGAAAGGGCTGACCTTTAGATAACGTAATTGTCCAGGCACAGATGGGTTGGTTGACGAGAAAGTGCAAGTTTTTTTGTTTTGGTTGACTCCATCTCTATGAGGTATACCATTATGATTCAGAACTTGTATTTCATGCATTTTCAATATGCAGTCATAACTTTCATTCCTCTTTTCAGCCTCCTTAAACATGTTGATCCAAACACCATCTGAAGGCTGCTTTACAGTGAAATCTCCAACATCCAAAGCACATAATATTTTAAATTAGATCCCTAATCTCTGGAACTGTTTTCCCACTGAGAGACCCACATTTTGCGCCTAGTGGCAGGGGCGTATTGTTTTGTTGGACTTAAATCTCCCCGGTAATTATCCTCTCTCTCGATGGCATCACTGGGCTTTCCTTTTATTAATGGAGATCATAACGCTGTGTGGATGGGAGTCATTTTCCCACACTCAGAGGAAATCTTGGAAGCGGAAGATTAAGAGTGATAGCACATCATTTGTGTCCCTTGGTAAAAGATCGTACATTATAGGAAGCAATATTATCATAGGAAACGTACACAACACACATGCAGGCCTGATGTCAATCTTGAGCACATAATTGAGCTATGCGAGAGCTGGGGTTGAGTGTGTTGAGAATAAAAACCTTTGGAAACAGGAGGATGGTAGGGACTCACGGTGGTTACTTAAATAATTCAGCATTCATCAAGTATTCAGAGATTTCCTGTGGTTTCACTCGAATCGATACTTTATGCCCACTTTTTCCCTCTTGTTGTCTTCATTTACGCCTTTCTCTTGTGCTCAGTGCTTGGTTAGATTTATCCAGTGGTATGTCACATTTTACCTCTGAAAAGTATATCTTAGTCTTATAAAAGAGTGATTTGTGAGCTGTATGATGCACTTTTGAAGGAGACACATAGATATCAAAGAAAGGCTAAGTTAGAGGAATAATAGGTAGCATTTTTAAGTCTCCACAGGGAAATTTAAGGAGTCTGAGTGACTGATAAGACCATTACTTAACTATGTGGTGTCTGTCCCCAGAGCGAGCACACTTTTATTGCCATAGCACCTCCTTTCTCTTCCACTAATCACCAGTCTGACAGATAAAAGCATTCTGCACTCACCCGTCATCCACAAAGCAGGGATAAGGCATCTGCTGGGCGAAAACACCGAGAGGTTGGGTGTTTGACGTGTGCACTTGTATAATGCCGAAGTCTATCATGTCCTGCAGGTAGGCGAAACCTCCCCATATATAGCGCAGGTCGTTGAAGGCGTTGTCATGGGCCCCAGGAGACCAGGACCTTATTAAAAGCAGACACACAATGATCTGTCTAAGCAAAGGGCAGGTAAACTTTAACCACACGGTCAGAAATACAGCCAAACATCAGGACAGTGTTCAGAAGTCTGTGTTTTTGGATAGTAAACTTTAAAGGACCAGAAAGAGACCAGATCTGCTCAACATACAGAAGAGCCTGGTGATTTCATTATGCCTGTTTCACACTGGAAGCATTTTGATCATGTGTTTGCTGTGCGTTAGCCCCAGCGAGTGTCGCTACAGCTTTCACACCATGCGCAAATGTCCCTGCTGTCACAGCTCTGTCTCTCCATATATATCAGCACAACAATGAGCTTCTATTAAAAGTTTAGGAAGAACCACAATAAACCTTCACACAAGGAGCCTGATTCATTGAATAACTGACCAGGGAAACCTGAAGAATGAAAGCATTCTTACGAACAAGGAGTTTCTCCACAGAAAGGGCAAACTGAGCTTTAACTTTAGGAGGCACTGAAAGGAAGAGTTATGGACATTTTTTATCTTTTACTCTCATACTCTACCTCTGTGGACACATACCTTTCACATACTTTTCATTTCATGTCCATCTTGGCCAAGAAAAGCATGTGGCAAGCAGGGAAAATAGGCAAGAATCATTCGATATGGGAGATGTACTTAAGACACGTGGCACTTGCTTGCAGTCTAGAAGCTCTGACTTGATTACATGCTCGCTGAAATGAAAACACACCCTCACTGCTGCCATCACACAAGTAAAATGCTTCAAGTGTGAAATGGGCCTTAGTCTTTATTGTCATTTTGGAAATTAAAGTCCATCAGCTTCCATCAGAGTCCAAAAAGCGAGCTACAGTAGTTCCTCCTCTGATGCCAAACACAAAACTATGTCAGAAAATATTTAACTTAAACATACATAAGGCATCATAACTGAAAACGTAAAAAATAACTTTCAATGAACTGCAATGAACTGTTAGCCAACACGAGTGTAGTATCAATACTTTTGCCCTTCTCACTGCAGGAACATCAGTGCACTCACTATTTTACTTCCTATTTTAATAAGAAGTAAGTGTCAAATTAAAAGGCACAAGGCTGTGCTGTGTCACCCACCTGTCTTTCAATATCAGGGTTTGCTCCACCTCATCTACGTCCATGCGGATTTTGTATTTGACATAAGGCGGAGGCAGGCTGGAATTTGCCGGGAGGTTTTCAAAGACAATACCAGCCCAGAAGGTGCCATTCTCCAAGAGCTCCAGAGCTTTGGTCACCAGGAGACCTTCGTCCGTGGCTGCCTCGAACTTATTGAGGTCTAAACACTGCCCAAAAAGGAGAAGATACAAGAAACATGAACCACTTTTTAATAGAGATCTAAAGTACCCACAAAAAGGCAATAAAATATAGGAGGGCATACACTTGCAGGCCAAATGGCAGGGGTAAATTTAGTGAAAAAGTGTCACCCAGCTATGAGCCAAGCCATGTATAGTCAAGTTCCAAATTATCTCGAGCTGTCAGGGGTGGGGAAATGTTTAAAGCTTCAGACAAGCAAATGAGATTCAGTCTCGCTAGCACTCCCAGTTCTGTAGCTTCGTCTCCCTGTTTCATGAGACGATAATGAGCTTGCCATCCTGGGAGGCAGTCACACCTGACAGCTGTCCACACATCTCAGTGCCGCAATAGTTTTCTCATTTCTCCCCCAGGACTGTCTGGTCTGTATTCTATATCGAGTTATGTTGGGAAACAAAATATCACACAAATGGCTTCCATTCAATGCAGTGAGGATAAGGCAGCAGGGAAATGATAACTTCAGCCTGTAATTAGGACAAAGGTGAAATATATGGAAGATCTGTACTAAAATAATCTCAATTTATTTTAATCTTTGGGTAAAAACAACACATTGGCCACAGTTACATGATGTTTTTTTAATTTGGAATTAAGTATTCAGAATTAAATAACTCAGAATGAAAGTATTCTCCTTCACATTGACATGGAAATAGTAATTCTGAATTAAGGTTTACATGGAAAACACAATTATTCGCCTCTATTCAATTCCGCTTAAGGTCTGGTGGTTGGGAATGGTTCTGATTGGACGGGGGATGGACGTGACGTATTTACGTCTACCTGAAGAAAACAAACTCCAGTTCAGCATCTCTGTCAGGGAAACCTCGTCCAACAATTAAATGAACTGTCTCAGCTCGAGTCCAACGCTTGCTTCGGGCAGCCATCCTGTTCATGTCAGAGCGGAATATGTGCGGCATCGCAACAGGACAAGCGAACGAGCATGCGCAGAACGACCAGAATTAATTTAAAGCAGAATGAACGTGTACGTGATGGTGGGATTATTTAATTCGGATTTAAAATCAGAATAAACCAGCCACCTACTTTGGACATAAGTTTAATTCGGAGTGGTCATTTTCATTCAGAACTGGGTGTTTACAAGGTCATTTTTAATCTTTTTGAAGAGGATTTAAGTTTCATTCTGAACTAAAGAGGAATTAAAGCTCTCATGTAAACGTAGCCAATGAGTTGTTGTGTCAGTAATTTCAGGAACAGGCTTTGATAGGTATTCTGTGGATACTTTTTACCAAAACTAAATTACAGGATGAACTACTGAGCATGTGACAGACTTCTGACAAACAGAGTGACGAAAAGATAAGCTGACATTTAAAGATTATTCCTGTTGGGAATAAATAGGGAGGTGGTCATGTTAACTATGAGTCTATGACCACCTCCATAAAGGCTGGTTTTGCAGATATACATCACTGCAGTTATTTGATGAATTTCTTAATTAATTTAATGATCCTACCTGAAATATGCAGCAGCTTTTTGAGGAGCTTTTCTAAGTCTGAGCTATTTGGATGTTTCTGTCCAGGTTGGTGGGTGTTTGGCAGCCTGAATGGATGAAGTGCCACAGTAAAAAAGCCTCGCCAATTATGAAATGACCACTGATAAATGCTTATCACTCTGGGCGGGTTTCTTTCTTCTCTTAAAGTGATTATTACACAAAGGAAGCAACTTACAGTTTGTAAGTCAATGCAAAGTCGTCCATATTAATTATATTCTACAAGTTGGAAGGCCAACTTTACTTACTTACTAATTTTTTGTGTTATATAACAGGAAACAGCATTTTTTTTGTTTTAGCTTAATGTTTCTTCTTATTTTATCTCTGTTTTAACTTCTTTGTTTTATCTTTTGCGGTTTTATTGATTCTTTTGATTCTGTTTTTATCCTTTTTCACTGTGTTTGGATGTATTGTGGGAAGCACTTTGAACATCCTTGTTGATGAAAGGCCTTGCCATTGAAAAACGACAGACAAATAAACAGGTTAATTCATGATTATTTTAGGAAATTAGTCTATTTTATTTGTTCTAATACATGTGGTCTTTGTGAATGGTACTGTTGTGGTAACTCAGACAAAAATCCTCACTTTAACTCCTTTCTTGTTACTGCCCCTTGTTTAGAGCTTTATTTCTTAATATGGTTTTATTTAAATTGAAAATAGGGTAGGGTTAAAAAGGTCCCATATTTAACTCCTTTAAACCATTTTACAGTGTTCCTGGACATGTATGCCAGTATGCCAGGACCATTTCTGCTAAGAACAAGCCATTTTAGTGTAAATGCTCTTAAGACGAATATCAATGTCCCACTTAAGATGAGGTTATGCTATGCTCAACTGTTTACTGTGGATGCAAAGACATATATAGATATTTTCCACCCACTGGAGCCATCTGTGGGTTGAGCAAACACTTGGCCTGGGAAGAATCTTCTATCTGAAGTAGGTGGTATACCCCCTGATGTATTCAGGGGAAAGCTTTTAAAATAAGCTGCCAGGGCACAAAAGCTTAAGAGGGAGAGAAGGGAATAACTGTCTAAAGTTTATGTTGAGAAGTGGATGTTGCCGAGGCTTTCCAGCAATGTGCTCTATTGTTTTCTGTGGCTGCACAGACGTGCCACGACATATTCCCTCCATGGGGAGAAGTGGCATATCTCTTCATAATTAAGATCGACCGTTTGGGCACATATTTGCTTAACAGTGAAGCAAGAGAAAAAAGATAAGGAGGGACTTTTCTCATGCTCAGGGGATGGGGGTGGTAGTGTGTTTTGCATAACATGTGACCTGCAGAGAAAAGGTTTAATTTGACAGCTTATAAACCAACTTTTTGCCTTGAAAAACACTGTACTCAAATTTAACACGCTCCCTAATTTGTCTCAAACCTTACTCTCTCAGTCAACTCAAAAATTACCTTTATTCAAAGATTTAATCAATGAAATTTGAGTATTTTTACAACAAATACACAAATCTCTCTCTCTCAAATGGATGCGGAAGTATCTTTGGCTTCACGCATGCGCAATTACTCGATTTCTGCCCAAGCATACTCAGTCGAAGTGTACCGACCAATCAGAGAGCAGCTATCAACATGACGATGTCTTTGACCAATCACAGCGCAGTTATTTTGCTTCCCCCTGCTCACAAGATGGCAGCGCCCTGTGTTTGTCTGTGAGAAAGAGAATATTTCGGCCTTTTGTATCAGATGTGTTGCAATCGCGATGTTGGCGGGACGAAATATGGTAAGTATTTGCTTGTTCTTGTGTATATTACACACCCAAAAAATTAGAGCATATTTAAAGCAAAAAATGCGTGTTATAATTGAGAAATTAAGGTAATCTTTTTTTTATCATAATTTTTTTGTCACAAAACATTTAGTAAAATAACTACAATAATACCAAAAAGATCACTATTTTTTTGTGGCTAAAAAAAAAAAACACTTTAAAACGCAGCAAGACTGGATGTTTTGCCTTTTATTTTATAGGAGAACTTGCATATTTTGTTGATCGTAAAAAAAAAAAAATAAACTTGTGTGTACTCACTGATGAATCAATCTATATAAAGGGCACAGTCCTAAAGGTTGTCTTCATCTGTCTCCTTGCTACAGTCCATCCTGAGCATCACAATTTCCATCAGGGGTGAAATAGATTGCATTATGTTGGAATTTCATTGTCCGTGTATAGCTTACCCCAGGGGTCCACCTGCCATCTTACCTGCCTGTGAATTGATAGTGTGTACATATGAGTGTTTGTGTGTGTATGAAAGCATGACAGGGGGTGTGGGTGGGCTTTGTACACGTGTTTGATCACACACCACAGTAAAAGAGGGGTTCTGCTGCAAACTGTGCCACAGATCGATATATCAATGTCAACCGTGTGTGTGTGTTCCTGCTTAGAGATGCTGCTCTGTTTGATGCCTGCCCGTGCTCAGTGTTTTCAGGCCTGGAACAATGTTTTTTTATTATTATCATGGAAGCAATGTAGTGACAGATCTTCCTGTGTGTCTGACAGTTTGCAAAGTCAAGGATATTAAAGTTTAATGAACAAAAGAGAAGAGCTGTTTCTTGCTTGTTCCCAGAAAAGATAAAAGCTGATAAAGTGTGCAAGAAAAAAAAAGACAAGACACGAAGTAAAGTCATGATTTTGGCTTTAACAGCAGCAGAGCACTGATACAGTAACAATAGAGCTTGGAGACAAAAAGTAATGTTCTCAACACAAATACATTGTGTCTCAGACACAAAGCACCATGCTCACATGCTGCAGCACACTGTTTTCTGCCAGAGTCGTGTCACAGTCACAAACAAAATAAAAGGGGGGGCAAATTAAAGAGCAGTAATTATGCCAGGGATACAGAGCCTTTGATAGAAAGCTAAGGTTGGAAAGCTCAAGGATGTGGGGTTATGGAACAAATTACAAATACTTCATGTCTTTCCAATCAACTGAAAATTCAAGTCAAGGTGGCAAAAAGAAACACAGGCAGGTCCCAAAGAGTCCGCTAGAGCAGTGGTTTCATAACGCTTTAACCAATGATCTCCTAGATAGTGCTAAAAACTATCCCTGTCTTTGTCCACATGACAACACAAAACACATAATTGCACCATAAATTATGTTTATTGGCTTGTAAAGACATCTGTGACTTGCTTCATTTTTACGCAATTTCTATGCGCGAGGTGTTTCCGAATATCATTATATGTGTTTGCTCGAAAACTGAAGTTTGATTGTAAAGGTCCCATGTACTGCAAAATGTATTTTCTTTTATGTTGTTTGAAGGGGCTTGTGGAAGAACATGACACCTTTTATTAAACTCTCGGTTCACAGAGAAATGTGCTATTTATTTATTTATTTATTTATTCATTTATTTATTTATTTGGTCAGTTTTGTCTTAGCTCCTGTGTTTCCTCATTTTCAATTCAAGATGGCGTTTCCTCGTTAGATATTTTAGATTTTATATTAAAAAAAGGTACACTAAGGCCAGAGCAAAGTCAACTTCGAGATACAAAATTCTATTGATTATTGTGATTATATACATCACAGCCTTTGCTAAATAAGTTATGGCCTCTGTAACATTTTGACCATAATGTCCACTCCTACGTATGTGCTGAACATTACATTCCCTCAGGTCATTTTTTTTTCCTATCACCAAACAGGCGTCTGTTTAATGAATAAAACTGCATAATTTAACATACAGTGTTCCCCACACATGGCCTTGGTGTCACATCTAGGCATAAAAATGGTCAGTATACTTATTAATTATCAGAAAATTATGATTCTTTTCAGACCTTTCTTGTTTTAATAAACAACTTTTGCTGTTTTTTTATAAATGCAGCATGTACTTCACAGTATAAACTGAACGTAACAAGTGTTTGCGCCTTTGCTACGTGGCATTACAGGTTGGGGGACGGAAAAAGAGAACACTGTTTAAAGGTCATGTTGAGCCACATGCACTCTAATAAATAGCATCAGCCTGGTTATAGATCATTCTTAAAACTAAAGAATGTTTTAAAAAAATGGTAACTTCTCCGAAAACATCACTTTCCTCTATCTTTCTACCTTTGAATTGTGATGAACAGTTTGCCCAAGTTTAAAAAGTCTCTCCCCTCTCTTACATCTCGGCAGAAGTGGTAAATGCAACAAGAGTGCAGAGAAACATCATATAAACCTGCAACACAGATGTTTAAAACAGCAGAGCATGAAGGCTGACACTTAGGGACAGATGCAGTGGGGCGGGGACTGCAGCTTACAGCTCTGCTTACAGACAGTGGGGGAGACATTATTTGCTGGTATTTTTTTTATGTATTGATCACACCACACATGTCCTTTGCAATGGGGCTACTTCCAGTGTTCCTATCAAGATGGTGACAAAAAAATGCAGTTTATCTTTCAGGACTACTAAAAGATGCAACAGATATATGTATATTGTATAAGCCTATCTACAAAGAATGATAAAATAGAACTTCATTGCAGCTGTTTTTCAGACACTGTAGAATAAATTGTTATGTACTGTGATTTCAGTTTGTATGCCTGCTTTATTCTGCTGGAGCTTGTTGGCCTGGCTCAGGGTTAACTAAGCTGGATCATTTTTTTTAAATGTAATTCAACAACTAGGAAATACATTTGACACACAGAGAGCAGTTTCTTTGGGTACTTTAAAGGTCACACAGTCTTGTTTTCACACTAACTCAAACCAAAGAACCCACACGGGTATGAACAGGTGCATCAGGCAAACACTGAAGGAAGAGGCTAAAAGAGAAGACTGGCGGGAGGGCAGAGAAAATATGTATTACCAATTTCCTCACCAGTGAGAGTTTTGTTTAGAGGATCTCAAATGTCAAAGAACAGCCTGGTGTTTTTTTTTTTTTTCTTAATCCGATTTCTCACTTTGTCGAGGGGGTCACAGAACCCTCTGGAGCGTGTGTGGGCAGGAAGCCAGGTTGAGGAGGTGCTACGTGATTCACAGAAGCAGAGACAAAAGAGTTACTTACACCAAGGAGTTTAGAGAGGATCTCCAGGATTTGGGTTGTGGTGTTGTAAACATCACGCCAGTCACGGGGCGGCATGCCGGGTGGACGATCCTCTGGGGGCCCATTGTACAGAAAGTTGGCCAGGAGCTCGGCTGTCCAGGCTGTGCCATTGAGACGCTGGTTGAGGGCGGCAGCAAACACTGGATCTGCCAGTAAAGCCTTCATGCATTGGAGAATGAGAGATTGTGTTGTAGTAAAATAAGCAGAAAAGGGCTTTTATTTTGGTGGTGTCACAGTCTGTAGCTGAAATAACTAAAACTGTAGACTTAAAGATTTGGGGGAGGGGGGGGCAACTGATTACTCTAACCACCAAGGACGGATTATACAAAGCACAAGCTATATAAAGCCTAGTTTAGACCAAAGATCCGCAATCAGAGAGGTTGAAAAAAGGGACTGTTTGGAAAAGGTTTCTCTGCAACATTCTAAAAGCATGCAAATTCACACAGCCGCAACTTTCAAAGGTAACGCGTTATCACCATAGAAACGACCATATGCCTCACTTTTCACTTTTGTGCTACAAGCTTGTGTTGTTGCTGCTAAGTGTACATGAGTGAGGACAGTTATAGTGATTTACTTGATCGAGCTTCAATTCTACTTCTGTCAAAAAAATAGCCATCCCTGTGTGTTGAGCTTGGAGATATCTTATTTGTTGGCAGATTCCTCTGGTTACTTCAGGAGCAGTTTGTGATAGAAGGATTATCTATTGCCTCTCAAGACAAACACCACAGACAGCACTGAAATCAACCAAAGAAAAAGTTGATGATAACACTGCAATTCTTGGCGACAGGTGAGCCTTAACTGGTGATAAACATATACTGTATAGTTTTTCCATAATGATGCACAATGATCACATCGCAGGGACCTAAAGCATGTTATGAAGCAACTTCTGCCTCAGTAATTAGAGACCTAAATGGTTTGTTTTCTTTTTTTGAGTCACATGTAGTCAACAAAAATCTCTCTAATATCAACCTCAGGAGTCAGAGAACTGAACAAGATGTGTGCAGAATCTGTGTCCTTCCTGTATGCATGTTTAACAATCTAAGTTCAGTCCAGTTACAAAGACACTGAGGATGAAGCCCCACTACACTTCTGCTGGCCACACCAGATTGCTGACAGATATAATACACATCATGGAGTGCATTTTTTTTTTTTTAATCTGAAAAGACTTCTTAAACTAAAAATACTGGTTTGGGCCCCAGGGGATAGACCTTTGCCATGTGTTGTAGCCAGCAGAGATGTTGTGAGGCTTCACCCTACACAAGATGTGTGAGGCAACCATTTACGTGTGGTGAGTCTTTAGCTACAGTCTCCTGCTCTTAGAAACAAATTGCCGTGCTTAAAACACACACACTTGTTTGACTCAACTTTAGTTATTTCATAATCAAGCTATAAAGTAAGGAAAACATGTCAAACCACCTCTTTTCAACTATTGTTTCTATCTTTAAATTGAGTTATATGCTGTTGATTTACCTCTAAGGGTTTACTTTTCATGAACTTTTCTATTTTTTCAGTTATTTAATGCCAAAAAGTCAGTGTAACACCATCACTAAAAGGTGTGCTAACAAGTGCAACCTCTTGCAGTGTCTCTCACCAGACAGCTGACGTAAAGAAGGACCCATGATAAGAAATGCAATAGAAAATGAGCTGAAATGTAACAGAAAACAATGTACATTCTATACTGCTCGCTTTTTCTTCCTTATCTGTCCTATTGTGCTGAGGTGTGGGGTAATACCTACAAGTCCACCCTAAAGACAATATGCACCATGCAGAAAAAGGCAATGAGAATAGTAAGCAATGTGGGCTATATAATGATTTATCTTTAAAATTACAAACATTAAAATTTATGGATATAGTGGATTTCAAGACCACACAAATTATTTACAAAGCCAAAAATAACTTACTCCCTAATAATATACAAAAATGGTTTAAAGAAAGAGAAAGTGTTTATAATTTAAGAAGGAGAGGGAATGTTTTACAATCCAAAGTGCGCACCACACTCAAAAGCATGTGCATATCTGTCAATGGGGTGAGGTTGTGGAATAATTTACCTGTAACGATCAAAGAAAGTAAACACATTGCTGAATTCAAAAGACAGTTTAAATTTCTCACATTAGAAAACTATAACAATTGAGGTGAAGGTGGGCCAAATGTTTCATTTCCACTTTAAGAGGTTGTACTGAATTGTTTAGCCATAAAGTCTGCATTTTTTTCCTTTTTTAAAATATTCTGTTGTATTATATTTTCAGTATATATTGTTTTTTATTACCAGAACTAACTACTTCAGATGAATCAAGAGTTTCTCATTTGGACAAATGTCGGCACTTTGATCAAATAAACAGTAGCTGTGTTAGAAAATTAAGATGTATAATAGGGGAAGGTAAACATAAGTTAGCTTCTTCCTTCTCCTTTTTTGAACATATAGAGACCTTTAATTTATTTATTTTCTGTGAGAAATGTCATGTGAAAAATGCTTCCTTGTTGATTCTCATGTTCAAAAATAAATTTCATTTCATTCATTCATTCATTCAGAAGAGCTATAATTCATTCATGGACTTTTCATTGATGTCAGTGTCTGATTTAAGCTAACACACACCAGCAAACACATTTTATTGACTCCACAGAAACATATTCCCGTCTCTCTCTTTGTCCAAAGTGCTTTATTCTTGTGTTTGTGTACAATTTCAGGTGTTCTACATATTTATTTTGTCTATGAGTCAAAGGGTAAATGTAACACAAATCCAGCAAAAAAAAAAAAAACCCACAAGAATTAAAAGGCAAAGAAAACTGCAAGGAACAAGAAGTCCATCAAGTCTCCCCTCATCTCCTCTCTTTCTAGAACAGATCAATTATGGAAGCCTCATTCAATCACTTTGGATCATGAATCAAATCTAAATGTTTCTAATCATGTGCTGACATGGGAGCAAAAATAGCCTAGCTCCAACACTTAATCTCTATAATTCAAACAGCATGTACAATACAGGGATGTGTAACTGTATTATTGTGGAGGAGAACAATGGTTCTGGGCTCCTAACACAATGGCTCTTTCATAACAAGCTAATTTTACTCTTACCTGTTAGTTTAAATGTTCTCTATTTAACGTGCTCCCCTCACTCCCACTCAATATTTGCATCATTTCAAGCTGCCGTGAAATTAACCCACCGATTATTAACAATAACACAGACTCTTTTTCTAATGACAGTCAAACTACGTAACCTATAATTAAACTGATAATATTCCTGTTGAGTTCACTGAAAGCGAAACTAAATCCACTTAAAAAATGTAATTAATTCATCAAGTTCATACCAAAAAAGAGAGAATAAAATGAAAAATAATTATTACAATTTACAAAAACAGCTCTCTCAGTAATTGAATGAACCAAGACTCTGACTTTAAAGAGGGCAGTTCACTGCATGTCTATTTTAGAGCTGAGCCCTCATGAGTCAAAAATTTGATATCAAACTCAGATACATTTAGGCTGATGTACTTGACACTTATAGACATGTGACTGACATAATGTCACTTACTACAGGGGGCAGCAGATGTTTACTATTGTAGGTCTGGGCGATATATCATTTAAATTGATTAATTCTAGACTTTTTTTCCTGACTTCTCCATTTGCTGTTAGTAAGTTTCAATAGTTTATTCCATTCACCTTCAAACAGAGACACAACTTGAAGGTTTTTTCATAGTCTGAAGACAAATATACTTCATTTCACACTGTCTTTTTAAATGGTAGGGCCTGGTATTTTTGCACATACTTACTTATAGGCTTCAATTCTTTAAATCAAATTCATTAAAAAAACGTTTACAATGTTGGTGTTTTGTGAAAATAGTGCAGCTTTCAGTGATAATGTAGACAGGCCTCCCTACATCCAAACTATTTGGTGCACCTGAGCACCCCTACATAACAAAATCACAGCATGCATATTAACTCCAGGAGGGGTATTCAGTTAACTTTTGCTCCATACAATATTAAAATATACAATATTTTGATCAAATTAAAGCAGATCTTCTTTTGTGTAATTCCTGTAACATCTGTAGTTTTTCATGCTTTTAATTTTTTCCAATTAAATGTGTAAATTGAGTTTTGAAACTTCTTTCAGTTGCCATGTCACTGAAAAACAAGTGTTTAACCACACAAATCACGAAAAATCTCTTTCAGATGTAACAGGAAGTTTTGAGTAAATCAGACCAGCACTACTGAGGCACTACATAAATATTTATGCTTGACTGGCCTCTCTCAATCATAAGGACTATCTGTTGTGGCAAAAGGGCAAAGTCTGTTTGGCTACTTTATTAGCAGATCTGCTCGCGCACTTCTCTTGTGTTTTTGAGTCTGGGGCATGTAGCTTTGAACTGCTGTTGCTGTTACCACGGCAACCAAGGCTGTCGCAGAATCAACCAGGACTAAAAAGATTGCATTTGCATGTTAAATCTGTTTTTTGAAAGATATTTCTCCACAATATGTTAGTCACTCCAGCTCAACATGCTAAATATACTATCTCAAATGTAGTTGTGGTGCTGATGGTAATTGGTCCATAAGTGTAAAATGTGTCTGCGACCTTGAAGGACCTCTGAAAATGACAAACCTCCACATCCACCAGCACGGCAGCGTGGGGCGGAGAGGGAAAAGCAGCGGGCTGGGGAGAAAATGAAGACAAAGGAGGATTGCCGGCCCATTTGTGTAAAGGTTAGGGCTAGGGTAATGAATACCCTGGCTATATGGAGCTCCCGATGTCTGCTTCCCTGCAGCTGCCTATAAGCTCATTTGGAGTGACACTGGAGTAATGTCAGTGTCAAGGAAATACGGCGAGAGGCAAAGAGAGAGGGAAGGAGAGAGGGAGGGAAGAGTCCATGTCCTCTACCTTCTACAGATAATCCTTTCTGCCAGGATGAAAATTATCATGCACTTATCCATAATTACTTCCCTCCCCTGGATTTCATGGTGCAACAAATTGATATACATACAACGTATATTCTCACTTGCTCTAAACAGGAGTCCCATCATTTCCATGTTGCACTGATTTGAACTTCAAAAAACGCATTTTTAAACCCAGATGCATTCAAAAAGTTGTCTCCTGACTGAGTCTTACCCGCAGTGCATTGACTTGAGGGCTGTCTTGAAGGAAGTCCCAAACACGAGGACCAAGTTCATCCCACGAATCAGCGAGCTCTTTTAGTGTGGCCAAGGCATTGAAGGTGCTGTTTGCCTGAAAAAATAAAAATAAAAATTTTCAGCGAGCTGGATAAATATTGATGACTTCTATGAACTACAAAAGCAAACAAGGCCATCAGGAAGACAAGTGCCTGCCACTTTATATGCTTTAAAGCCTGAAACCATTGTTGTGCAGTAAGTATTAAAAAAATGATTTACTGCACGCTGCAGGAACAAACCAATTGTTTTTTTCACAGCAAAAAGATCTTAGAACATTTAAACATTAAAATAAAGCAGCGCTAATATATCTGGCAGTAACATCAGTAACAATAAATGTAATTTCAATTGATTTGACAAAAAATATCTGAATCAGATTTAATGATCTGAACAGTACCTCTGTCATTCTTCCCAGCTTATGTGCTCATAATTTATCAGACATATTATGCAAAAAACACATTTTTTAAGGCTTTTGAACACATTTTTGGGGTATTTGGCCTTCCTCCCAGCCCAAATAATGTGATAGTAGACAACAAGACCTGTATTTAGCAGGCTGCATGAATGTAAACTCATTGTATTTGGCGAGCTGTTGAGTTTGTGGATATACTCTTACATAACAGTGTATATTTTGATTTGCATACCTAACCTGATTGGTCTACCTGAGTATCCCCCTCCCCCCTGCTGGAGAGATTCCTCTGCAAAGCTCAGCGCCATGTTGTTTAAATTCTTAGTGAGAGATTGGTGTTCAGCATGTCTAAGCTCAGGAGCTGTCACTGCTCGGTTGTTGGCTGTGAACAGCCACACATATCTTCACATATAGGCCACCAGCCTCGGAGGACCAAAGGGCCCAGTGGATTAATTTCATTTTTGAAGGGAATGAGCAGCTACAGTCGGCTAAAACCTGTATGTGTGTGTCAGTCACTTCACGGACAACTGCTGGGCTCAGTACCAACAATCCATCGCCAAACCTGATGATAGAAATGTAGGTATTTTAGTGCCGTGTAGTATTTATTTTTCTCATTGCTACGAGCTAATGCTAACAGCAGGGTGAAGCAAACTAGAGGTAACTGCACAACATGTTCGTAAATGTTCATGTTACTTGTTGAAAGTCTGAAGGATAAACTTCAATGTATGAGCATTCTTACATTAATCAAGAGAAATTTTACAGTGGGCTGAATATAATTAGTCCCACCGCAGTGACTAGGCCGAGGTTAGCATGTTGTGCGCTAGCCTGTGATGTTTGGGGGAATAGAGCTTTGCTGTTGTAACCGTGTGGTAGCATGAATTAAGGGTTTGTATGTGTTCAGGGCTGTAAGTGGCGCGTGGCTGGAGCACCCGCGTTGCTCAGGTTACGCTGCTGACTATCGTGAAGTCCCCGTATGTGCGCTGCTTTGCTCTGGCTCATTAGGATATGAAGGCGACCACCCTCAATACCAGCTGATCTGAAAAGAAGGGTTATGTGAGTGTGGAAAGAATGCAGCTGTCCTTTATTCATAGGCTTTCTGGACCAAAGCATGTTACTAACATTTCATGAAGATTTTACTCCAATCTTTTAAAGAGGTACGGTTATCAGTAGGGCTGTAATAAACCAAAGAATTTGTTGGTCGACTGAAACACTGAAATTGTCGACCAGAAATCGACTAATCGGGGGGGGGGGGGGGGGGGGGGGGTCCGACTCTGACGGGAAACCCTCCTGCACGGGGATGGTTCGGCGTGGCGCAGCTCGGCGTGGCGCAGCTCGGCGTGGCGCAGCTCGGCGTGGCGCAGCTCGGCGGAGCGCGTCTTGGTGGGGGGTTCCGACTCTGACGGGAAACCCTCCTGCGTGCGGATGGTTCGGCGGAGCGCGTCTTGGCAGGGGGGGTAGAGGAGGATGCTCAAAATAAAAATAAATACTCGGCAAACCACCGGATGTTGAATAGGCTCAGGTAGACGCTCTTCAGACCTCCTGTCTCCAGTCAGGTCTCCAGATGGTGGGGAATCCAAAGGGGTGAAAACAAGGGGGTGTTCTGAGACAGGCAAGTTACCTGTGAAACCAGGGTGGTCTGAAAACACCCCCATTAGCGCTTGGTAAGTTCCTACTGATAACTGTAAATCGCCGCGGGAAAAATTAAATTGAAGAGGAAAAAAAAATACGATTGGTCGACTTATCAGAGTTCTGGTCGCCCCAGCACTTATCGACCAATGAGTCGACCAGTCGACTAACACGTTACAGCCCTAGTTATCACACACAATTTTTAAGATTCAAACAGGGAAAAATAAACTTGCTTTCAGAAGCAGCCCTTAAAAACCCCAAAACAGATTTACAAAAACAGTCTGCAAGTGCCATTAAAAAAATCAAGACCTCTCAAAAAAAAACAAAACTGTAAGACTTTTTATCATCTTAAAAATCATAAGTCAAACTTTAGGTCTACTATGAGCTTTCAGGATCTGCAGGGACACAGGTTGCATGAGTTCAGTCAATTGTTTCATCCATAAGGATCATATTTGGTTAAAAAAAATGTTACAGGATAAATATCTGCATAAATACAAGACTTGCTACTTTGTACAAGAAGGTGCCAAAAACAGCACAAACTTTAAGAGTCTCACAAGAGCTCTCAACATTTTTTCCCCTTTCCCCCTCAAACTGAACAGTTTCTATTCACTCAGACATGAAAGTGCTTCACATCCACGCATTTCAGCTAATCCCTAGAGGAACTCATCACATTGCAACACCACCAGCCTCCTGTGGTGACTAATGTAAATGGGGTTATTTACCCCCAAACACTGACTTGTAAACAATCCGACTATGTCTGCAGTGAAAAGGAGGCCTCCTCCGCCAGCACCGGACCGCTTGCTGTGAACTCATTCTGTATTCTCGAAGCAGAAAACCTCACCTCCTGCCTGTTGTTTGTTTTGTTTATGCAGTTATCAAGATGATGCTAATATCTTGGAGAAATGTCATGTCATGAAAACACACTGTATCCGCCGCAGCCTCCTGACTAACGACTATATTATTTTTATTTAGTCCCCCAGGTGGTAATTTTGCACAACATCAGTTGTTTTTCTTTCCTCCGGCTTGAAACTTCTATGCTTTCACACAGACTCTGATGGAATTACAGTAATAGGTCTGATCCTGTATCAACATCAACAACACGAATGTTTTCTCTCTCAATGACCATCTGATTTCTGCAACTTTTCAAGCAAGAAGACTCCATGACTGCATCTAAGAGCCATGCATCTTCACACTCATACCCACCTCCTTCACCACATGGCGAGCAGCAGGTGTATCAGGTGCATAGAGGACTTTTCCTTGCAATAACGGCTTGAAGGTGCTCCAAATCACGCGCAGGCCAGGTGTGCCCTCCAGGGTGTCGACCAGAGTCTGACAAAAATCATCTATAGCAGAGAAGAGCGGAGGGGAGAAGACAAGGAAAGTCAATGTGGGAGTGAGAAAACAGCTCTCAGTTCTGTGTACATGTACTGTACATGTGTTTCAGAGAGCGGGGAGAGGAGGAAAAATGGTTAGTTCTGTAAGAAATTATTGAATTTGCAACAGGGGAGAGGCAAACATGATAAATATTGCACATGAGCTTAAATTTAATGTGGCTACCATGGAAACCAGTCCTGATTTGAAGTGAGCTTGGTTAAAAACATCTCAGCATACATCTTGACCTTTTGGTTACTTACCCAGACATGTCTCTAAGAGCGAGTGAGACCAAAGCCAAGAGAGGCATGTTGAATTATGATTGAATTTCCAGGCGCTTCCTCTTAACAGTGTGCAGATGTTTAGCTGAATATAAATACTCTTTTATATTTTAATTTCCATATATAGAGCAACTAAATTATGAGATTAGACTGAATAAATTAATTGGAAAGATTGCAGCCACTGAGTAAAACACTATGGGGAACAGTATTGACATCACGGCAGCACCTCAGAACAGGCAGCCATTATAAATAGATGTAACCACTTTTATAACACAATCTTTTAGGATTCTCATTCCATATTTCAAGACGTTTACACCAAAGTTTTTGGTTGTTTTTGACCCTGTGGGATCAAACAAGGCCTGCATCGTATGAGAACTTCACTGTAATGTTGCATTTCATTTCTTTAAACTAGAAAAGCAGAGCTCAAGACCTCCGCCAAGCAGCTCAGTTCCAGCTGTGGCTTTTCCACAACCCCTGTAAAAAATATAATCCTGGATCACCAGATCCAGATTAGTACCAGGATCTGGACCAAACTCAGCACATACATGGAGGTTGTTATCCTGTATGAACACGACAAGTTTTGGGGACATCACTTAATATTTGGATTTTTTATGAATTAAGGAATGTCGTCAATGGGATTTCCCATTATAAAGTTCAATGCTTTTTTGTGACATCATTTTGGATTGAATCCAGATGAAATTTGCCTTGATGATAGAGACATGGACCCCATATTGTCCTGTAAAATTGGAAGTGAATCTATTGAGAAATGGCAGAGATATGATTTTTTTAAATTCCGCCCAATGTTAACCTATGGGATTTTTTTTAATTTTGGGAACCACCAAAATGTAATGGCTCCTTCCTTGGACCAAACCACACCTCTGGTAAAATTTTCATGTAAATCCATCCAGTAGTTTTTTCTGTAATCTTGCTAACAGACAAACAGACAAAAAGACAGGCCCTGGCGAAAACACAACCTCCTTAGTGGAGGTAATAAGAGTCTATTAACCTTGCAGTGCAGATGGATCCACCTGATTCAATGTTTGTAATCAGTCGGATCCATCTTGCAAAGCTCAAATCTACAACAGCCCAAAGCGGCACGGCCCAGTCCTTCAGAGCAGGAAGAGGTGAGGGCTATGAAAGCAGGAAGTTACTGCTCACACAGAGATTAGCATAGATGCTAACAGCGTCAGTAGCAGTTTTATCAGATCTAGACCACATTTCTTTATTAAATGAAAACAAAGAACACTACAAAAGTTTTATAGACAGGACATTTTTTTCTCCACTTTCAACATGTTTTGCTGAGACAGGTTCTGTACTTTATACCACAGCAGTAGTGCCCACCTACTATACTATCTGATTGGCCTGTCATGAACGCCAAGTCACCCGCAGGATGTGCAATTAAGGTACTGCCTATTCCCAAACACTTTCTTTAAGCTCTTTCCCAGATAAACTGGTGAAATATACTGAAAAGTCCTTCTGGTGTGTCCTGTTAGTCATCCTTGATAAACCCTGGAACTGATGTTTGATAAAATGACTGCAGGGTTTTTGTCTTGAAGCTGTTCAATGTTTTGGTTTAGTTTTTTTGTGTTGTTTTTGTTGCAGTAAATTATAGTCCCCTTGCCCAACCCAACATATGTGCTAATCATCACATCTGCATAAGATTGTTTCTTTTTCCCACTCATCAGACAGGTGTCTGTTTGATGAGTGTGACTGAAGGATTCAACAAGCAATGCTTCCCACACATGGACTTTATCTGAGCATCACACTCAGGCGTATTAACGAATCCGTATGTTTATTCATTTACAGAGAAGAGAGAAGAAAAACAATCAATTAATATGCAGATGTAGCCTGTAAGAGATTTCGTTCTTTTTCCTTTTTGCAGATTATGTTTGGGCGAGTATAACAGCAGCAAAGAAAACCATCTGGAAACTGGACTGGTAGTATTTATTAGCTTTTAAAGGAAAATCAAAGTGTTACATTAAATGAGGGTTTATATGGTTAATGAGATTATCCATGGGGACAGTCATTATATATGGATTGTTGGTGAAGCCTTTGTTTGTGCGTGCAGAGAGATGATGTCCTCAGCAAACCAACTGCAGTTTTTAGGGGGGAATATTCTCAGTTGCTATTTGACACATGCCTTTTATTTTAAACTGAATCAGGAGGAATCAATATAGCTCATCCGAAATATAAATCACCTGCAGCTACAGATCTGACTTGCCTTTTTCTTTATATTTTTTAGGATTAAAAAAATCACATTCCAACCCTACAAACTGAAGCAAACCAGCTCTACATGTTCCATGATGAAGCAATATTTCCCTGAATGCTTCACCTGACTTTATGCAATACAAAAAAAAAAAAAAAAACTGGAATTGGGGTCAGGTAGGGTCATTTTATTATGCATAAACAACCAGCAAGTTTGAGAGTGTTTTTTTTTCATAATACTTATTAAAAGAAAGAATACATACGCAGAAGAGACCACAAACCAAGGGTTCAGAGCTGAGTACATGAGGACAAGCTTGTGTGGTGAGGAGGAAGGACGTCAATATGCTCAGTGGCGGGAAGATCATTACTTATTTAAGTTATCTGCCAACGTGAATATCGCCAGGTTGGGAGAGCAATGAATGGGTTGCACGAGGATCCACTCCGCATGCAACCTTCTGCTTGGACTGTGCTGGCTTTGTTATGACAGTAAATGTGTGATTCCTGCTGTGTGGCAGTTAATCAGGCGATTGATCAGTCCAGTTTGTCATCTCTGAGTCAATATGACTGTCTGCTGTTTTGATTTGGAGCTAACTGTCCCTTTGTTCTACACCTGTCACAACATTAAAACGTTTCCTATCAAGACAGCAGGAAAGCCTCCACCCGTCCTACATTCTGTCTCTCCTCACCTCATTGGAGCAACCATTCCAACCATCAGGGAGATTTTAGCGTCCATTTTCAGTGCAATTAAATGTTAGCCTTTCTGCCTGCTGGCCTTCTTTCCCAGGTGCTCCAGGGAGGAGTGTGTGTGTGCGGGCAGCTAATGGCTACCCTTTAGACGGAGCCTGACCAGCTGTTCCCTCTGCAGACTGCACAGATGCCACATTCTGCTAATATTACACTTAAAAGACAGAAAATGAGTGTGAGGCACATCTCAAATGCTCATTAAGGTGTCTTTTGGAAAACAGACTTTGAGTTGTAAGGTTTTTATTGTCTAGGGTGACCATATTCTGAAAACCCAAAAAGGACCCTCAACAGCATGTGTTGCATCATGGCTCAATATCTTGACAGGTAGGTACTTTGGAATAACGCCAGTGGTCCAGTGCAGCACTTTATTATAAATATTAACCCTTTTACTATGATGAATATAAATGTCCACCCTGTCTTTTTTGCCTTTTTTTGTCAATAAATGTGTCAGAAAAACCCTGAAGTTTTAGGGAATTTTATCAAATCAAATTTATAAACCAAAAGGAGAACATGTCCAGACAAAAGAGGACGTATGGTCACCCTACTATTGCCCAATAAATACCGGAATGTTTGTGTCATTGCTGTCAGTAATGTGAGGTTGAGGAGGATTAGATTTATGACAGAGTCAAGCCTGCAGATATGTGTCCATGGGAAAACCTTTATGATGCAGTGCAGTACATGTTCTTTCAATAAAAAGCATACCATTTCCATTACCTTCTTAAATTCAGAATGAAAGAAAACGGGTTCCTTGGTTGGACTGCTACTTTGTGACACAGTGATATACTAACTGGTAAAAATAAGTGAACAAGCAATCTCAAAAAGGAATTGCAATAAAATGTACTTAAGTGATCATGCCTATAGGCTTTGGGTTTTTATTTCTGCTGTGATCAAAAAACCATAACAGAAATCAGGCACAGAAGGTGCTAGAAAGTGTGTTTCACTAAAGGGGTGGTGACCCTTCTCCACACTCCAACTTGGATGGCGGTGCTGCAGCCTTAACAACAGTTGCCACTTGCTTAAACTAAAATAGAAGATTGCAAGTTGGTTACACACACTTGGTGCAGTCAAGGTTTGTTTGGATGAGAAGTGAAGTTGGAAAAGATAAAAGAAAGTAGAGAAAAAGGAGCCAGGGGAGTGAAGGCGATGGTGGATTTTAACTCAAACTCATCCTAGCTGAGGAGAAAGTTAGTTGAAAAAGTTACACGATATCCATTGAAATGGTTGCGAAAGCAAAGGATGCTGGGGGTTGGTGTCAACCAGGATGGAAAACACAACAAATGTCTTTTACCACCTGAAAAGGTAACATCCCTGTGACTACACTGAGGCCCTGTCCACACAGAGACGAAAGCATTTTCTAATGAAAAGATTCTCTGTAAAGATAGCTTAATTTCAAGAAAGGTGTCCGTCCACATGAAAACACTGAAAACACCGTAGTATATATGCCAGGCCTGTAAGTGGTGCTGTAACGCTGCTGCACACATATAATAAAACCAAAAAAGACATGGAGCATGAGCAGACATCATGACAAATGTGAGGAAAACACAGTCGTATGCTGTTCTCTGTGTCCTCTTGTTGCTCACTGTGCTAGTAAAGGAGCAGAAGACGTTGCTGTTAAATTCATAAAAAGCTCAGTTGCTTCTATAGCAGGAGCATGACGCTGTATTCTGTCACTGTCTCTGTTGTTTTCAGGGTCCACGGATGTGGTTTAAGTGAGAGACGGGGCTGTGACCTCATCTTTTCTGAAGCTATCAGTATTCACTGTCCACACGTAAATGCTGGACCAGCATTCTCAGATTTATCCACTTTGGAACCTGTTTTCAAAAATGTGGGTTTTTTGGGCACCAGAAATGCATTTCTACTTCTATATTCTATTTCTTTAATATCAACATAGTGGCAACCTTTCTCCAATAATTTACAAACATCAATGTCCCTGTTTACAGCCTACTGCCTGCACGTGAGTGCTTTTTGTGTTTGTCTCTTGAGTAAAGTCCCATAGGAGTTACCAGAGCTGTAATTAAACAGTTGTTGTGGTTGTAATTCAGGCTGTTGTGTAAACAAGGCAAAAGCTAGGGATGGAAAATGTATACCTCAGTGGAACATTTTTTAATTTTCTACTTATTCCCCCTCATTAAGTCCATTAAGGTGGGGCTATGGTGCTAACTGAGTCAAACTACTGTAATCTAAAGCAACATGTTTGCAGTGCATAAATAGAGAAATATAACTTGTAAAGGGCATCCACAATGATTAGGCAAGAGATGCAACAATTCTCAATAAAATATCTCTTCCTTCAGGGCAGCTAAAATTGTGCTTGTGAACTGCAATATTTTCAGTTCAGCATAAACAAACTGCATTTTTTTCCCCTGTATTGGCTCTGCTTTTTCTGCTCTCTGAGAAGCACTCCCAAACGTTGCCAAAAGTTTCATCGATTAAAAAAAGTTAATTCAATGTTGAAATCCATGTTTAGCCAGGATGGATGTTAATGAAATAACTCAACAAGCCAATATACTGTATGGATACATCATGTGCTCAATGTCAGCTCGCAACAATAACTATCAAGTAAACAAAATATTATCTTTAGGTGTTAAGTTGTTATTTATCCATCTGTTATCTGTTCTTACAGTTTTTGTTCAGAAATATAGATAGAGGTTAAATAGCTGTCAGCTGGCAGACATAAGTACATCATTTTGGAAATATCTTTTTTATAAAGATATTTTCTTTTTTTTTTTTTTTTTTGTACATGATAAAGCACAATCAAAATGCAAAGAAGGGGGATTTGGCTGAAAGGGACATGAGATAACCTCATTCACCATCCTTAAGGGGCTGCTGATAATTAATTTTTAAACCTTGAACAATCATTTTAGCTTGAAGCTTTAAAAGATGGATCTGCCAAGTTTTGGAATAACTCCCCCCCCCCCGCTTTCTCTGTGAATTCCCCCATTAAGACCTGAGAATGCTGGGCCAAAACTATAACACTCCAGCAGCCTGAACAGTCAAATCTGTGCCAAAGTGAAAATCATGACCAAAACAGAGGCAAATATTGTCATGGATTAACTGCACTGTTGCATGCCCTGAGCACTCATACTCTATTCTTACTCTAATACATGAATGTATTTTAGATGAATCCCTTTACATCTCTGGAAGTTTATTCTGTGGAAATAAATCAATGCCTTATAAGATAAATATGTCCTCAATTGAAAGCAATTCAAGTAAACGCTGAGAATGCTGGGGCCAGGGACAGACACTGAGGATTTAGACATCTAGTCAACAATGGAGCATGAACAGAGATGACAGGGTCAAATGCATGCTCTCATACATAAGATATCTTGGTTTCAAGGGGAAGAGAGATCTGCTTTCTGTGTGGTAAAGGGAGCCTCAGATCACAGAGGTTTCACATTCTCCTGAGGTGTCAGATCTTTGCTTTACTACAGAGCAGCGATACAAAGGAACAAGAGAGTGTTTTCTCCTCTACAGGTTTGGCCACAGTCAAATAATTGCTTGGAGCCGTGAGTCGGCCCCTCAACTTACCTGGCAAATTTAATCAATTTGAGCTGCACCCTGGAGATGGGCTCAATTCAGCAATACAGCGAGACAGTGCTGTCACCATGCTGTGAATGCTGGCTCATACTGATGTCCCTCAAGCATAGCATAGGACGGATGGTACAAAATTGGAACAATATTACAACGCACACCCAGATGGACTGATGCACACATGATGCATGTTTACACAGGTTGGTACGTCAGTGTAAAGAGAGCTACCACCATCAACAAAGCAGCATTCATAACAAGCAAGAAGGATAAATCAAGTGCAGGCTTACAGGAATCCAACAGGGAGTCAAAAAGCATGAATTAATGTCACTGAAGTGAAGAGGCTGCAGACAGAGAAGCTGCTTTGACGTTCAGCATTATAAAAGCTGCATTAGATAACATTCTGCATTAAACCAGCCACAGTATATATGGAATGATATTGTGCTATTACTAAGCTAAAAACGAACTAAAGAAGTAACAACATTTGACAACAGCACAGAAAATGTGAAATACTACATGGACAGAGAAGTGACCACAATGTGTTTACTTTGGGGGATGTTTAAATTGGGAGAAAAGTTTCTTTGGTTTGGCTTTCATTCACTTTTAATCTGCAGTTTTGAAGCTAAGACTTATGATGCTTTAGCTGTTTTGCCTAGCTTTGTTTGCAGGAAAAAAGGAGCCAACTTTTTAAATCCCTCCATATGTTACCAAATAGAAACAGTGAGGACATGCTGAAGAGGTTTTTCCAAAAAATATTTCGCAAAATATCTGCCCAAGTTGGTATAAATAATGTGCAAGATTAGGGATGTGTGATCTATTGAGTTTCTAAGATTTACTAATCTTTTTTCAAACGAGATATTTTGTATAATAGTGATGTTTGTGTTGTGTTTAATAGTGATGAACGTCTCAAATGGCTTCATTTGGCTATGGGTGAGAGCAGTGCTGAACTGAACTGATTTAATGATCAGACAACAGCAACATGCTTAGTGTAAATCATATTTTTGAGTCAATATGAAGTCTGTTTTTGGTAAATTCAACACAAACAGCATTTAAGCAGTGACGAGTGATTTACAGCTTATTATAGATTAAGAGCTCTCACCAGTTTGGTTCTTCCGTGATCTCAGTGCTGCTTTTGAGACAGTAGATTACAGCGTTGTATTTGGTAAACTTAAACATGAATGTGTTACCTTAAGTCAGGTGATTCAGTGGTTGTTTTACAAAACAGCATTCATGCTGATAAGGGTATGGGGCTCTACAGCAGCCCATATAGAGTGGTGAAAGGATGTTTTTGGAAGTTGCCATTACATTGGTTTTCTCAACTAAAAGTCTTTTTCAGGATTTTCACTGTATATTTGGATCCTCACTGATAATAAGGTCTGTGGCAATTAAAGTATATGTTTACTTATCAGTAATAACTGCATTAGGGTCTCTGGCAATTTTTGTTGTCCTTGTTTGCAGTTTGCCAGCAACCATCCTTTTAAAAACATAGCAATACCTCAAAATTCATAAGCAGAGCAATATCAGATACATTTTATCTTGCAAAATGAAACTTTCAATTTCCGTTTGCATGTGTTCATCACTGACCTTATTTCAGGTATTGATCCAAAAGGCGATCATAAAATCTCATTTACTCTCAGCCTTGGAAACCTAAGGTACTAAAACACTAACCCACTTCCATGTTTTGGGCTCTTTCGTGGACCTGCAAAACTGAGTCATCTGTTTGATCACTATGCTTTGTCTATACAATTCAGTGGAGAGATAGTATTAAGACACCGAGTATGCCTCTCAATTAGACCTTTCTATATGACTTGCATTTTAAGGAGGTGACAGCAGTATCCTTTATCCACCTCAAGAACATCACCATGATTAGACCAATCTAGACAACACTTTCCCTCTTTTAGATGTATACTAAAGTATTTTAGTTACTGAAATTTTGATACCACTGTTCATTTACAAGATTGAGTCTGTGTAGTAGTGAAACACATTGTATTTAAGAGCATTTACATTTTTGGCAGAATCAATGTAGAGAAATAAGTGTGTCAACTGAGTCTGTCTAATTCATGTAGTATGTAGACGTTTGTCTACATAAAGCGTTTTTGACAATCAAAAGCAAAAACAACAACAAAAAAAGCCCAATATGGAGTGTCTAGGACTTACATTTTTGGTGCTGTGGTATCAACAGGTTTGATTTTCATTGTACCATATCAAAGTGTGTAAGTTTTCTATCATGAAAATGATCTGTTAATCCAACATAAATTTGTATCAAACATTTTTTGAGATATATTGTACATCATATGGTTTCTTATACACACTGCTCTGCCAAATGCAAAGCCAAGTGATCACTCCCTGTTTTTGCTTACCACCTTGCCACTTTTTAAAAGCAGTAAGAAATTAAACTCACTGTGCTATAACAACAGTTAATGTCAGCCGTTCATTTTTGTGACTTTTTGAAACTTTATTTTCTGTCTGTAAAATAAATAAGGGAGGAAATGTTTGTGAGATGTTCAGAAAATATGAGTGAAGGCCTTTATTAGTGCCGTGCCATGATTCATTTGAGCGTCCTTTTGCATTTAGAGGAGTTGTAATTGACCAATAAGCAGTCACTTTGTACCATCCAAATTCATTTCAGAGAACACACTACACCACAATAAAAAGCCAAGCCTTATCTAAATCAGCCATTAGCATGCTAACTGAGATGTTGGTGCCTAGTTTGAACAAACGATGCAATGTTTTTGCTAATTTGCCTTGGCATGTGCATGCTATTCTACTTTACAGTGCAGCTTAATTTCAAGGGAATAAAGAGATTCTGATTAAAATCTAAATCTGTGCAGCTGTCTCCAAAGAATGGGCATTTAATAAAACAGCAGTGTAAGAGCTCTAATGAGCATGAGGCTGCAGGAGGTTCAGCTGAAAAGCTTATACACAAGGAAATCTGGGGACAAACGTCCTCAGTGATTTCTAAATGTATATGTGTGTATAATTTGGATGCATTCTTCTCTTAATTACTATTGCTTGATTGTATATTTCTAGATCTTTAATCAAGTAAGTTAAAACAAAAAAAAACAAGGTTATTTCCAATGATCCATGAATCAAAAAAAAGTACTATATGTAATACAATTACAATAGTAGCTTAAAGTGGTTTATTCAAAACATGCTCCCCTAAGTCAACAAAATAAGGGGGACTTTTAAGAAAATACAAATAAGGATTCAAATGGAAAGGGGAAAAGTATAAACAAAAAAAAAAATGTTGCAGAAATAAGCTGCTAAATTCGCTTGGGAATATGTTTACACTCATAAACAAACTGAGGGTAACACCCTAGGTAAATGATACTCTATTTCCAAATACAAAATAAAAACACAAGCAGCTAATCAGGTGAGGGAATTAAAACACAGATAAATAAACTAGAAGTGCACACAGAACACAAATCTCTGCCAAAGCATTTATAAAACAAAATATCCCAACACAACAGTGCAGTGGATGTGGCTGTATCACTTAAAGAGTGGAAACACCAGCAACACACCAACAAAGTTCTTAAAGTAGCACAGTATAAACCTGAAATGCTCCGCTCAAGCATTTATTAGCTAAGATTAGCAAAATGTCAAAAACTGTCCTATCTTGCAATGTTAACAAATACTTAAAAAAGAATTCCCCATGTAAATTGTTCACTTCTTCCTTGCCATGACCAATATTCCAAGATCCTTTCATCGAAATCCGTAGACAACTTTTTGAGCAATTTTGCCCACAAGCACAAAAACATAATGTCACCTCATTGGTAAAGGTACTAAAAAAAATAGTCAAACTCCCTTCACCAAGGAGCATCCAATGATTTGCAAATCGCTCCATCATCTCATTCAAAGGTCCTATTAACGTGTGATTAATATTACCTGCAGACCTCTGGTAATCTGTTATAACTGCTGTTAATGTTTGTTGATATGACTACAGGCCCAGAGGCTGTTGCTGTTTGTTGCAGTTTGCCTCTATTCCATCTCTTTGTCCACGAGACCTAGTCCAAGGCAGTACTGATAATGTAACAGTTGAGGTCAGGTCAGGTTTGGGAGCACATGCCAGGTGGGCCCTTTAAAATTCATCATTCCTGACACACCTCTGCACCACCAACAATGCTAACCCTACTTCATTTGGGGTTTATGTGCAATGAAGTTTAAGGGCAGAGGGGTGCAAACTCTACACCTCGAGGCTCCGGAGCCAGGGGATGCCAACCCCCTTTCAGCTGCATTACCAACTGCCATAACCGACTACAGTGCCCCATGAAGTCAACTTGCATGTCCACGGCTACCAAACCAGCTCGCAAGCATGGTTTGATTGGGACTTGAACTAACCACCCTCCGGTCCCTGCTGAATTGGATTAGCTTTAAAAGCCATATTCTGTCACAAAGTGGTGCAGGGAAAGCTTTAACACCAAAGGTCCAGCAGTGAACTAGCCCCATAATTGATAATAATCTTAAAAGCATTTTTTTCTCTTGTAGGCTCAGGTCCCATAGATGAAAATATACACAGTACATAAAAAGACTGACATCCTGCAAGTAAGGATATTTTCAGACAGCTACCATCCTGTTTGGACAAGGTCATCTTCTCTCATTGATTTACTTCAAAACGCTCTCAAAAGGTTCCAGCAAGTCCAGAGTACCACTAAAAGATTCAGAGTCGGCTCTTAACACAGTAACTGTCGGTGCACATGAGTCAAGTGTGACTCAAATTTTACCTACAGTAAAGCAGGGAAGAATACACTGATGGACAACACCTGGGTTACAGACTTCACTAGTAAAGCAATGCTTTCTGGAGAAGAGGAACAAAGACAAACATCGCCTTTAAAAGTTCAGATTCGAGTTTTTCTGAAACACAATACAGTCCACTTAAGATGAAACTGAAAAGTAAAGGTAATCCCTACATTAACTACATTAAAAAAAGAAAAAAGCTAACTGTATCCCACGAGCCCTTGTTCACTTAAAACTATATTGGAAAGTACTTAACATTTTAAGAAATGATGTGTGCCATTAGCCTGCTAAGTGATTGTAGTCAGATCCCACAATAGACTGCAAGACTGTTACTGGTAAGTCAACATGGTTATTATCATCATTATTATTATTAATAATAATAATAATAATATAATTCATATTTTTATCAACAATTACTTAGTTTAAGTCTGAAATCTCAGTCAAAATCTCTGCAAACTGTAATGAAAACTCCTTAAACTGTAATAAAACTTTGACCTCAGAAAGCCAAAGTACTGTTTCAGTGTAATCTCTTGCCTCACTGTTGTGATGCTGTGTAATTCAGATGTGAATAACACACACTGAACAAACTGCACTGACAGAACCTTATGCTAACAGTGGAATGTGGCAATATATCTGACTGGAAATCAAGTCCAAAGTGGTAATAGGTTGGTTATACTGGGTATGACTGCTTGATCTAGGCATTATGTGACTCATGCTCAGCAAACACTGTGCAAGGGGATGTGCTGCCATGCTAATATTAGCTACAGTGCTGTGAACAAGTATTAGCCCCCTTCCTGATTTCTTATTTTTTTGCATATTTGTCACACTTAAATGTTTCAGATCATCACACCAATTTTAATATTAGACAAAGATAACCTGAGTAAATACAAAATGCAGTTTTTAAATGATGATTTTATTTATTAAGGGAAAAAAGCTCTTCCGACCTACATGACCCTGTGTGAAAAAGTAATTGCCCCCTGAACCTAATAACTGGTTGTGTCACCTGGTTGTGACTAAAATTTGTGTGATGATCTGAAACATTTCAGTGGGACAAATATGCAAAAAATAAGAAATCAGGAAGGGGGCAAATACTTTTTCACAACACTGTACAGGCTGACCTGAAGGACGCCGGTTGGGCCATGCTGCTTCAGGCCAAGCTGCTTCGGGCTGAGCACAATTGCTGTAGACTGGAGTTTGGCGTGATGGATCTGAATGGTTACAGACATTGAATCAGGCGGATCCAGCTGCACTGCAAGGTTAGACATGTAAAGCAGTGCTGTAAAGTCATGTCTCGCAAGAAAACTGCAGCCTTCTCCCAAATCACATGGAGTTAAAAGCAGAAGTCTGAGGCACTCTCTGAAAATGTACCAGACACTTTTTTTTGTTTGATGAAAAGTTATTGCATACTTCATTTCGAAACGACAATTTCAACTTCAACTCAAAAGTTACATTATCTTGCATTTACTTTTTTATGCCTCAGAACATTCATATATATACTGAAATATTGAATATTTCTTTCTGACAACATAGAGGCTCTGAAAGAGCAGTTCAAAATGACTTGGATTAAATCAGCCACAGCCTCAGTAAACACTGCTGTTTGGTGGAGTACAAGTGCAGCTCTCTGAGGCAAAAACAGACAAAAATGTTAAGTCTTCATGGGTCATATGACCTTGCTGTAGAGCCAGACAGCTGGAGGAAACTTAAAGTCCTCTGGAAACATTTCCTGGAACGAATGTCCCATGTACCTTTGGCGAAAATGCAGCAGAGATTTCTCAAGCAGTGTACGGTGCCTTACTGATCCCATTGAGCAACAGTGCCTAAAATAATCTCTCTGTTTTTGAAACTGACTCCCTTGTACCACAACCATCTTATATGTATGTACAGTTTGTGTATTTTGCTTTGATATCAAGCTCTCGCCCACGAGACAAACGTACGCGTTCGGATCAGTCTTTGATGCAGTAATGTCAGCAAGGCAGAGAGCACTGGGAAGGATCAAAGGGTGATTCATATCACTGATCCTTTTTATCTTTTACACACAAATGCTTTAAGAAGTTATATTTCTCTTCTATTAATTGAATCCTTGCAGCAATGAGGAGGGTTATCCACCTGCAACCCTGCTGAATGTGGGTGGTGCTGTAAAGTGAAACTACGACATGATCTTTTAAATTAGCCCCCTGAGATCCGGCTTTCATTAGTGGGACAAAGTTTCAGCGGAGGTCAACAAGTTTGTCACTACATACTTTTAAGTGAATATGGAGAACAATCTTGCATCTACTTGACCAAAGAGCTTTAGAAAGTTTTTAATGCATGGCTGAAGAATATCCTTTGCTCTAAAAACTGAGCCGAGCTCTGTGAAATCAATACAGCATCGGGGAATTTGGCTACAAATGCCGACAATATGGCTGCCCGGGTGGTATTCTCTAACTGATTAGCACAAAATACCAGTTTAGAAGACAAAAAAGTGTTTCAGTGACACCATCTGTCCTCTGTGGAGAAGTTTGGTGCAGCCATATGTTCATATTTAGGATGTAAGTCATTCTTGCCTTGTGACTCTGCAAAATTCAGACAAAACCGCACTGCTTTTCCACTAGAGAGAAGTTGTTCTGGACTTTTATTCTCCATTTACAAAACAGCATTATGTCAGGTTGGAGAGTGCACAGCTTTTAAGCAGGATGAAAAAAAGCTGAGTTGATTGGCTAGCATTGATGCCAGCCGCTGACACAGCCACTGATGATGAATTCCTAATGAAATCCAGTTTCCAGGGTGGCGCAGGTGCCTGCATGTGCCACAGGTGCTGCCTCCCTGCATGCGCACACGTAGGCACATCCTGTTCACCCTGGGCTGTTGACTACAGCGTGTGCCATGCATTACTTATTTACAAAATGGGAATAATTGTTTTATCTTTGTCATCTCAATGCATGTTGAGGAAAAACTGGGGTTTGCAATTTCCTCTCGTTGCAGGGGTGTATTTACTCATCGTTTTTAGTCCTCGACAAACCTGTATGCATACTGAGCTTTGCTGGGTACATTCTTATGCCACGCCAAGAAGAGATTTAACACTGTGGTCTCAATGAGTATGTCGGAACAACACAATCCAGATCTGATGAATTAGCATTAATTGTTTCATTTGCCTCACATGGTGATCAAACCATCATCATGTCAGGTTGACTTTTTAAAAGGCAGACATTTACTAGATTATTTCAAGGCCCACCTTGTTCCCAATTCAGGCTCGGTGCAGTCCAAAATCTTACAGAGTGAGGAGTCAATAAATCTGTGTACTTGCCTCCTATTAAACACCAACAACAACCGATGAGAACCAGTATACAGAGAAGTAAGGATGGGAATCAAAAAACAAATCCAGTTGAGAATCGGTGACAAATATCTGAATGAACTGGAATCAATCGTCTTTTAACCAATCAATTCCCTTATCAATGCTTGGCAATAAGTCCTGGATGCATTGTGAATCAAGGAAGGCAAGCTCTCATTAGAGGATATCAGAATAAAAGACAAAAAAGAAGTAAAACAATTTATCAAGACAGACACAGTCAAAAGTGTGACTTTCTTTTTCCTGAAATACAACCACTAGACATCATTCAGTATCTGTGTGATTTCAGGCAGCATCAGAAACTTAGAGAAGCATTTGACAGCACTGAATATCAGGGGTGTGTGCTTCACATTTATGAGCCTGAAAATTTAAATTAAAAAATCCACAGGAATCAATAAGGGAATCAATTATGAAACATACTGATAGGCAGAATCAATAGTGGCATTTGTATCAATACAGTCTTGTTAATTCTCATCCCTACCAAACGGATCACTTGCCAGTAGGAATGAGAATAAAAACGGTTCAAATTGAGAGCAGGTCACAGCTAAATTAAGGAACCTATATTGTAAATTTTGAACACTTAATCCCCTCATCAACCCTGCAAAACAATTATGTGATACCTTGATTAGAGGCAGTCAGCACAATAACAAAGGAGTCAAAAATATATCAATGATGGACAAAGGAAAGATGTGAAGGGATATCTTAATTTTACACAATCTCACACAGTGTGCACTGTCAGTAATTCCAAGCAAGGTTGTAAGGTCAGCGACATACTGAAACATTCAACAGTCAACACAGCACAGAATTTAAAATCAGGAGTGCTACGTGCCCGACATTGTTAAAGTAGAAAACGCAAGATCACTGAGGTCATAAGTCATCAATAGAGTTGGACATTGTTAAGCACTATCTTCAGTGGTATTAGTGTCAAAATTATATTTACTCACTTCTTAGTAGCCAAATATAGAAATACTTTTACAGCTCACAATCATGGCAGCAAACTTGAACAAAGCTGTGCCTTAGCCATAGGGCTGAACGATTTTAGGAAAAGATCTAATTGTGATTTTTCTGGCAGATATTATGGTTCCAATTCAACTCAAGATTTTCTTCAAATCAAGCTTCAGTGCAATATTCACTATGTGAACAGTAGCATTTACAAACATGACAGAAAATTGCATCATCCCATAAAAAATTAAAAGCTATTACTCTAAGGCAAGGATGAAAACTAAAGGTATGAACTGCCTCTTAAAGTATCTATGAACAAGAAACATGCATGTACACTCTTTAAAGTCCTTGACCAACGGCAGTTTGTACAACTGAAGAACTAAAAGAGCCATCTTTTACTGTATCAATTTAAAAAAATGTAGTGCAAAAAGTCCTCAATTGTAAGTTAAAAAGGTTAAATAAAATGCAAAAAAAAGTTAAATAAGTAGTAATAGCAAAAAGAAAATTCAACAATTCCATAAAGGAAAAAAGCCAGCCATCCCAAACAAGCATGTCAACCTTTGATGGTTTTGGACATGAGCGCTGACACGTGACAACATCGCCACAAGCAAATAGTTGACACAACAAATCCTGGGTCAGTAAGGACCACTGCAAAAACTTGAAGCCTTGGCGATCACATGATAACGTCTGAAATCGCGATTTCAATCAGAAAACGATAAATCATTCAGCCCTACTTAGCCAAGAAGGATATTGTCAAAGATAACCAGGTTGTAGAATTATGGAATCAACATGAGTCACTTCTCAATGTCTCTTTCAGGACAACACCAGAGAGGTTGAAAAGGAAAAGGGATTGATATCAATTTTGGGGGCAATCATCCCCCTTTTGTCTTTTTAAAGTCACGTTTCATCACAGGCCACAACTGTGAGTTCTTGTGGCTCAGGAATGGTCACTGTGAAACTGTTTTAAAAATGAGTGGTATGTGCGGTCAAAGCATCTTGTGTGTGCTTTCATAAGATTTTTAAATGAAGAAAATCTTTTAAAAACTGCCCTCACAGCTGTGGCCTCCTACCTTTTTTACAGTCTTGTCCTTTTCCTTGTTATCACGACCACATACAGAGTTCCATTCAAATGCAGCAGAAATACGACTGACAAATTCCCCACTTACCTGTACCATTTTTAACGATGGACATTAGGCTGATGTTTGTTGTCCACTCAGATGAGTGTGGACTCCTGGTCATTTCAGTTGAATTTAAGTCCAACTGCCTTCCACACAGCAGCATATTCACACTGCCAATCATATCAGTCTGAAAATCCAGTGATGTAGCTGCCCTGAAGGCCATAGAGTTCTGCAACCTGGCCACCTAGAAGAGATCAGTTGGAGCTGTAAATTTGGTGAAAGACAAATTAGAAACAAACTTGTAGTCCTTTGACTTTATTTGACAAATTACCTCCTCAAACACTGGTAGTGCATCTTCTGTGGTCTTTCTTAACAGTGTAGCTGTGTCTGCTGCGTCTAGATCCAGCGCTGAAGGGAGCTAAAGAAGATCATGAAAAAGGGGTATTCAGCTTCAACAGCAGTGAACAAAACAATATTTTTGGCTTCAGAAACATAATTTTCAGCTATTTCCTTTTAATTAAATGTTTTATTCTTTCCTGAATTGCACCAAGAGAAATATCAGTCATGAATGGTGAAGCGTACAGCAATTTTTGGCTGAAGCAAATGTAGTAAGTTCCAAATCTCCTCATTTAGGAGCCTCAAAGATATACTCTTTGTTATTAGGACTAGGATTCGGAATAGGATTCAAATTTATTGTCATTACACATGCACAGGTACAGAGTAACGAAAAGTCAGCATCCAATCCAGAAGTGCACTGTTATATACTGTTATATACAAAAGGTGCGTTATTATATATCTAAATGTATTTACAAGAAGAAAAATAAAACAAGAGATTATAGCTATGTTATTAACAGTCTGAAGATAATGGTTTGAAATATATTGTCAAAATCAAGATATACCAGGCATTGTGAATAGATATGAAGTTCTATTAACCACTGTACTGATTTACATATTATGTGGATAAGTATCAATATAAACTAAATATACAGATGTACACATATTGTACAGATAAACATGAATAATAGACAGGATACACAGACAAGCTATTTAAGATGCCCCCCCTTTATCGGCTGTTTTATCCAGGATTTGATGTGATGACAACCCAGGCACTAATTTGACATCTTGACCTGCAAACTGAAACGTGACATCATCATCCCTGACAGTGGTTAATAAAAGCTGCATTACAATGATAAGCATCGCAGTGTTTTGGTGACATTCGAGGTGTACAGTATGTGTCCAATTAGAGGAACTAAATGGCATGCCCTTTCAACCACTGTCACAGCCATGCATCAAGTGACAAGTGTAGGCTTTATTAGGAGTGCCGGCGTTCTTTCTCAGCAAATAAAATGACAGGGTTGAGGAGAGTTTGGTGGGGGAAATTCTGCACAAGTTTGCATTGGTGTGCAATATGTTCAGAAAAAAAAGGTAATTAAGTGTGATTAATTCAATTAAAAAATGTTATTCAATGTGCAAAGGCCTTGAATGCTGTCAAATACTGTTACAATTGACATTATTTCTATCTAAAGGTTTTCAAATGAAATGTTTACTGTCTCTCTTCGAGTTCTGCCAGAAAGCATGTCAGGAAAACAAACATGCTGTTTCGGAGGCAATGTCTGAATCTAACTCAGTGATAAACCCTGACATCCTCTCTTGTCCTGTCTTTATGTTGTTGTTCTTATCACGATCATTCAGCGATGTCAAGCTTTAAGTGTGAAGGCTTGATGTTCTTTTCTGTCCATTTGCTCACAGCACTGAATAGCTTTCCCCTCCATATCTTCCCTGGTCTTTCTTCTTCCTCCTCTTCTTCTCCTCCTTCTTTTCTGTGTCTGAAAATGCCTGTGGGCTTAAATTGTTCAAATGCTCCCTCCGACGAACTTCCTGCCTTATCACTTATTTATAGGATTTGCTGTCCCATATATTTTCTCTCAAAGATAAACTCAGAGAGAAGTGCAGGCTTTCATCATCCCAAAGGAAACTCAGAGATTTAAAAAGAATTCAGGAAAACATTGGTTCTAATAAATAATTCCCACCTGATTGCGTGCATTCGAGTAAAATCACTTGAAGACACGGAGGTGCACATGACCGTGACAATTTTTAAAAGCCTAGACACTGTGGGAAGGAAAATTCCTTCCCACTTAAAATGGATGAGGCAAAAACACATGGAGATAATGGTGCAGTAATAAAAATGTTGGACATGTTGCGGGATGGTTGGGCCTGAAAGTGGTTAGCATGTTTTTACTTTAAAAGATCATTTTTAATTTCTGTATGCCAAAGAGTCAGACATGCAGAACATTATTTTTTTTTTTAACTGGTTAAACTTAACTGGCTGCCAGAGCAAACCTGCATCTTCATATTTCATTTACTGCAAACCATGCTGGAATAGACAGTTGACAGAGCATGCAAAATTAAAAAACTGTATTAAAGCTCATGTGTGGAGTGTTCGAATGGGAGTAAAAAAGTTCAGTTAATGTTTATGCTTCTTTCCAAGCTGCACAGGCAAAGAAGACCCTAAGTTCAGGATTCCCACTCTTTCCTAGAAATTATTGTCCAGGACTTTTCCAGGATGTCACACAGGTGTTGACAACTACTTATATTAGAAAGTAGCTAGCTAAAAATGCATGAAAAGTCGCTAATCTCTTCTCTGGGGCTTCTTTGGGGAAAAATAAGTCTTTACCGAGGTCTGAAAAGTTCGTAAATCTCGAGACAAGGTCATATGGAAACACTGGGTAGGGGGACTGCAAATTTGATTGGCTGGTAGTGTCACGTGGGGTGCTGCACAGGCTGGCCAGCTAGAGGCAGAGAAAGTCTGCAGCTCACTTTTAAGGGAACAGACATGTAGGCTGTGTGCAAATTATTTAACCTTACAAGGTCAAGAGGGAGGATAAATCATTTTCCAGGACAATTCTAGCTTTTCTAAGACATTTTACTTTTTTTCTCATTTTCCATATGTTTTCCATGACTGGAAAATTGGTCAATCCTTTTCCAGATTTTCTAGGTTTTCCAGGACGCGCAGGAACCCTGAAGTTGCCTGGCAAAGATCCATAATTGATTAGCTTGAATGTTAAACAACAGCAGAATGAAAAGTATTGTAAAAGGCAGCTAATCGTGCATGTGATAAAATCTGCTGAGACTATTTGGGCAAAAGCAAACTGTGCAACATTTGTTTCTGCATGTTGCAGGTGTTTCTGTCCTTTCTTGAAGTTACATCGTCTTAACCACTGCATGTTGCTGGCATTATTTCATGTAAAACTAAGCTGGATTTTAGATGGCGTTTGTCTTCTCTCCATCATAATTACTGCCTTGACTCATATGCTGTTATTCATGCTGACTTCCCCTGACTAGCACGGCAATATTTTGCAAAGCATTGTAAAAAAATAAAGCCAGTTATATCAGTGCCTCAAACTATCTGGATTTCAGTCCAAATAGTTTTGTCCTACTTTGTTCACTTAGTCCATACAAGGCATCGAGCCAATAATAACTACATAACTCTAACAGGAGTTTTAAATGTTTTAGATTTTTTTTAATATAGAGGCCGTCAGATTGCATTGACTTAAATGGTATTACAAAAGCCCCCACAAAACTTCTGGCTTTTGGGATAAAGTTAGAAATGCCAAGAAAGATAGTTTACAGTTTTAGCACCAATTTGAGTAATTGGACAGGGCAGGGTAGCTCAAAGCTGTAGGTTATGATAGTTTTCCCAGCTTGACAGACCCACATCTATCCAAAACTATGCTCTAACAAGTTTGAAAAGCTAAAGAGTAGAAGCCAGACAGTGACTGTATCAGTAAACTGCAAGCCAAGAGTAAATATATCCCTACACGATGGATGGACATGAGTTAATTCGCCATGGCTGTCTAGGAAAATAATTCTGAGCAAAAAAAACGAGTGGTGGTGCAACATAAAATGTGATATCATTATATACTGCCAAATCAGGTGTAAAAACAAACTTTAGATAACAGATCATATTGTCCTTCATGTGTCCTTTATACCAATATGACCAGTATAATAGTATAAGGTTCAGAGATTCCTCACTGCAAAAGCAACGGCCACAGTCAAAGATCGCACTAGTGCTGATACTAATTTGCCCCCATTCATTGTGTATGGCATATGACAGCCATACTGCTTCCAACATTGCACTGTAGGCCAAGCTTGCAGGGGTAGGTGCCACTTTTCTGACTGCTTTTCACTCCCATCAGGTGATACATCTGCTTCAAAAACCATTGGTAAACTGTTAGACACATAAACATTATGATTGCTGGTCTGATTGAAAAGAGTAGGTAGGGATGGCTATTGAAGTACTGTACCAACACATCTGATACCTGCCAAACCAAAGGACAACATAGACTTTGGGGCTCTGTTTTGGGAAATGAAAGAGCCAAAAACCTTGAGCCTTGTCTGCCTTCTCTGTTTGTATTATCCTCCAGCTGAAGAAACTAACATCAGAGGAAACAGAGATAGAAAAGAGAACACTTTTCTAATGTTATTTTTTCCTTTTAAAGTACCAGGTCAGGAACTGCTCAGGCATTAGCACCATTTTGAAAGTACTGCTTTAGCCCATCATTGGTAAAAGGACAAACTATACTCAACCTTAGTCTGTACTGAAATCTGTCACAACAGGCTGAGAGCTCAGTTTATGTGTTAGAGCTACAAAGAATGTAAACACAACATGGCAAAAAAATAAATAAATAAATAAATCAAAGAGCTGCTCAGAAACTCAACATTCCTGACTTTCAATGACACAACAGGAAACATTGAAAGACAGATTAAATCTTATATTCCAACGCCTTAAACAGACTTGATGTTAAAAACAGTACAATTTACAATCCAGATCTAACGGTTACTCACTGAAAATACATCATTTATTTAGTTACCTGCTGAGCTGTAGTTGCTTCAGTCATCTTTAAAAAAACCTCTCTGTGAAGCCTCATTTTCTCAAAGAAAGAACTTCTGAGACTTTCAGTAGAGATGAACAAACTCTCATACTCAGAGAATGTGGATAGAAGTGTCTAGTTAAGTTTTTTATAATTATCATATAGTGCACAGAAATTCTTATTGTAGGATTCATATGAACATCAGTCACAACCACACAACTTGGAAATAGAATTAACAGATGCTTTCCTGGAAGAGGTGTTTGTCATAAACACAACAGTATGTCAGTAGGATTGATAACTGATGTACATCGGACATTTTATTGTTATCGTATTTCTTATTTATTTATTGATTGATTGATTGATTGAAAACTTTGTGCCCTTCAATCCTCTCCTTTTAAAGGAAAACACTGGACTGTCCCCCTACATGCAGATGTAAATTAAGACAAATATGCATCCCTCTCTATGGCTTGTACATAGTCATTAATCTAAAAAAAGAAAGAAAATTAGGATCAATGAAACAAAACTGGATACTGAGAATAAACTTCTCAAAAACACTTCAGCTGGGGGTGCTGATTTGGCGCTGTGGGTAGCGACCGTGCGAATACCATTCAAGAAGGCTCTTGCTTTGCCCGGATGGCCCAGGATCGATTACCGCCTGAGGCCCATTTGCCACATGTCTACCCCATCTCTGTCCCTTTGCATGTCCATCCACTGTCTCTCCACTGCCAATAAAGGCTACAAATGCCTTTAAAAAAAGTATACCTGCATTTTAATTTCTTACTGTACAGATGTTTGTCTGAAAACAGTTCCTCACTATCTCCTAAATAAAGAATTCAAAGGCCTCACAAAGGGTTTGATCGCATCTTCATAACTTTTTTTTTCAAAACTGTACCAGAAACAGAGACCTCTCGAGAGATTCAGGTCATCATGTTTAATAAAAGCTCTTTTAGTCTCAACAGTCAGAACTGCGAGGATGCTAAATGACAATGACCTTGCAGAGTAGAAATTTGGGCTCTTCAAATGCAGACATGATGGTGTGTATTAGCACTGCAGGGTCTCCATTAAGGCAATTAGTCAGAACACAATTTCCTGATATACTCACTCTTTAACTCTTGTCAGAGTTGTCTGATTGTGTCTCCTTAATGGTGTTTACTCCCTTCAACTGTCATTACACTCAAATCAGAGGAGTGCTGGGATTTTTTTTGAGGAGCAACTGCAAGATAAGCTCACCTCTGAAAGCACTCTTCTGCCGTCCAGGTTCCGAAGAAGAAGTCGCTGGGTGTTCATCAGCTGCTGTTCGGTGAGGGAGCAGCTGACATTTTGAAAAGCCTCCTTTTGGGCTTGGCTGCTAAATTGGACATGCTGATCCAGATCTGTCCCCTCGCACAGGATGCTCCTCAGGCTGCCTGGCCGCGCCATGGCCCTCAACTTAAAAAAAAAAAAAGAAGAAGAAGAAAATCAGATAAAACTTCAGTCGAAGTAGGCAAACAAGGGAAGTTCACACTGATATATTCATGTGTTGTGTTGATGTGCTGTTGTGCAGGCAGATGTTATGCAAAATCACATCCCAAGTCTCAGTTTTCAAGCAGAAAAAAACAGTTATATGCAAAAACAGTGCCACTGTCTGTTGTAGCAGCAGTGAAAAGTGACAGAATCACACAAAGACGCAAACTGACACAATATGAGACAGTGCAACGATTCAAACAAGACGGAGAATGCTTCATATCTTTTTCAGGGACTTGAATTGTCTGGGCACATAGCTGAATGTGCAGCAAAGCCCACTGAAACCATCAGAGCACCTCAGACTCTGCAGGGATCTTTTAATCAGCACACATTGTATTTAAGCATCCTTGTCAATGTCAGTGAAGCATAATTACCATCCCTCGGCTCGTCTGATATCATTCAGTACATACAGCAGCATCAGTTTGGGAACATTTAGAGACAAGACGGCCTTATTGCAAGTTCATTTAATTCTAAATTACCTCCAGAAGACGGCTTCAAACGGCTCAAATACTTCAGTTTGCTTTGATTAGGACTGTCAAGACAAAGAGTCCCACGGGCACTTCCCAACCAGAACAATTTATTCTTAAATGTTCAAGCACAACTTTCAGTCTTTGAACATTTCAGAACATTTAAATGTCTTCTTTTTAGAAAGGGGTGGGAAATTGGGTTTCAGAGGTTTCTGCTGCTCTCAAATGGAAGCAGAGCAGAGAAATGATACTCACTGGGTTGAGTTTAATCTGTGCATTCATGAGGCTGTCAACCACTGATGGTGGCACTGACAAATTCTTTTCCAGATGAGAAGAGAAAGTTTCATTGTCTCTGAGGATGGTCCTTAGAATCACTGGTTGACCTGAAAATAAAACAAACAACATTGTTCCCTTTGATTTGGTTGATTCAGTTGATTCCTATGCCAACAACAGAGGTGAGCCTGTGATGTTAATGACAGGACAGCAGCTCTACAGCTGCCACAAAAGGCTGGTCTAGTGAAGCACCAGAGGTTTTACTCTTTTATTGAAAGGACAAGGTGAAAGATCAAATCACCTTCTTCAAGATCACTATGCTGCAATCGCAGAATACAATGTAAAGCTAACCCTTGGGTAGTCTCAGCAAATGTTGATTTAGTTAAGAATTGCCTGCTGTTCACTCGCATTTTGTAAATTTATATTAAAAAACAATTAAGATATTAATTTTTGAGAGAATTCTTAATTTTGATTATTTTTCACACCTGTTTAAAGTTTTGCACAACAAAGTCAGACATTTAGAAAAAACAGAAATGCAGACTTGTTGATTTGGTTTTGCATTGAAGTCCAAATTATGCTTATTAAATGACAACTGCAATTAAACCCTAAATGATGCAAATGAGGTTTAAACACGGGTGTTGCATGTCTATGTGAGAGGTAATTATTTGTTGCTGAACATGTAACAGGTTTTTGAAAAGCTATTTTTATCTGATAGCTGCCCACAAACAGTCTGCCTTTAAAAAGAGGCAGAAAACCAGCCGACAAAGCCGGGATCTCACTTGTATAGTCATGAATGTTAGACATTCATATAAAATGTGTTTCTCCTTTTTGGGACCCCAATATGTGCCTGTGAGAGAATGAATGCGCTCATGCCGTACATTTAGATAAACTCTTCAGAAAATGTAAAGCATGTGAGACAGTCACGTTTCACAAAGGTTCAATTAAGATTTAAAAAAAGATTTTAAAAGGAATGTAGTAAAGCATTGAATTTATAAAACCATATGATGCCATATGCCATGATGTGTTGCAATATGATAGACAACACTGGTTTCACAGAGGCATCTGTTCAAGATTCTTATAAAGTTTTGATAAGGACACTGAACATTGAACAACCCGACAAAAACACAAATTAAGTTTGAACTTTACTAGTTTCAAGATGACAGAGGTTTAATTTGAAACTCGAAATCTCAATGCTGCCACTTTTTTGTATGCCTTTACTCAGACTGCCTCAGATTTTAGAGACATAAAGACATGAACTTAAGAAGTCCAAAGCAGTTTTTTCTCATGAATTAAATGTTTCACTTCTGGGTATTACTTTCTAACGGTCAAGAAAGGTATTAGTACATCCCCATCATCAAGTCATGAATGTTATTAACTTATTGTCCTGATGAGACGCTCTCACTCCAGTAACCACCTCCTTGTTCCTCCTAAAAACGTGTTATTATTCCTCTCGTGTTTCAAAGAGGATCAGAAGGACAGACGGGTCAGATTACAGGGTTGTAGAACATGTAACAGAACATTGTTGTCTTCCTGATTGAAGTGACCACCCGTGTCTTTTAATCAACTCCTGGTAATTGCAAAAAAGGACAACACGACCACCTTTGCCATCCTCGTCTTTTGATACCACTCTATCCACTATTCTTGCTAATGACCTTTCGTGCCCTCCCCTCTGACAGAGCGTGCCGTTAATTATGCCCAGTCTAAGATCTTTGATGGATTTAATCTTGTATATTACAAGCCGGTGACCCCAAAATGCAAATGGACCAACAAGCAAACCCCCCACCCCTCCCCTCTTTGTCTTTTTGCAAATTAGGTGGCGTATGAAAATCTGAATATCATCAGGCTAAATGAGCCTGATGCAAAGCAGCAAGTTATCAAGACAAACGATCTGTCACTCTGCATTGCAAATTGCATCATAAATAATGGCACCATTGTTTTTGTGGGATAAAGGGGAATAACAAATCCTCAGAGTTGTCATGCACATGAAGGGGATACTTTCCTTGATGGGGAGTGCTTAATAAAGACATAGCAGAGGGATTGTTGTTGAGGCTGAGGATTTCTAGAGCCATTACACTAGAGCAGAAGGACATTTGTTTACGGAAGACCAATCAAACCACCTTGTTGACAAGTTGATTGAGTGATACACTGATTTCTGGTATTTCATTAGGGTTAGACTTAAAATGATCTTACCACTGCCAGGATTAGACTGAGACAGGACTGTAGACAACTGATCAAGGTCGTTGGCCAGCAGCTGAGCCTTACTGAGAACAGATCTGTCCACCAACATTGTCTGCAGCTCTAACAACATCCCTGCAATTCTGGTTTAACATCAAGGCAAAAAAAAACAAAAAAAACAGTCTTAATACATAAATTCAAACGTTTTAATATATTTAATTCCATTATCATGCAAAACATCTTAAAAGACAGCAGAGGAAACAGCCCAGCACTTACAAGGAGTTGTCAAAGTTGTTGACTTGGCCTGGTGTCTCCCCTGGCGTTGGATAGTTCAAACAGGGATTGTCCATGCTACACACCATCCCTTGGAGCCAAGGAAGCACGCCAGCTGATGGCATGGCCTTATTTGGGTAGTGGCCTGAAGGAATAGAGAAGAGAGCTTACAGTTTGCATTAACTCAGCTGCATGGTAAACACATTCTGTTGGAGATGTAGAGAGCTCAGCAGATGTCAGAAACTCTCTAGAATATTACATTTTCCTCAACATTTTGACACATACTTCTGCTGGGCAGTGTTATAGAAAACACATTAAACTGAAGTATATGTTCTGAAGGGTCATAGTGAAGAGAAAAAGGACTATGGCTGGACTAGTTCTTCGATTGCCTTTTTACCTCCGCCAAGGAGGTTGTGTTTTCAACCAGCACTGTTTGTTGGTTTCTTTGTGTGTTTGTTGGCTTGTTAGCAAGGTATGCAAAAACCACTGGATGGATTTACATGAAAATTTTACAAGAGGTGTGGTTTGGTCCAAGGAAGAAGCTATTAAATGTTGGTACTGATCCGCATATTTGTCTGAATGCAAAAATAATTCCCAAAACTTTCTGAAAATCCCATAACATTGGGCCATATCTTAAAAAAATCATATCTCTGACATCACTTCATGGATTTGCTTTAAAATGTACAGGATAGTATATATAATAACACTCTACCATAAAGGTAAATTTAATTTGGATCCGATCCACATAGATGTCAGAAAAAACATTGAGGTTTATAATGGCAAATTATAATGGCTTCTGCCCCCTTTACGTCATTATGAGAATTGTAGTTTACTTGCAAACTGACATCAACATTTTTCACAATTTTTACTATGTCTCTACAACTCCCAGCTTCCCTTGCAATGCCAGCAGAGGAGTTCTTCACATGGAGAGACATGAGCGAAGACTCGGCTGTCCAATTGGAGCGGCAAAAGCCTCTGCTGTAACTGAGCTGCTTGGCAGAAGTCTGCGCTCTTGGAGTGCTTTTCTAGTTTTAATATATGTTTTTTGGGGCTTTTTGGCCTTCATTGATAGTGGAGAGACAGTGGACAGACTTGCAGGGACATGGTGCAAATGCATTTCAGATTAGAATCGAACCCGGGCTGCCTGCACAAGACAAGAACCTCAATATACAGTGTGGTAGGGACATGATTGTACCTGCTCCACCATACTTGCTCTCTCTTGATCTGCATTTTTAGAGACAATCGCCATTTCTTGAATATTCAACAGTGTTAATAAGGCATCTTAGCTTTAAGAAGACTATGTATTTTCATTCATGTTTTTTTTAACTTTTGGCAACACACCATGATGCTGCAAACTGATTTGTGACACTTAGAAAGCTTACCAGATATAATTTACACTTTTTGTAGATTACACTCATTTAGCCTGGATTTAGCCTTTGGGTGTTTCTAACTTTGGGACTGCTTGAAATACTAGCATACATCTATCTTTAAACTCCCTCATGGAACCCTGTATTACTAGCAACTGTCAATTTGTGCTCCATTTACTCAAGATTCATTAATTTATTCAGGTCTACCTTGTGGCACATTAACTCCAATCCATATTATTCAATGAATATGAGTCCTAGAAGAGAATTATAACTGTGAGCTTAGAGTAATTAATTTGTCCCAGAAATCTAAGTGCAGCATGACCCAGGCCGTATCAGAGAAACAGTTTATTTAATTGTCTAGTCTGGTTGTAGGGCAACAGGCAAATATTTAAAACACTAGAATTTGTAACTGAGAAATTATCAACCAGTTTGGGTGTGTCATTTAGGCGATAAAACAGCAGGTTCTGATATGTGAATGGAAACAGAGTTATGCAAATTTCATTCTTTGGTTTGAAAATTCAGACTGCATAAATATGGAAATGGGGAAAAATGCAGTGATTTAGAGTTCATGTCAAGGATTTAAAGCAGGGGTTTCAGTCAAGTACATAAATCCTTGTATTGTCCGACTTAATTTCAACACCAGGCTGAAATTAAAATACATGTAAATGGTTACATATTTACAGCCAAAGGTTTGGGAAATTTTGAAGCATAACACCATATGGATGAAGAAAAGTGGATTACAGCAGCACAGTTGCATTACTTGACCCTGCTATCTGTTCCACTGACAATCACATTTAGAAAATACATTACTCTCATCGTCATCAGCACCAAATTCACACTGCCTGAAATGTGGTGGTTTTGTGCAATTTGCTCATGTTTTGTGTCTGAATATTGGAATGAGCCATGGCCGTCTCAGACCTCTGCAGCAAAATGTAGTTCTCATCTGGAGCAGAAGTGGACCCAAAGGTAGTAAGTCCCAAACAGGGCCCCTGTAATCTGGTTGGCCACCCTGGAATTCATGACAAAGGCTAAGCTACATGTTGGGCCACAAATGCAAAGTTGTGAACTCGGCAGGCTTTTTTCACACTAAAGATACATTAACCATTACTGTATTGCTTTTACTGCCTTAAAAATGCTTTCAAATGGATTCTGTGTCATTAGGAGTGTGTATTGGCCACAGTCTGGTGATATGATACGTATAACAACACATGGGTGACGATACGATATACGATGATATAATATGATACTATAAAAAGGGCAATATTTCACCATATTTTTCACTATGAAGTCTCTTTAAAGTTTGTTTTACAACATTAAGAGCCATCAACATTGTATGCATAAAAAATAGAAGAGCTTTTAGAGCTCAGCCCAATGTGGAAAACTGCCCTATGTTGCAATGTTAAAAAATCCTTCAAAAAAATCCCTGAATCAGCGTCTAGATTCAGATCACCACCAAAATCAAACCCCTTCTTCCTTTTGCCATTACCAACGTTCTCCAAAAATGAAATCAAAATCTGTTCCTAACTTTTCATGACAAATGGACAAACTGTGGCAAAAACATAAGCTCCTTGGCGGAGGTTATAGAGTTAAAAGATCACGGTCCCTGCAACATTGATGAACTTTTTGTGAGTCCCAGTGACAGAAGTGGTAACAGTGAATGTAACAGAAAGAAGGACAGTAAGATGTCTGAATGTCTGTTTTCAACTTGCAAGAGGTTGAAATAAAAAATCCAAAATTTATAGACATAGTTTGAATAAAAAATACAACAATATGGTATTGAAAACATCAATAAAGCATTGGGATACAAAAGTATTGTGATATGTTTGTGTTTTGACATTGTCCAACACCTGTTTGTGTCATACTTGTATTTGCTATAGAGGCTGAGCATTTTAAAATCATCTGAATTCATTTATTTGCTGTTGTGTTTTTATGGATGACTATAAAATGTTCTGAACTCTAGGGCCAAAGGATTAATGTATGAATAAAAGCAAGGTCTTGAGTTCTTTATTTGTTTAATTTCACTGCATTGTATGCTACAAAGCCAAGAAATAACAATTCTAGTAAATTCTGAAATTAAGCCACGTTTTTCAGAAATCCCCTTCAAGTTTTAAAGGTTTTTTCATACATTTAAGATGGTGTTTTTGAGGTGATTCTTTAAAGTTAAAAACAAAGAAACTACTAAGAACCGGGCACCTTAGACTGTTATATCTGTTGCCATGCTTTAAACAGCTTTCAATATTGCTTCTTTTTTTAGAACCAATACAGAAATAATAAGCAAAAAAATATAATGCAGAGCCATTCATCCAAAATAGTCAGGATAATGACCAAACAAACAAACAAATAACAAATAAAGAGAATAAATGAACAAATTGTAAATATCGACATGAGACTAGTTTAAGCAATAACAGTAATAATAATATAAAAAATAGAGAAGAATGGTGGAGAAAAAAATAAATAAATAGTTAAAATACATAAACTAGTTAGTCTAAGTCATCCTTTCAGTATGCACTCTGATATTGTACAGTTGCATTGGCAGTGCCATTACTAGCCACCATCTCTTCAGAAATTTTGTCATCTGAAATCGTAAAGAAAAAGTTATTAATATTTCTTCTTTGACTAACATAACCTAAAAATCCAGATACTATGACGACCTCTGCATGTACTTACATTGTCCCTTGTAAATAGGATTTGTTGTGGTGCGCACCAACACCAAAATGAAGAAGAGAAACAGAGGCCATACCAATTCAACGACCAGTCGGACCTGCAGAGAGGAGACATGTAGCCTGTTACCATAATTTGGTTATAGGATAAGAGTAATCGTCACATAATTTGCATGCTTGTTTTTGATGTATCTGTGATTCATGGGTATGAGTAAAAGGTAGATTTGTGCACTATCACCTCAAACATAAACCAAAACCTTTGGATTGTGCTGTTTATGACGGACTGGAGAATCTAATAGAGCTGTTTATACATGTGTGTGTTGCTGCACTTGCAATTGTCAACATTTTTTCTTGCTCCTAGTCTAAGCACTCACAGGATTGAGAGAACAACCTCTGCAGTGACTCCCAAGCCAAAGCTATCCCACTCTCCTTATCATCTCTTTGCCACATTTAATCCTCTCCTGGATGAGACCAACCACTTTTGCTTCAACATGTACACTTCAGTACCTGCCAGCAGGTAGCGCCCCATATGACAAGCCAGGCTTTTATTTTTACCTGAGGGAAAGGGTGCAGAGAGAAGCGCACAAAGCACAAATGGATGACCTCCGGGCTTTCCTTGTTCATGAGGGTTTTTCTCATATTTTCCCTCTTCGTTTTGCCTTGAGGGATGTTTCAGTGACAAAGTATCAGGACCTCAGAGTTTGGAGGTTATTTCTGAGCACCTCAGGTTACAGCAGGTTCAGGGCTCCACATTTAGAAAACGCACCTGCATGCTTGTTTTTTACTACTGCTTTCACAGAAGTGCAGTTGCTCTATGCATAATTCAAGGACGCATGCATCTCTGGAAGCAGGAGGCCAAGAACATTTGTACAACAGGAGCTTTTACTTGAAGTTTCTATCCAGTAGTAGAAGCTTCCAATGAGTTATTACAATGCTTGCTTGACTCTTCAACCCCGCACCCCCTGCCATGTCGGCTTTTATGCATCCCTTGGCAACAACCATCGCTCAACGACCCCACAAGCCCTCTCTGCTAACCTAAGCTGACCCCTTAAGCCTGCACACTCATCCCTCCTTACGTGTCTAGCGGAGTGACCTGCTTATTCAGACAAGCATATTAGCAGAAATAATAGGAGAAGACATCAATACCAAGGTTGTTGTCCTCACAATTGAGCTGGAGGGCAGACAGAGGTGAGGTAAATCCAATACAATAACCATAAAAGTGTTACAGCCGTAGGTTTTCTGCTGTATAACAGAATGAGGATTGAGAGCATGTTATTCAATTCAGCTGAGTATATATGCAAAAAGGGTCTCCAGTTTTATAATTTCTTCAATGAACTCCAGATGAGAAAACTGCATAAAATCCCACTGCATTTCTTTCAAAGAAACTAGATGGATTTTCTAATTCTGTCTTTTAATTCCCTGCAGTCTGTGTGTGTCAGGGAGGACGTGGTTCTGCTGAGAGGGTGAATTATCATAATGTATTCCACGGAAAGGGGGACACAGAGATCACGGGGACTTTCTCGATGTCTGGCTCCCTAGGCTCTCGCCGTCGGACAGTGCTGTCTTTGTGCACAGATAATCTCCTCCTATGAAATTATGTGAAATACTGAACCATAAAATCAGTTTCATGCCTGTTATAAAACCTTAAAATGCTTGGTGAGGCATTCATATAATTGGTCATTAACCTCCATGAGCCCTCCAGAAGCACCATTGTCCTTGCTAACTCCCATTGGTTTTGTCTAATAACAATATTTCATGTTGACGTTCACCAAATATCACACATTCCACACACAAAACTGCCACTGTCTGCTCACAGAGAACTCATAACTCTCCCTCGTATAAAAATGATTCCCTATGTTCTTTGTATCAATTGATCAAATTAGCGAGGGGAATGTTTCAGAGCTGTAAAACTGTAAATGACTTTGCCTTGAGTCATTCCAACAAAGTATGAACTTTGATAAAAGCTGGATTTGACTTTTATTTGTGATGATCTATTTTATTCACTTCTGAAAACAGACACACAAAACAAGTGGGTGGATATGGCTCATGACATGACTGTGAGGGAATAAATCAAAGAACACACACTGCAGCTCTTTGTTACGTCACTATCTACATCTGGAATGACTCATACATTCCCTAGACGCCACAACAGCTCATTCTGACCCTTGAGATGCAGTTGTATCACTGGGTGGGACTGTTATCTTCCCTGTGGCATGTGACCTTACAATTACCAGAAGCTATCATTTCTGCCAGCAGGCTTTAGACTGAGGGTAAAGAGAGAGAAGGGGCACTGCTTAACACCTTGTTTCTCGAATAGATGTTAACAGAGGCAAGTCAAGTGGAAGGTCATGCATTCCTATGGGGAAAGTTTTTTCAACGGCATGTCAAAAACTTCTAACTTTTGCAGTGCTTACAGGCTAACTGTGATTAAACAACTTGATGTAGTTTCACCGCATCTTGAAAATGAGTCATGTTATTCTGCTTAAAGGGCAGAATAACAGTGTCAGCGTTTTTTTTCTTGCCATGCTCACAGGGTTTTTAACTAAAAACAGTTCAACTTGGGAACAGCGCATCATTGTCCTCTCTCACTTACCACTGATAGGGATGGGAATTGATAAGGTTATATTGATACCAATACTGTTTAAAACTCTGTTTATCAATCAGATTCTTTCCAGATTCCCTATGAATTCCTGAGGATTTGTGTTTTTCAGAGGCAACAATGTCAGACACATGGCACCGCTGACATTTCATCACTACATAGATGAACGCTTCCTCAAGTGGAAGGTGTTTCCACCCTTGCTTGAAATCACAAAGACAAAGGATGTTGCGCAGCCAGCGTCATTTTACGTAAAATCAAGTCACAATTTTGATAATCTCTGTCTCCCATCTACTGTGATTACTTTTTACTTTATTGTAACCATTTCTGTTGACTGTCTCTAATGAAAGTAGGAAGTTCTTGATTTGCAAGGCATGCAAAAATAGCAGAAGGAATTGATAAGGGATTGTTAAGCATGAAACTGAATGATATCGATTCCCTAAGCTTTTTGTTATATGCTATGCCAATAAAGATTATTTTTCTCAGTTTTCATGCTTTCTCAACAAAACTTCCAAGAATTTATGCAAACATTAACTAAATGGAGCCACTTTAAAACCGTTAGAGATAATACACAGCAAAGTAGAAGTCAACTTTAGTAACCCAGCAATCTTGGTGTAAAGTGCTTTGAAACTGAGGGTGTCCCTGCTTCCATTTCTGGTAAAGTCATCTATGGACATAGGTCCTAAATAATAGCTATATATTTGGGTTGTCGAAAAAATCTTTAATTGATGCATTGTAATGTGGACGTAGATGAAGGTGCACTGATGCAGAGAAAATCAATAACCGTTTAATCTTGCGGAGGCTGCTGCTAGACTGCAGTATCAGTTTTGTTTCTGAGAAAGAAAAAAACAAGTATAGGAGGACACAACCTGTGAAATGTATTTATTTTGGTTAACAATGAAAAGGCATTTTTGCTGCATTTACTCTCAAAAGCCATTGTAATCAACCAAAGCCCTTCATATTTATCTGAGGGTAGTCTATCTGGCTGAGGAGACATGTTTGACATAATAAAGGGCAACATAAAACAAAAAAAAGACATGATACGGCCTACTTCGTGGAGAAAGAATTGACTACTTTAATGCAATTTTGGAAAGTCATGTAAAATTCTTGCTACAGGTTAAAAAAAAATGATCTTGAGGGACCAGGTAAAAAATGGGGCTGACTTTGTACACTTTTGTACTGCAAATTCTGAAAAAAATAATAAAATGAATGAATTAATTTTAAAAAAATGTTGTTTTTGATCAACACATATTGAATAACATGCATCGATCAACTGAAGGTGCTTTCTGCAACCTAATGTTGCTCTGGAATTCAGCTTATGCATTTTCTGAAGTTGAAGTTTAAAGATAAAAACTTAATGCAGGAAAAACCACGAAACCTGAAAGAATGAGAAGTTTGTTTTTTGGTGGTTTGCTCACTTTTGTAAAACTTCAATAAAACTTTTAGCAGCAGAGGACGAGCGGTGACAGTGAGTTTGGAAGAAGAGCCAGGGAGAGTACTTGCCCTTCAAACAAAGCATTCAGCATTTGTCACTCCCTATCCCTTTCCATTAGGCCACAGGCTGCCTTTGTTAGAACTAAAATACAGGCCATGTGACAAAACGTGCACCAGAGATAGATCTCCAAAAATTGAAGGTGACACTTCAAATTGGTCGGCATTAAGTGGAGATTGTTCTTGTTCTCTGGTGGCAGAGTTGAGGGCGGCTTACTTCTATAGGAGACAGTTTTCATTGTAAATCCCCCCATTACCTTTCCCTCTACACCATGAATAACTTACTTGCCCTTGATAAAACAACCCTGGGACCATATCCTTGTTTTCCCTCCTTGGCTGGCCAATTTAAGCAGATCTTTGCTGATTTGTGGGAAGGGGGTGCGTGGGGGTGTTGTAAGCACAAGTGTACCTTTTGTCTCTTCCGGAGAGTGAAGTTCTTCCACAGGAGCAGAGTGAACTGCGTCAGGAGACCCATTACAGCTTATCCTGGCAATATCCAGCCAAAGCGTCACTATGGCAACTGGCCCACTTAATAAACCCTGGAGGGAATAAAAGGCAGAGTTTGGTTTTAATACAGAGGAGCAATGCATCTTGGGGGAGTGCCACTAATCATTCACTTCCCCCGGCCTCAGGGCTTATGGTGCAGCACCTGTTCTAAAAATTATTATCACCTGCACTCAGCACATCTCAGGATGGGGCAATGTGAGAGCACGGGGAGGTTACGCAGAGTGAGAATCTTTATTCATGTGGTTGTTTTACTTAATGTACTGCATATAAAGCTATTAGCACGAGCCAAAATCTCTTTTCCTTTCCTCTTAAAGGGGATGAGGCAATGTAAACTGTGCTCTGTGTCTCATTACCCACCACTAAGCTACAAACTCTCAGTCAATTAATTAATCCTTTCTGGGACCAGAGTAAAATAATACAAAAACTTTACATGCAACGGCTTCTCTTTTTTATGTGCACCAAGGACAGCTGTAAAATATTTACTGGCATTTTTATACGTCACTGAACACTAATTACACAGATTATAAACAAATAGATCTGAATGACATTTTTACACAGCTACAAGCCTGACCTTTATCAAAAACTCTACAGCTGGAAGCCTTTTCCTTTTTTTTTTTTTGACTACAGCTCATTCATTCATTACTGCCGAAAAGTCAAGAATGTTAATGAAGAATTTCGCCAAAGCCTTTAAAAGCCTGAGAAATTTCCTCCCTGGACCCAAGAATTCATTTCTGTCTGCTACGGGGGGACATAAATCTCAAAAAGACATTCCTGAAACCTTCAAAGCTGAATGGAAATCTATTGTACCATGTTAATAAACACCCTGGCTGCTCCAATGAGCTTTCATCGATTGCAGAACATCATTCACAGCAGGAGTTCTGCCTTAAAATGACAACTCAACAGCCAACATTCATGGGAAAAATCGATAGTAGTTGACAGGTATAGATTAATATTGCTTTTAAATCAAACAGTTGAAACGTTTTGATCAGGGAAGGGCAACTTTGGTTACTTTGAGGGCTACATCAAAGTCATTCTCACTCCTCGCACTGAAGGACATAAGACAATAAAAGCACATGGGAATTTCTTGCATTCACAGACACATAGCTTATATCAGAAAACTTTGGCCTCTCAACTCTCAGGTTTACAGGCAGAAATTTATCTAGTACAGTGATCAATAACTGGAGGCCACATCAGCCCCCTCATCCTCCCATCCAGCAACCCTAAAATTTGAAATTTCAGAAAATATGAGGAGGAACATAAGTTGTGGCATTAAGGGTATCTCTCCTTAATTAAATCCCTAAAGCTTTTAAAGCAGCACCCCTGCCCCATAATGAGATTATTTACTTGTCATATGTTTTAGGCTTACAGAAACCCCATGCCAGCTTTTTATCAGAATATTTAAACTTATTAATGTATGCATATATTAGGGGCGATTCGAGGAATGAACATCACGACAGCCCCAGGAATAAGCCAAATTATCTCAGTTGCTGCCATGAAGCTGGAGGCAGTGTGCATTGAGACCAAATTTCAACATTATTCAAATGTATTTAAAATTCGTCTCTTGCAGTATCCATCAAAAATACAACCCTTTTACCAGTGTGGTTAATGATCCCTGGCCTAGAATGACTGAAATAACAGTGGAACCTGAATAATGGGGAAAAAAAAAGTGAAATTTACATTAGTAGGATCTTTTCAGAAAGGCTGACAGTACCCATGGTTATTAACTTTTCTTCATAATTATTTCCGTGGTTGTATTAGTTGGTGCTGGTGCAGCAGCAATGGTTTGGTCGAAAGCAGAACAATATGATGACATGAAATATACATGCTAAAAAAAAAAAAAGTACATGCTAGAAAATAAAAGCAAAGAGTTTTACTGCTGTCATAACCAATGCACATTCACCCCGTGCAATGGTTATTTTTTTCATCCTTACAAAAAAATCAAAGTTGAAATTCTGAAAGTTCTCAAATTTCAGTTTCTCTGGGTTCAGGAGGATAGTAAGGAGAACAAACAAACGGCTCTTTGTATTCAATTACAAAGCAGTGTGTTCAGTCACGGTGTACTGATACTCTTGAGAGCCTTTGCAGATTATAGGATGTGAACACTGTGGGGCAGGTGGGAGCAGAGATGGGTTTTTAGCCTAAGGCTAGTCCTGACAAATGTGCCACCTTTAAACGCTCCATTTCCTCAGTCTGTACAAGTGCTGTACTGGTACTCTTCCCTCTGTGTGTTAACATTATTTACTGCTTACTTCACGGATGTTTTATTTACTGCCATGGTAATGCTGAGGCGCCCATGTTTGCAAATTACACTATAAATGCCCTAATCAGTCATCGAGTAAATGTAAGTTGCAGAAGGTAGTCGTTGGTTTTATCGATCTGAAAAAGTGGAAGATGCCGAATACTTTTCGTACACGTGTTTTAAAATCATATAATCTCCATTCTATTAATAATCAACAGTACGGGGAAGCAGCAATGACACTGTGAGTCAGAGTTGCCAAAAACAAGACAGGGACCTGCAGTGGTTCATTTAGTTTTACATTCAAGTTAATATAAACCTTACACAGGTCCTTTATATGCATGATAAAGATATAAAATTTTATTGTAGATGCTTAAAAACAGACTTACAGCAGATAAGTTGAGGGTAAAGGGGACACTGCCCAAAGTACACATATATACATGTGAAGGACATGTCAGTACACGAGACTGAGAGAATGGGACTCCTATTTTGGCTGCTGTTATACGAAAACATCAATATGGCTTATTTTTAATGTGTATCTTCTCAGGCTCAGGCTCCTGGGACATCATGCTCAGGGTGGGAAACTCAAATATTCTTATCATACTGGACCGTGAGATTCCAGGTTTGTTGTCATGTAAATGCCAAGCGACTGACGAGTGGTTTTAATTTATGATTTCCCATTACGTTTCATAATCGGAGGCATGACCTTCATCCAAGTCTGAAGAAAGACTCACTCAATGTATCTACAATGTGAGGTACATAGAATTAGTCTGAACATTAGCCACAGTAACAATAATCATTTAATCCCCCTTTACAGTTTCTGTGGCTTGTTTTCAACTAAAACTCTTTAAATTACATTGAGTCAATGGCACTCTCTCCGGCAATGTGTAGGGACTGGATTTGGACAAGGGAACAATAGTTCACATGTCAAAGACAAAAAGGAGATGTGAGCCATTACCTACAGCATTTCCTCAAACAAAGCCAGGTAGTCAATAAGCAGCCACGCACATCTTACAGTCGGGTATTGCGGTCACAAACAAATCAGGAGTGGCCTTTTTTCATGTCTTAGGTTTTATTAAAGGTTGATATACTGATTACTATGCATTTTTATGTTTACAGCACAGCTTTAAAGGCTTTTCAATGACATGTCTTTATTGGCTGTCACACCTTTTCTTTATGGTAGATGAATATGATGCCCCTGCAGTAAACATCAAAACACAGAAAAGCAATCAGAGGAGAGGGATGAAGTGGGAGAAACAAGAGGAAAATCAGGGATAAGTCAACATGGCATGCTTTTAAACAGTAAAAAGACAGAGGAGAAAACATGTTTTACCTATAATGGTTGGACTCCTGAATGCTTATTTTAACCCATACTGTGGTGGGGTTGTGTATTGGCAAGACTCGAGCAATACAGGGGTGACATTATGATACTACCATAATTTCCGGACTATAAGCCGCTACTTTTTTCCCACGCTTTGAACCAGGTGATGCAGCAAATTTCATGTATTTTTTACATTACATTTAGCCTCCTCACATCAAATTTAATTTAGGGTTAAAAAATCTGTCTGTGTTACATATATGTGTGTAAATATCTCATATCTCATGTTACAACGTGGACAGTGCCAGAGCATGTGAGCGGAGTGGAGCGATGAAATTTACAGATCCTCACGCACAGAATTGTTCCTTGTGCCTCCTGGTCCTCAGTGAAACTCCCCTAAATATCCTTCCACCTTCCCCTAAAACTTCCACCAGCTTCAGACACATGGTGTGAGCTGTACCAGAGCGAAACTGGAGCTGGAAGGAGCAAAAGATTAGGTGACGCTCCAGCTTTTTAGAAAAAAAAAACGCTTCGCACTCTGGCCAAAGTCCTTCCACTCGCGTTCCCCCTCGCTCCAGCTCTGCTGCACTCACCGGACACCTATAGAGAAGATATAAAGAAGTGCGGCCTACATGTGTGGAGTTCTTCTTAAATTTAGTGGGTGCGGCTTATATTCAGGTGCCCTCAATAGCCTGAAATTTACGGTACATAATACTAAGCAGGACAATATATCAAATTTTTTCTCACTAATCAGGGTTTTTAAGAATTAATAAAACACAATATTCCATGTATTAAAACCCAGTTTCTAACTACTGTTTTTTTAAATATAAGGTCCTGGCAGGGGTTAATTTTTTTATGGTACAATGACAGTAATAATAACTAAAAACTGATAATAACTAATGTGACAGAGAGATGGAGAGTCAAATAGCTGAATGTCTGCTTCAAACAAGGAGGTGGACGCTGAACTATAATTCAAACATGTCTCAAATTTCTGTAATTTATTAAAGAATAAAATATCAAGAGTATCGGGTAGCTGGGTGCCTATAGCCTGGTGGTTATGTCTGTGCACCCTATGAGCAGGTGCTGTTGTCCTCGAATAGAGCAATCTGGGTTTGAGTCTGGCCTGTGGCTCCTTTACATCATCTCTCCCACCAATTTCCAACACTTTCCATTGTCCCTTATGTATTATTCTATTTGAAATTAGGGATGCACTATATTGGATTTGTGTGGATATCCTACACGGCAATATTATCAAACTTATCAGCGCAGTGAAATCTGTACTGATATTATCTTATCAAAACTAACCTGATTCTCTCATTGTGACAGTTTATTTGTATTAGAAACAAATGTGAAACAAGAAAAACATTTGATTATATTCTGAATTATACTGTTAATTTTTAAACACAGACATTTAGTGACAATAAGGTGAAGCATTATGGTTCATTCATACATTCAGCCAAAGTTACAGCCAGTATGTGGGATATGTATGGCCGACTTACTGGCTCTAAATATAGGCAGAAACTTTAGATATGCCAAAAAGCAAATCTACTTTTTAACTATTATCTGCCGATACCAATATACCGATATTACTGCGCCCAAAATTATTTGCATTGTAATTATAAAAAAACGTAACATTTAATACAAGGTAAAGAACTGCCTTGAATAAAAAAAGCCTCCTTCATGTAAAAGTCTATTATTTGTGCTGGGTAAAACAGCCTTGGCAGAAGTCTTCATACACGCATGACCACTCGACTCCATCAGAGCTTGTATAATTGAGTATGTGCTGCATTTGCTTGCGCAGCTCTCAGGCCTTGTCTTTTCAAAGATGTAATGCTCAAAAGAGGGACAGCTTGGTACCACCTCCACTCTGAATTCACGTCAAGCATGAAGGGTAAACAACATCTCTAAGAATATACTCAACCCATACGTCTGAAATGTGCATTCAAAGTTGTGTTTAAAAAAAAAAAAAAATGATGTGCCTGTTAAAGTGTGTGTGGGCGAGTATTGTGGAAAAGCCCAACTCAAGGACTCTTTTTCAATTCCACATCTAAAGAAGAGATAAGAAGTAACAAGAGAGTGGGGTATGATTGTGATTTGCATTGCAGCCGCAGTCCCCTCGAGAACAAAAAAACATACAGTGTGAAGAGTGTTTCCCAGATCATCGTTTTTAATCTACCACCATGAGCACAGAGAATAATTCAAATCGGTTTGATTTTTGCTGCTTTTTGGGATTGTTTTTCTCCAGACTGTGGCCATCAGCATTTCACCGTATCATTAGCTCCGAAGTAAGCCCAGAGAAAGCACACCATGGAACGGAGAAATTGTAGCAGAACAAGAAAGGAGAAAGTATTGTGAGAATATACAAGTTGATGCATGCTGGGCACTCAGAAGCAGGAGGCAGCAAAGTGCTTTACTTCAGCCACTAGGATGACTGAGAGAGTAAACAGATATTTTTCAGAAAGCATGAAAGCAGAGGACAGCGGAGAATGCCGGCGACATACGTTACAATGGGGCCACTACAGCCCTCTGAAGGGTATAATGGTCCCTGTGCTCCTTCATTCAATCCGTCTTTTGTCTTTTTATAACTTGGTCTCTTTCATAAGCTCCCTTACAACCTGGCTGCAGCAAAAACTTTGAGCCTACACTTAAAGAAAGCAGGCTCAAGGCCACGCTTATCTTCTGCTATCTAATCTATGTTTTAATTACTGGGAAGACATAATGACGTAGCTCGGATGGTATTTTCAAGTTTCTTCAGCTTCAGTGTTCTTATAAATTTGAAGTTTAAAATGTGAGTTTGCAAATTTATTTCAAGTGTTTCAATTATTTTAGTTAACCTTTCAAAAAACTGATAAAAAACTAGAGAGCACTCAGAGAGCTCAAACCTCCGCCAACGTAGCTCACATATTGCTGATACATCGATAAACAATAGTACCATGATTAAGTTATCATCATAATATGGTAACCCACACCTAGCACTCAGAATCATGTTGATATCATTATTAGTTAGACAGTAATTAAGCAAAAATGATTGTTCATTCATGGTGGTTATCTGGATCACCAACAAAATCTAATCATTTTTAAGTTGGGCCATTACCAATATCTCCTGAAAATTTCAGTAAAATCTGACTAGTAGTTTTTGTGTAATCTTGCTAACAAACAAACAAACATACACTGGCAACATAACCTCCTTGGCAGAGGTAATAAAAATATCTGCAGGCTCATACGGTACTTTTGTCCAGCAGCAGGACACAGAGGGCTCTGTAGATGGACTGCGGAAGTTAAAACTGGACAGGGATTGTGTTGATATTGAATATATATTGAAGAAATAAGCCTATATTTAAAAAAAGAACACTGATATATGACTTAGTAAATAAACCTTTTGGTGGTTAGACTGAAATGACAACTCAATATATGATTAAAAGTGACAAGCAAGTATGTGAATAAGCCACTTCAAAGAGCAAACTCTATTATGAATGATGAGATTTATTTGAAAAAAGTCTCCCTTTTTCTATTTTTGTCGATTAATGAACATAAAAAACAACTTAATATCAGAAGATCACTTTGAAAGCCAAAAGACTAATTACTGACTGAGCCAAGTCAAATACCCTGCATCCACAGGCAAATGGCAGCGATTCTTCAAACCATAAGCTTTGCTTTATGACAAATTATCATAGATTAAATAAACCAACAGGCTTGTGTTTTAGTGTGTATTAATTTATGTTGATGCAAGTGTTGCCCTCAGCTATAAAGAATAATGTTAATAGTTCAACAATTTCCCAGCTTGGAATCAATAAAGTACATCTATCTATCTATCTTTCTGGCTATCTAATATGATATCAGTGGTATTGGTGGAAAAGGATCTATTTGAAAGCCTATATTATATTATATTCCATTCTGTAAATTTAGAGTAGTACATGTCTTGTAACTCACTGGGTAGTAAACTGACTTCCAGTTACAATTACAATTTTGGCCTCCCAGGATCACAAAAAAGAACAAATCGTCACTCGATGATCACAGCACTGCATGTCATGCTCGATCTGTTGTGTGGATTAAACAACCCCCTGCCCCCCTCCCTCCTCTCACGCTGAACTCGTCTGCGGAGCCTGAGCATGCTGAACAAGCACGTACATCGAGGGATACCAACTCCACTCTCAGTGCTATCATATTAATCAATAATTAATTTCAAAACATTTTTAAGCCAGTGCAAAATAAAAGATGTAGCTGCAACTCAATACAATACAATTTATTTTTTACTCATTTAAATTTATTTTACAGACGTCATAAGATCAATGGGAGATATCAATATCAAGCAAAATAAACATGGTTATATGTTTTTTCCATAATCAATCAATCAGCCCTACCCCATCCACTACTGCGAAAAAAAAAAAAAAAAAAACGTGCAGGCAAACAGCCGAGTTCTTCACTGGGAGTTTACCCCAGTAATTTCCTCGTACCACTCTGCTATATTATCTGTGAAAAGTCAGAGTAAGCTTAAATTTTACACAACTCAGTCAAACAGGTTTTTAAGACCGCTTTGTAAAGTTTCCAGCTGCAGGCTTCCCTCCTCACAAAGTTCCGCAGGTTGAAACTAAGGCGGATACAAACGCTGACCTACTTTCAGGGCTAAAAAAAAAATCTAAACATCCTTAGAAACTTTTCAGTCCCCACAATAATCCAATTTATCCTTGGCTCACATGCTTGGTATGTTCCACAACATGTTTTTGCTAAAAATATCCCTCAATGCACAGCTACTGCTAGAATTTAAGCATGGGAGTCACAGAAAACAGCAGCTCTAAGAATCTGTTTCTCCAGCTTAAGGCTGATGGTGTGACTATGTTTTGTACTCCTGCATCACCGTATTGCCATAGTGTTGCTCTAATTTTCCAACAGTAGCTTAAGTTCTATCAGTGCAGCCACATCTTTAATTTTCCTGTCGGACTCAGTTGTAGCGTTGCCACAAGTTTGAAGCACAATCTGCAGAGTTTTACAGTCACAACATCCACAGGCAGTCTGTGGCATTCACTGCACTATCTCCAGCCAGTGGTACTGTAGCTTCGAGCTGACTGATTTTAGCTATCAGCACCCTGCTCTCCCTTGGGCACTGTTCTGGCCTGTTCCTGTGCCAGCTCTGCCGGGCTGATAGGAGAGAAGGTTTATTGACCCAAAGATGGATTGTGATTATGTTTTAGACCCTCACACTGAATTCTCAGAAATTTAAGTACATTAAGTTCCTCTGGACTACACTACAAGTTCATCTCTTATATCAGCCTTGTTCAGACTGAGCCTCAGCATCAGCATACAAACTTTTAAAATGGCAACATGATCTGTCTACACCCACAGTATACAAGTGTATTATTATGGATGTTCTAAAGGCTTGAGATCAGAGGGAAATAATAAGCTATTTAGGACCTTTCGTCTTCATCTACATAGTTTTATAGCAGAGCATATTTAGTTAGAAATATTTTACTCTACATAAATGATTACATTGCAATATATTTGTTGTCAAACAATCACACAAACAATTCAATACCCAAAAAACATCTCCTTTTTGTTTCAAACTCACTGATAATTGTATATGAATCACCACATTTGCCCTTAAAGTGGTATCAGTACAACACATATTACTTAAATTCTATATTCCTCCTACCATTATAGAGCCAAAGAACTACATTTGATCATATTGCTGTTAATTATTAAATTCATCAGAGAAAACTATGGCAACTTTATGCTTTAGCACATCAGTGTCAGCACCCGCACCTGTATTGTCATAAGTTTGGATGGTAACATGTGAATGACTTAATCGGGGTAATTTACAAGTCAGATCTCTGGAATTAAGATGAGTCTCTAGTTGAGATAAATCTTATCAATATTTAACCACACTCTTTGTACTTTTAAATAATTTATTTCAAATTCTATAAATTCTACAAACAAAAAGGAATTGTCCTTGAGTGTCAATGGTTTACGTAGGCATCATGAATTGGACTGTTAAATACTAATGACAGCGCTTCAATGTGGGCCCCCAACCACTGCAATAAACTACTTGTTAAACAGATTCATTTTATGCAGAAAACAAAACAAAACAAAACTAGAACTGCTCCAACAGCAAAAATTTGCCAAGGAATTTCCAACATCACTGGGAAATTTGGAAAACTGCTCTATCCAACAACATTAACAAACCCTTTAAAAAAATTCCTGGATCTGCATCTGGATTCAAATCAGCAGATAATTTACTGCATACCACATTGTGCTTTGGTCTATATGTTTTGTCATGTGTGGTGCATGTTTCTGCACCATTTCTAATATTTTGGCAACAGAAATTCCTCACCACTATCTCAAACTCGCATTTGATTTATATTCATTTACTGACTGATATTAAAGGGATAGTTCGGTATTATTGTAGTGGGGTTGTGAGAGCTACATGGCTTGAGCCTGAATGTGTTCAATAGTGTCACAGCTCAGTACTCTCTCTGTTCGGAAAAACTCAAGGAATGTATATGTATAAATTGCTGTACATAGTGCAACCATCTCTGTGTTACTAAAAGAATTGTGGGAGGAAAAATAAGCCACAAAAACAGCCTGGGGTCATCGCATGCCACAAACAGTTTTTTTGCAACAACTTACTCTTCTCATACCGCGCTGCTTTGATTAGGCACTATTTTGAGTCACAGCACAGCCCCACTTCAAAAATTCCAAACTATCCCTTTAAATGTTTTAAGTTTAACATTTTATATTTGTTAATTTCTTCTGGTTGCTCGTGTTTCCAAGTCTTTATAATGTCAAAGTGTTAAGAGTGTTTATGTCCAATAAATGCCTGTAATGATCATGATCTTGACGATTTCTGCCATAATTAAGCAATCATATCTTACACTATAAAAAGTCATAGGAAAAAGAATCAGTTCAATTGTTATTTCAAACATTAAAAGTATCAATTCTGAATTTTATACTTGTAAAGACCTGAAACCTTCAGTGGCTGTAGAGCCATTCAGTTTAAATTACCACATCAGCTTTTCATGAAGCACCTGTGGTGTTTGATTCTGAAAATCGACATCTTCTTTCCAAGAGAGAAAGCCAAAAAAAAAAAAAAGATAAAGAATGTCCATCATAGTATCTATTCCTATTTTTTAATGTGAAAAAACTTAAGACAACGAAAGTAGCAAACCACAACCTCCTGGATACAGACCATGTGTCCATGTGTGGAGTGCAGGATAACTGTACAGGAATAATTTATCTTACATGTCACTGAAAAAATCTTTATGGTGCAAGAATAAATAACACAAGGGATTGTCAGAGCCAAGCATACAAAAAAATACTTTGATTACATCAGAACTTCAGCATACTGCCACATCAAACATATACGTTCCCTCTTTTGTCTAAAATTGAAGCTGTAACATCAAAACCTCTTTAATTCTCAGAGACTTGAGTCGATTAAAATGGCATCTGTCAGAGATACATCACTTAAATTGAGCCAGTCATTAAAGATGATTATTCTAAAAGGGGCAATAATTTTCAGCATCCTGTTTCTATGCTTCCTGAGGCAACCTGTCAATCACTTTTAGTAGCTAATCACTCTTTCATTAGAAACAAATGAATCTGATGGATTAAAAAAAGGAAGGCTAAAGGTTAGCTTTAATCAACCATTAGGATGTGTCATTCAAGAAGAAATCAGTTTCTGCAGACAGTATGGATCACCACGTGAGGCACTACCTTTTTACTATGTGTTACATCATTAAAAGTTAATCTTTAGCAGCGGGGTAATGTTACTCATCTGAGGCCAAAGTTCGGCTTTTTCCCTACATGGTAAACAAATGAGCCGGGAGAGTGCAAGCATGCTAAACTGCCTGATCAATACACAAGAAGAAAAAACAACGTCAAGGGGTTTATTTCACATTATTATGTAAAACTGAAATGTCCAATAAAGCCCTATACCTCCCTTTAAGCTATTTGATTATTAATTTAAACACAGCCAGCGTTCCAGAGTTCATTAAACACTTTTAAAAAAGAGGAGCAGTTCTTCGAGTAGTCCTTTTGGATTTGGTTCTGACAAGACAGGCAGAGAAAATCAAGAGACAAGTGCACAGACACCCGGGTCTGAGCACGAGTTAGCTTTAGGGAGTTTGGAGCAAGCCACATAACAACAACAACAGAAGAAGAAGAAAGGCAGCGTCGCAGGAGGCTTGGATACAAAACATGAGTCCTGTTAGAGAAAACGCACTGTCAAAAAACAACCTACCTCTGAGCTGTGCGCTCTTCAGCCATCAGCACATCTTCGGGCCTTGAGATGGATTTAAGCAGTTTTACCTCCAGCCCTTGTGACTCAGGCAGAACAGCACGTTTCTACCATCCCTATCTCTCTCTATCACACACTCTCACACACACACAGCCCTGCCTTCGTCTAATGATTGCTATCTCCTTTTACCTAGAGTCATAAACTATGCAAATGACCTCTGCTGAGCCTGTCGCAGCAACTGTAGCCACAGTAATACCGCAGCCGGGGAGGCACACAGGTGGCGTACATTACACAGCATGTTCCCTTAAGCCGGGCCCTGCAGCAGGACACATATGTCTGCTTCTTGTAGTCCTGTCTCCGTCACCCGAGGAGGCGAGGAGGGTGAAGAAGAGCGTCGCCCTACATTACACTGGCCTTGTTTTTGGATTCACGGGCTGTGCGAGTTGTGGTCTCGCGGGATGTTGTGGAGTAAACTTTGAAATGTAGTCACCTGTTGAATTAGCACAAATTATTCATAAGCTAATTTGTCTTTGTGAAGAGTCAATTAGAGAGGTTAGAGACCAGATGGGATCATGGGAAGTGTGTTTATTTATTACGGGACAGAGTTGAGCTGAAAATGTTGACACAGTGACTGAGTCATGTGGGAGGGGGGACAGCTAAGTGTGGGGTTTTATAGCGATCATATAATTTGGTAACAAGGGGGCTAAGAGTTTATTAGCCAAGGTGATAAAGAATAATACCCAAGGTGCACTGGGAGGATGTAATTATGTACATGAGGTGGGTGTTCAGACAGGAAGTAAACAAGGAAACCTCAAACAGGGAGATACTAGGTTGTCAATTTGGATATACTGTATGTCAGCTAAATAAGCTCTTATTTCTAAACACACAAAAGCTTAATTCTTGATTTTCTCATCTCATAACTGTTCTAAGTTTTTGTAAAAAGACAAACTTTTAGACTTTTTTGTGTGGCTTTTGTTTGACCTTTTAATCAACTTGATAAACTTTGCCAAATAAACCATAAGTTGTGCAAATAAAGAAACATCTAGGAAGGAGTTTTCGTCAAGGCTGGGCATTATGGGCCTAAAATTAAAATTCAAAATTTATTTCCAACTTTTCTGTATGAAAATCACAAATGGTTCTTCCAAAACCAGAAATTTACACTTAAAATCAAAATATACCTAAAAAACTAGAAGTCCTGGACCTATATTACTTGGGCAAATAAAGATTGTAATCATAAGATATTAAAAACAAATTCATATAAATTGTAAAAGTTTTCCAAAAAAGCCAATGGCTCTGTATGTTAGTGTAGAAAATGTCTCAACTTCGCCAAGGTTATGCGTTTGCTGGGATTTGAAGATTGTATGCTTCCTTGTCCAGTAACTGCAAAAGTTCTCACTGAATTTGATAGTTTTTCAGGGCACCTTAGTCATGACACAAGGACAAAATGATCAGATTTAGATGCACATCCAGAACATTTTTGAAGGATTTGATAAAATTGCACAATAGGTCAAACTAGGCAAACAATGTCAGACATCCTTTGGTTGCAATTTGTGCTCTCTGAGCACTTCTAGTGTTGTAATGATAAAATCTCCACTATTCTTGAATCATAGGTTTCAAAAAGAACAGACTTTGTGATATTTTGTCATATTTCTTAGCAAAAGACACCAAGAATGCCTGACTTCCACAAATACAGTGACGACATTTGGAAAATGGCAAACCATAAATGGTACTGTATTTTCCGGACTATAAGTCGCACTTTTTTTCATAGTTTCGCTGGTACTGCGAATTATAGTCAGGTGCGACTTATATATCAAAATAGGGAAAATATAACCTGTTTTTAATCCATAATTCATACTGACTGACATGAACCAAGGAGTAAACATTACCGTCTACAGCAGCGAGAGGGCGCTCTAGGCTAGGCTAGACCTAAACAAAATGCCCCCAAAATGAAACTCCTATTCTGCAGATAACAAACTGCAGGTAGGAAAATATGCAGCAGTAATCGAGCAGAAATAAAGTTTAGAGTGAGTGAGAAACTCGTGAGGGACTGGCGAAAAGTAGAGGTTACTCTAAGTGCAATGAATGAAACGAAGAAAGCTAATCGCAGGCAGAAACCAAGATGGCCAGAGCTGGAAGAACGAGTCCACAGATGGGTGCTTGAACAACGTGCTGCCAGGAGAGGCTTGTTAACAGTGCAGTTACGTCTCCACGCCTTGGTAGCTGCCAAGGAGATGAATATAAATGAGGCAGGTGGGCCTTCTTGGTGTTACTGCTTCAGAAAAGCCAACCACCTCTCTATCAGAGCACTAAATAAATGCGACTTATAGTCCGGTGCAACTTATATATGTTTTTTTCCTCTTCATGACGCATTTTTTGACTGATACGACTTATACTCCGGAGCGACTTATAGTACGGAAAATACAGTAAATGGACTTGAGCTTGTTTAGTGATTTTTGTCTTTGACTAGTAAAAGCATTTTACACCACAAGTCACACCAGCCCTCTCAAACTAATTCTCTCTCATGTTAATCTACAGGTGACTGATGCAATGATGGGAGCAATTTTGGGTTTTGAGTGTCTTGCCCAAGGATACACTGACATGTCAACAGAAGCTGGACTCAAACCCTCAACCTTTTGATTGATGGTGAAGTGGCTTTACAGACCAAGCTGCCAACACCCCTTAAGTGGGTGGAGCTGGCAAAGATTGAAGAAATACTTAACTCCTTGCCAATTAAACCCATTTTCTTTTTCAAATCTTACAGATTAGACAATGTGCTGGGTGCATGATATGAGAAAACAAGATCAATGTTGTTATAAGTGCCACAAGATTCAAGATTCAATTTTATTTGATTCAAGACTCAAGTTGAATTTTACACTAAAAAAATGTATTGCTATATTTAAACAACTGAACAAGTGTCCTAGCCTATGCCAATCCCCCTGTTTTATATATACTACATGCCAAAAAAAATTCTTTAAATTATTGCAATAAATCCACACAGTCTAAATGCATTAACTGTGAAAGATCATATTGTTATAACTATAAAATCATGATTTATATCCCAGCACTAAATTATATTGGTATCTAGGACTACTTTTTTTAGTTGTATCAAAGACTTATTATTAGTTTGGCTTTTTACAAAGAGTATCAATGGTCCTCATTTGGAATTAAATAGAATTAAATTTCTCAGAAAAAAAAAAAAAAAAAAAAAAAAAAAAAAAAAACATTTTAAAAGTTTAAGACATAAAACAGCCTAAAACCGTATCACAAAATAATAACAGAAGAAGCCCTTAGTCTTGCATTTTCCTGTAGTTCAGGGCATAATTAAATGAGAGGTTTTACTTTGACTGAGAGAGGGCATATGTTTTATTTAATACAGAATAATCTAATTGTCTTAAGCATCTGGACCTCAAGGATACATTCAATTTAAACTATGAAGAAGAAAACACACTGATTTGGTGATTAAATATATCATACCGGGTAGATGCAGGACAAAAATTTGAGAGTTTATAAAGTTGAAATTTTGGTTTTGAAAATGGTCCAAATAGTATATAAAAATTATCGATTTTGTATAATATTTCAAGCTGATCATCTTGTGGTCACATAACATTTATTTGCTTTTTGGATCTTATTGATAATCATTTTTTAAATAATGTTTGGCTTAGCAGATATCTTTCCTAACTCTTTTTTTAACTTAACATTAATAACAGCTGTGTTATATCTATATTAATGTCTAAATTTTTTCTATAAAAATATACCAATACAACTCAGAAAGATGATAGTGTGCTGAGTTCTGGTATCCAGCATAATTTAGTTCAAACTCTTGCCTTTCTGTCCTTTCATTCACAGTGGGGTCCCTGCGACTTGCTCATGAACTGTAGGTCCATAGTCTCAATCCGTTCTACACACTTGTATAACCCTGGTGAAACCTCGATTGCCCAAAAGTAATTGCTTTGGCTAATGAAGTGCTGCAGCTCAAAGGCGCCAGTGTGGCAGTGTACGACTGCTGTTCCCAGGTCAGTAAACTCTGTATTAGTCGAGCTGCACTAATCAAAAAACAAGGTGCACATTTAAAACAGCACTGCCTTGTAATTTGTTTGTGTAGACCTTAAGGAACAAATGATAATGAGAGCAGAAAGAGAAACTGACCTGAAGGAATAAGTCAAGGGCCATAAACCGAGTAGCGTGTTGTTTTTTTAAAGAAAAGAAAGTGGAACAGTACTGCAGTTATGCTTTAATAAGCAGATTAAAGAACCCCAGGCAAACCTTGACTTTATATAAGTCTGCTTGTAGTGGCACATTCAATATAAAATAACTGAAAGTCAGACAAGGTAATCTAAAGGTTACCAAACATAAAGAAAAAGTCAAAATTCAGCATAATTAATATAACACGACTTAAAGCTGTCCAAATGCATAATGCATGTGGGGAACTTTGATGATTTTCAAAACGTTTATTTATAATGTAATTATTGGCTCTCTTTGATATCACCGGGAGGTGTTGCACTTTCCACAGTGATTTACTTTGCAGGACTAAAAATGTCTAATTGGTTAGCAGACTGTGGAATATGCAAGACTGTCAGCCATGTTCTCCCCTAACAGGTTACCATTTTCTTACTTGAGCTAAAAAAGGCTCTGAGCAGCTTTGGCTTAAAGGTTGTCTGCCTATTTATCCTGCCTGGCACCTACAACAAGCCAAACCTCCAGTTTGCTGGTTTATGCAGACAGTGGAGCAAGGAGAGCAGGCCACTGAAGCAGGGCTACAGCCCAGCCTATAATGCATTACAGCTTAGATACATCACTTATTGTGGGTTTGCATTAATGAAAGTACCAATAGATTAACGGACTACCGATTCTAGTGCTGACAGCGAGGATGTCGACACTTTATCAGTTGTTTAACCTGCACAACCATCTCTAATAAATATACCCTTAATATTTACATAAACTTCAACCTCTTTTACTGGCTTCAATGCCAGCTTTCAATTTCAAGGGCACAGAAGAAAAGCATCCGAGAGACTTGTCTGGACCATAGGGGCAAATGATGCCATCAAAATGATGAGGACTATATATTCTAAGCATTAGCTAAACAGAAGTTTGAAATAAAGTAGCTCAGATATGAAAACAAGTGTCTTAAAGGCTCAAACACATGCACACAGCTGATGTATCTGTGATGCTTCAACAGGGATTTGATGGTATAGGGGGTAACAAAAAAGGCTTTATTTCCATTCTGGTAGATTAAACACTCATTGCTGCATGCGACAAACCTGGTTTACTTTACTTGTAATTCCTTTGCTTGGAGTTTAAATTAATTCATCTTTAAGTAACGTGATATAACTCCACATGAACGTATCAATGAGATAGTGCTGCTCACATAGTTTGGGCCATCCAAAGAAGGCTGAATTGATTTATTAGCCGAATCTCTGCTGTAACACAGGTTTCTGATCATGAGATGGTTGAAAGAATTTTTAATTGAGTTAGCATTTTAGCAGCTTGGTTCCCAAGGCTGAAAGTATGTGAGATTTTACAATAGCCTTTTAGATCAAAACTTCAAATACTGTCTATGAAGAATACATGCCAACAAGATCTGAACACTTCTTTTTGCATCATGAAATGAATCTGATATTAACCCACTTTTGAATTTGGAAGTGTTATCGCAATTTTAAAGGATGGTTGCTACTCCAATCTCTACCTTTAGAAGTTCCTGGTTATTATTTTTATAAAATTATTATTATTATTAAAAAATTGGACAGTACTTTCAAATGTTCACATGGGATGGGAAACAACCACGCATGAATATTAGGAAATTACAAAAACCTGCAGATAGTTGTGGTTTAGGGTCTCAGGCATTTGGCATACTGGGCCCTGCCTCCAGAGAGAGCTCCACCATGGTATGGTATAGAACAGTTAACTCCTCTCCTGTTGTCACATTGTTTATCCATAAAACCATCTGAACACACAAAGTCTCATCCAGTTATGTCTCACCATCAAAAGATGAAGGGAGGTCTCAGGTCTGACGCAGATTAAACCATATTTAAATAAAATATCTAGCAATTGGCAGCATCCTAAGTTAAACATTGGCAATAAAACATTTATTTGGAAGGACTGGGTTTAAAGAGGTGTTCTTGTTTTAGGCAACGTCTATAATACCAATAAATAACTAGAAAAGCACTCAGACAGCACAGACCTCCACCAAGATACAATACTGGATCACCATGGGATGTGACGGCCAAATCTTTGCTCATGTCTGTCCATGTGGAGAACTTCTCCACTGGCACTGGAAGGGAAGCTGGGTGTTGTAGTGACATAGGCTTGAAAAACGTTGACGTGAGTTTGCCAATAAACTACAATTCCCATAATGACGTACAGGGGGCAGAACTCTCAGAGCAGCCGAGAAGAAATGAATGGGATTTGCCATTATAAACTTCAATGTTCTTTTTGTTTTTACATCAATCTGGCACAGAAACACATGAAATTGATTGTGATGATAGAGTAACATTATCTTTATTATTGTGTAAATTTTGAAGCGAACCCATCAAGTGATGGGATTTTTCGCAAATTTGGGGAATTTTTTTGCATCCAGACAAAAATAGGGATCACCACCAAAATGTAATGGCTTCTTCCTTGGACCAAATCACAACTCTGGGAAAATTTCCATATAAATCCATCCTGTAGTTTTTGCGTAATCTTGCAAACAGACAAACAAACAAACACACAGACAGACCCTGGCGAAAACATAACCTCCTTGGCGGAGGTAATAATACCTTAAATCATTTGATGACCTTTAAACAGCAGTACATTTTGCTCTAAAATCAATTCTGGAAGTACCTTCAGCGGCGCCATTATCGAATTGCTAAAAAGGACAACAAAAATGGCTGGGGACCTTGATGCAACCACCACTGATCATTTTCATCAAACAATAAAACATGCACCATAGCCACAGTCAGGGGCAAAAACTTTGTCTGGTCATTCAATTAAGAGGAAATTCTCAAACAAGGGGTTACACCGTGGCTTTATACATTTGAAATGTGGGAGATGCTTTAGTCCAACCCCAAAGCTGTGGTTATACAACAGCTTGGTAATAGCTTTTTACTCTGGCTAATTACGTTCAAACATAATTACTTAGGAAAGTTAAGTTTATTAGTGAAGCTTATCATGATCCAAAGCTTGTAAGTTTTTATACATTTTTGCTTCCCACAGACCCCATAGGCTTTTAGTTTGAGAAAACACGTGCAATACTAACTTCCTGGTTGGCCTACAAAAATGCACCACTCTATTTGAATGACACATCAAATTGTTCCTCAGTTTCTTATTGGATGAGGAACATAAAATCAGGAAATGAAGTGCTTCAGTTGCTGCACATACAAACACCTTCAACAACTCTGCATCACTCACATCCTGATGGAGCACTAATGTAAAGTAAATTATCCATTCATTTCCAGACAAACTAGAGTAATTAGTAACACGCTTCTCTGCGCTCCTAACTTTTCTCTTGCTAACTCAGGAGAACTCTTGAGCAGAAAAGATACATTTATGTGCATCAAGCTGAGTCTAGAACATTTTGCTCTTGCATTTCAGTCGATTTCTTTTACTGCTGAGAGTGAATCATTTTCAACATCAGTGAGGTGTACCTGAGAAACAATGTGAGGAAGCAGGCTCTGCCACTCTACCCCTCTTTTGGACATTTTCTTAGTCCTTGCTGATGAGATGAGGAGTAAACACACAGGTGCTCCTTACCTATGTTCATCAGGATGCACTGGACAGTGGATGGGCTCTGGGTAGAGGTAAACATCCCTGTAGGGTTGCACAGCTGGCTTTTTTGGCTTTCCGTTCTGTCTTATGTCTGAGTCCTAGCAGGTGGAGAGTTGTCCTGGGGAAAAGAAACCCAGAAAAAGTTGAGAAAAACAAATAACAGGCTTCCTCGACAGATGCTGCTGCCTCTTCCTGACTGCTGGCCATGGGTACAATTGTGTTTGTTTTGACTTTAGCCAGAGCAGCCCACACAGTCTGTGCAGAGGTAGAACAACACTTTTTTTTTTGCACTGGTGTTGTCTATTTTGACATCACCACTGCCAGGACTGCTGCAGGAACATGGTGTGAGAAAAGTAACACCTTGAAAATGATTTCACAAGGCCATTCGATTCAAGCACAAGATGTGTTCAATCACGTCTTAGCTAGGTCTTGAAGATTCTAAAGATACAAAGAGTCCATTATAGTTTTGTTATGTGATAGGATTTCTTGAAGACTAGTGTGTAGAAGATAAGGCTGTCACCATATACTTGGTTTTCAAATGTCCATTCGAGCATGGGGTAAAGATCTGTACTTGGACTGTAAATATAAACATTCAAATACAGAATAAACAGCTCAACAGCACGTTAAGGAACCTGGAGCAGTGAACTCTTTGGACCTCAACAACAGAAGAAGAAGATCCCTCAACAATCTTCATCTACAACAAATATGCAGGCCCATTTGTCAGCCCTCCACACCATAGTCCAGTGGCATCTCATAAAGTGTTCAGCCTGGAGTGACTGCACCCTTCTCAGCAGGCCCCTCGCCCAATACATATGGAAAAGGCCAAAAGATCGCCAGGTTCATATGCAAGGACATGTGGCCAACTGATGTGGCCTCAGGAGAGGTAAATAGTATATTTCAGTTATCAGCATGCACTCTAATAACAGTTAGCGCTTGCCTCACTCCCAAGTCCATGACAAGCAGATAGACACCATTCCTTCAACTCTGTGCGCAGTGGCAAGTAAGAGAGAGTAACCGTACATTCACACCAAAAGCGTCAAAGTCGCCTGTCGACGCTCTAGACGCTCACATCGCGCCGCTTGGCAGTTGAAAACACACACAGCAGCACACAGGCAGGCGACACGATGTGAGCGGCCGAAGGGGCGGGGCTTTGAAGCTGCGGTGCAGATGTGTCAACCAAGGAGGATCAGCTGTGCCCTGGATGACTATAACATGACTAACAGAAGCCTATAACCTACCAGATATCCCCACAATGTCTGCAATTTTCTTCCAAGCATAATTTTTTTTATTGTCTCTGTAGATGAACAAAGACTCATCATAAAGCTCCGGGAAGCCAGACACAACAACAATCAGTTTTTCCTCCATTGTTTTCTCGTCCTCCCTAGCAAATTCTTCCGCATTGGGAATCCAGACCGGCCTGCAATTGGCCGTTGCCTCGATCGCCCCTCGACGCCGGCTCTCATTGAAAACGAATGGCAGCTGGACGCTGCCAACGCTCAGATCGCTTCTGGTGTGAATGTACGGTCAGGTCACCCACTGCTAACTAGCGTAGCTCAAATGCCTGGGAGTCAATGGGAAGTATTAGCCTCCTCTGTGACTGTGGTGACTCACTTTCTTACCACGTTACGTTACTTTATCTTCTATCACTGTATTATCTTGTTCTGCTGCTAAACAGAGGCTTTGTTTTGTTGACCAACTTCCGTGTTGGTTTGGTGAAGTTCATGAACGAGTTGAGTCTTTGAACAGCTCTTTTAAGTGAACTCTGATACCCAATTCGCAGTTGTGAGTTTTGCGAACCCTTCTTACATTTGCAGGCAATTTGCATTTAAGAATGGCTTGCAAAAAAAACAGCTCACTCACAACTGCAAATTGGTTCTCAGCGTTCACTTAAAAGAGCTGTTCAAAAGACTGGACTCGATCACCAACTTCGCCAAACCACCACAGAAGTAGGTCAACAAAGCAAAGCCTCTGTTTAGGATAGGAGAAGATAATTCAGTGATAGTAGAAGATAGCGTAACATAACGCAGTAATAAAACGAGTTACAACAGGCACACAGGACCGTTTAGAGTTGCTGAAGAGCTTATCTGATGACTGTGGCAGAGGCAGGCTAATTCAGGGTTCCTACAGGTTTCTTCAATTTAAATTCAAGTCTTTTTAAGACCTTTTTAAGACCATGTATATCAAAAATTAATACCTATTTCTCGGCCTATGTCACTGTCTCACCGGCAAAGAAAAATGAAATCCTTGAATTTCAGAACATTAATTTCTTCCTCTTCTTATTCTTCTTCTATTTAATGGTGGTTGGCATCCAGCGCGGTGGAACCGCATTGGTTTTAGAAATAAAGTGCGGCTGAACCCCACTGGTTTCGCTGCTCTTTATTTACATTATGTACATTATTTACTTTATTTATATAATGGCGGTTGACAAATGAAACTTTTGACAAGAAATGCGATACAGAGAAGTGGAGCCCTATAAAATCTGCGTTATTTTTTCCCAAATTCCGTTTTTAATTTTTTCCCATATCCGTTTTTTCTGTTTTAATTTTTTTGAGAATTCCGTTTTTTTTTGTATTTTACGCAAATATAACCCAGAGACACAGTATAAAGTAATGAAATATAGACACTCACCCTTCAGGGTGGTCCTCACAGATATCTTTATGTGTCCAGTCAACAGTACGTTGACAAAATTTGCAGAGCATTTGATTGCCCGACACATAGTAATCGTTGGCAAAATGCTCTGCCCTGTACTCTGGAGTTAGCCGGGAGTTTCGGAGCTTCTTTTACGCGCCGCTCGAGGTTGCTCGCGTCGCGCTGCTCGTCGCCCCCCAACGCCAGCGATCATTGAAAATGAATGGCAGCTTGACGCTGAGGACGCACAGATCGCTGTTGATGTGAACGCAGGGTCAGCCGGTGTCTCAGACGGCGGCTGTGGCACGTTGACATCGTTAATGAGGGAGGGAGGAGGGGGACAGGAAGTGAAGCGTGCATTGTCCGCACCTCAGTGATCCTCCTTGGACATTTTCCCGAGAGATACATTCCTTTTTATTCAGAAAAAAACACATACGTAAAATGTCGGCCCGTTTCCATGACATTCTGTCTTTATATTGAATTCCGCGTTAATGTCTAATTCCGTGATTCCATCCGCAAATTCCGTGATTGCGGATTTTATAGGGCCCTAGAGAAGTTACATACAGCACATTTTTTAAGGCCCAGATATCAAAATTCAAGACTTTTTCAAGTCTTTTTAAGGCATTATTTCCAAATTCATAAATTCAGTGCTTTTAAGACTTTTTAAGACCCCGCGGGAACCCTGTAATACTTCCCACTGACTCCCAGCCATTTGAGCTAAGCTAGTTACCTTTGTCTGTCTCTTACTTGTTACTGCACACAGAATTGAAAGAATGGTGTCTATCTGCTTGTCATGGACTCGGAAGTGAGGAAAGACACAAAAAAAAAAAAAAAAAAGTGTTCTACTATCGCTTTAAAAAATGATTGAGTTTGATTTTTGGGAAAAGTGACAGCCCTACTGGAGGATAAGAATATCGATGAAAGGAAAACATGACTTGGTACCTACAGGGAAAAGTTGTTTCAGTCCCTAATGGGGGTTAAAACAGTTATAATAATCAAAGGTGTCACTAAAACCATTTCTAATCTGACATAGAGTCAAAAAGAAAAAAAAGAACGTTTTTATCAGCCTCACTAAACTGAGGTACTTTTTCATCAAAATTTGAGCCTTTTCCAAAGTAGAATGGTTATATTGATCAACATTTAGTATAGTATACCTCTTTTGTTGCCACGGTGAGATGGCTGTTTGGGATGACATTGTGGATACCGCGAAAGAGGCAGCAAAAAGGCAGAAAAAGTGATAAAACAGAAAAGGTGGACAAGAATTCTCCCAACTGGATGAAATCATAATGTCTGAGCCTTATATTTCTGGGAAAAAAATCACTTAAGAGTCTTAAAAAGATAAAAGTAGACTTTAAAAGGATGTTTCAGTATTTCTGAAGCTGAGTTGTATCAGGTATAGTGGTTCAATCTGGTCTGTCACAAAAATCTAAACAAATTGGACAAGGATCTGCGAGGCTTGAATCAATTTAAAGAAACACAGCAGGGAATACTTGCTGACAGCTGTAAATAAGCTATCAGATGGTACCTTTATGTTTTACCATGGATGCACATGACTTGCCATATCCTTTGTGGACCAATAACAGGTGTTCCCAGCAACAGAGCATGTACTTTTGGAAAACTGACACTCCAAAACCAATGGAGTGAGATATGTATTTTTTCTCTTTAAACAGATGGACGGCCCGTGATAAATGGGCAAACAGTCCACAGCCAGGTATGGCACACGCTTCCATACTGGCACATAGACCTACAGAAATGATGCTGCCAAACCAGCTTTCTGCCAACTTTCTGATGTGGCCAACGTCAGCACTGGTTATCATCTGCAGTAGGTTATGCTGTTCAATCAGTTTGACTAGCTGGAGCACTAACTTATGTTGGTGAATGTTGTGATCAGGCTAAAAGGTTGATCATAAGCCTTTTAGAGCCTCTGTGCTTCTGGCTGGGTGAGCTCAGTAATTCTGATATTAATGTGCTGGTAATCACAGACAGAACTTTATGCTTTGTCATTTGAGCTTCATTATTAGAGTAAGTGCATTTTTTTTTTATCCTTGCAGTTGAAACAGTGTCTCAGAACCCTAAAATTTGATCCCTTTGGTAAAGTGTGTCTGTGTTTTATGTTTTTCAAAGCTTAACAAACCATCAGGGATTGACTTGCAACCATAGGGTAACTCACCCAGACCTGTGTTTTGAAGAACACTTTAAAAAAGGAGTGTGTGTGTGTGTGTGTGTGTGTGTGTGTGTGCTATCATCATCTATCATATTGTTCCAAGCTTTTAACTCAAGGAAGCATTTCCCAAACGTAACACATTTTCAAAGCAGAGCAGAGACAGTCCAACATTAACAAAAAAGATAAAAGCAGCACTAATGAGTGCTTCTGCTTTTTATCTGTATCCCTAATGGAAATACAAGCTCTGCCTCACTCTTCAATTGTATGCCAGTGTTATCTGTGAATACCTAATTTTCCATCTCAAATGCATTGTAACTCAACAAGACATCCACAGTTACATGACAAGGTTAAACTTTAATTTAAAGCTATGCCAGTCCAATGTCAGGTTTTAACACTTAGCGGATTGTGTCACTACATCCGTGCTTCTATTTATCCCCGGGGTTTTTAAGAAGTAATCATGGTGATTCTCTTAATAAACCCTTTTTTTCAGACGGTGGGTGAGATTTAACGTCTGGAAGTTTGGGCAAACAAAAGAATAAACCCTCTCTTACTGTGCAACAGGTCTTTATCTCAAGTGTATGAGATTTTGGCATCCTTCAGACTGATGGATGGCTCTGTATTCTTTGAATGACTGAAAAATCAATCTGTTCGACGTAGCTGCAGGGTAGTTTGATGGCAAATGTAATTTGGGTGTACAGGAAAGGCTGAGAAATGCAATAAAATATAAAAAGGTGGAAAACAATTCCACCAGCTGGTTGAAATCAGAATGTCTGAGCCATATATTTCTAAAAAAAAAAAAAAAAAAAGAATCACAAAAGTGTTTTGTTCTATCAAAAAAAAAAGTAGACATTGATGGGATAGTTCAGTATTTTGAAGTTGGGTTGTATAAGGTACTGGACAGTAGTCAGTGAAGTGTCTTAAAGGGCTTCCGGTATCACTGCACCTTAAAAGAGAACAAGCTAAGACCATGGTAAGGTACACTGTGAATGGCCAGTACAGCTGTCTTGTGTAACTGCATGGAATTGTATGTAAAAGTAAGCCATGAAGCTATGCTGCGTCAAATGTAAGATTGGGCAAAAAACGTCAGAGCCCTTTATTTTTCCTCCAGGAAGTCTCTGTGATCGGCACCATTTTACGATGCAGCTAATGGCTGTGTGTAATCCAGCCTGTGCGTATTGATCCCGCCTGCTGACTCCCAATCTCCTTCCTCTATGTAACCCCAAGCATCCACAGTAAAAGGATTGTCACTGTAACTCGAGACAAAATCACTCATATTTGGTTCAACATTAGTCTTTTTTTGAGTATATTAGGATTTTGTTTTTGTTTTCAGCCTTCACTGGCAGAGGTAGGACAGCAGATAGACTCGAGAGCAGGAGTAATCATGATGTAAATGTGCCTCAGGTCAAATTCAAACCCGGGCCTCCCACATAAAATAAAAGTGTCATTAAGTGTGCAGTTGCTACCACTCAGCCAAACCAGCAACCCTCCTCTGTCACTGTTGTGTCCTCCTGAGTCCTGAGAGCGATACAGCAGATCAGAGAAATCAATATTCACAGGCGGAAGAACACACAGCCATTTTCCACATAGTATTATAGTGCGAAACACAGAGACTTCCTGGAGTAAAGTAAAATGCTTTGAAATTTTTCACCCAATTGTACATTAGACCCAACATAGTTTTATGGCTCATTTTTACAAAAAACTCACACAATTATGCGGAATAACTGTACTCGCCGACAGCAGTGAACCATACCGATAGTCTGAGCTCGTTCTCCTAAAATGTACAGCACTGCTGAGAGCCCTTTTAGCCACTTCACTGATGATTGTCAAGTACTTGATAAAACTCAACTTCAGAAACACTGAAATACCCCATTAATGTCATTGTAAATGTCATGTAGTTGGTTTAAAATGGGAAAGGAAACAGAAATGAAAATGAATCTTTTCATGTTCTAACTTTGAGACAGACTTTTTGGACTATTTTGATCTGACTGAAGTGGATTGTATCAGAGAAAAACACAGAGCTCTGCAATCATGACTCTGTAAATAAGGAAAGGTGTTGTTACCCTGTCAGAGAAAAAAAATCTACTTTCAGACATCCTAATGATCAGTCTTGATGAAAACAAAGTGAAGCAGCCCCTAGTGTTTCAAAATTCAAGCTGTTGTTAAAGTTCCCTGCAGATAATTTGGTCTTTCTTGCAGGGTGGATGGAATTTATCAGAAGAGAACTCAAACAAATAATGGGTCTGCCAAAGAAAGAGTTCACTGTGGTCATTTTTAAACTTAAAATGACATTATTTGGAAAACAATAAAATCTTCTCATTGAGTACTCAAGTGGGCAAATTCCAACTGAGTTTTGGCAGCCAACACATCTTCAAAGAACACAGTTTCAAGTGTTTTTGTGTTCTTCTCAACATAGTACAAACTGAGGCCCTAACAGTTTTTACTGCATCAGACAATCTTGACAGTAAATGACCAAACTGAAGTCACAATTATTATCCTCAGTGTGTCAAATCTGTGCCTTTCTGTGCAGAAAAGTTGAAGTGGAAAACTGAATGAACTCGACTTATGCCACACACAGAAATTACTGCCTAGCAAATGTCTGATGAGAAGTCCTCATCTTTTTTTCATCAGTAAGTGTCTCCTGCAGGAAGTCAAGGCGCCCATATACCTGAACTATCAAAGAACATTATTCAGGTTAACCTTCTTTGCACATTTATACAAATATTGTCTGTTAATATCTGTGTTATTACTTAGCTCTTTATTTTAAAAGTATTTAAAGAAATAGGCACACATTTTGATGCTAACATTGCTCTTCTTTTTTAATGTTGCATCATGCTACATCATTAAAGGGTATAATGTTCTCCAACACTGGTTTGAATCACTGTACAGTAGTAGATGTTTTTTTAAGGGTTTGAACAGCCGTTTAACATTATTTGATATTGTTTTAACATTCTTGCTTTCTATTTTATATGTAATGATGGGTCAATATTGTCTTTGTTTCTGTTGCATAACTCTTCCGCTTTAATACAGAGGGGTCAGGTTGGAAATTGAACACATCGTATTTCCTTTATATCCTATTGTTACCACAGGGCTTTTAAGAAGAAAAAATGACACTGGGCATTTAGCAGCAGCAACTTAGCACAAAAGACTATTCTTACACAGAGGACTACAAAAATTAGTGATTAAAAATCTGAGTGGATGTGATTGAAATTGTGTTTTTGCAAAGAAAGTTTAAGTCACATCAACTACTGAAAAACTGTCCAGAGGACATATTCAATATAAATGCATTGTGTGAAACCCGGTTGGTCTCACAGTGGAATAAAACAAGCAAGGCTTTTATTTTGAAAAGCCAAATGGAGGTTCTATAGTACCTTCCATTCAGGCCAGGGCTGAATGCAGAGCTGGCTCCAGTGAGGCTCCCTCAGCATACAGAACTCTAAACTCTAGGTATCCTCAAAGCAAAAACACATTTTTTGTATTCAGAGTGAAATATGCTCCCACTTTATTCAAGAATCAAAAATTGAATTGTTTTCAACAAAAGAAGTATTTCTAATAAGTGCACTTAAGCTATTCCACTGCAGAGCGCTGAGGCTCCATGAGAGGAGGAGGAGGAAAAGGAATGAGTTATGCAGCAATGTAATTGTATTATTCATGTTTTTATGAAATGACAATGTAATCAAAATTCAGTAAAGTGCCAAGGTCTACAGGGGTGTGTTGACAGTCAGTTGGTTCACTTTCACTCCTAGAATTTGGCAGACTTTTTTTTTCTTTATTTTTGTTCAGGAGTGAAGTTTCAACATAGTTTTACCTTTCTCTTGGTTTAGCTTGGTTTCACACTAGATTTTGTCAGGTAGACCCAAGCTGGTCAAATGATGCGTTATATAGCCACCTGCCACTAGACTGGGCTGTAGCTTCGGACTTCTTTCCTGGCTTTCAGCCTATTGTTACACTCTGACCTTGAAATACATAACCAGAGTCAAGTGATAACATTGGTTAGCTCAAAGGAGTTTGAAAGTACTATGTGCCATAAAATACAGATAAAGCTGCATTTAGGCTGTGTCTGGGGCACTTGCATATTGGCTGGAGCAATGTGTATCTTTATTCCACAGATTTGTAGATGTATCCTGTTTAGAGGACCAGAGGCTGATGATACTAGCAATGCTAACATTAGCCTCTTTCTGCTTGAAAGTATCCATGAATGCAATGTTGGCTTGCTTGCGTTTGCCAAGAAGACCACCTGTTCTCAAGCAGACCAGAGCTTGGTACTTTGGTCCACACCAGAATTTGTGTGAGCTTTCACACCAGTGCAAATATACTTAACTTTTCAAAAAAGCAAACCGGATTTGGTTTGGTCTGGACCAGAAGTGTCTGGTGTAAAGCAATCTAAAATAAAACATTACCCCAGTAGGGAACTGAAACAAAGGAATTTCCCGTGAGAAGGCAGAAAAAAAAAACTACTACAAATGTGGTGTTTACAACTACTGTAGAAATCAGAAAAGGAAGAGAGAGAAAAACTCCATGGGTGGGAAAACTTCTTAACCATTGACTTTAATAAACGTCTGATGACGTGATGACACTGTTCTTTTCGTAGTAGCCATACATATTAGGTATTTGCATTGTCAGACTCATAATCAACCATCTAATCACTTACTCACAATTTCATATGATTTTCACACGAAGATTCATGTAAAAGGAAAAGGCAGGAGTACCAGGGTATAAACATAAAAACCACTTTAACTGCAATGAAACATTATCATTTAAATTATTGCAGTTTAAAGTTTGCAGTTCAAGACTTTTAAAGTGTTCACCTGAATTATCAGACTGGAGTGCTCTGTATTCACCATCAACACTTTAATGTATGAACACCATGGTTCAACGTCTCAATGAAAAGCACTTTTATATTATAAGTTGGACAAAGCAACCATTTATTGAAGGCCGTGCTGTGCTGGGCTGCATTATTTTGTGCTGAACATGCCAATTATGGCCACCTCCTGTGACATTGCAAATGTTGTGCAAGGGCTAGCAAATCTTTTCTCTGCAAGGGAAAATAGAAATAACAGCTGATTGGGTATTGATTACTGCAAGCTGAGACAATTAGGAGAAGACATGTTGTCCTTCCATGCTTGGGACTTATTGTAACTTGTAGAGATAAGTGAACCTTATTCTACTGTTTTGTAAAGATCTCAGACATAAGGAGGAATAATGCGGTCAGTTGATGTTTTGTCCTGCAGGCCCTTCTTGATACTTTGAATGGCTTGAGGCATGTATTGAGGCAGGTCTAAAGATGGGAATCTGTCACATGGTTTACATACCCCTTTGGCAAAAAGGCCATCTTGGTCGGGGAAGGTTTCATGTAGAGCCTTAGCAAAATGGCCTGATTAAAGCATTGTGGATGTTATGTTCTCATGAAACACAAAATAAAGCTGTCTGTGCCATCAAATCAACTGTCAGCATGGGTTAATAAGGAAAATATATAACCTACACACATAAAGGAATGGTCCCTAATAATGCAAATAAAAGGGGGCACACTGAGGAGTGAATGGATACGTTATGGAAATTCAGTCCTCTATCAGGTTAGGACACATCACAAATGGACTTGTTAGTTTCCACCTTTTTTTCCTCTCCTGCAGTTTATTTTCATCTATTGTGCGAGTGCTTTGGTTCAATATCTAATTATGCTTCCAAAACTGATAAAAATAGCAGTCCAGCACTCAGGAGATGGGACGCTGTGTTGAGGAAAGAAAAAAAGGGACTCTCTGATCAATGACACTTTGAGAAAAATACATCTAGGTTTCACATTATTCAGACTAGAGGAGCCACAACAATGGCTGATTCAAAAGAGGCTATACAGATGATGTTCAATGTGAATGCATTTTAAGGACAAATCCTACTTTAGGCCTTATTTTATACACTGTATACAGATTTGAATATGTTATTTATCTAACTTTCAAGTCCTCAATGTGAATTAGTGTTTTAATTTGGTGAGTAGTGTGCTTGGCTCACTGTTTATGTTTCAATGTTATAAAAAGGCTGATGGGTGCTAACGGTAGGTCAAGCTCCCACAGTAAGCACTTCAACAACTTGGACACAGATGAATTTGTATTAATGTCAGCTCGAACAACAGTTACACAAGCTGTTAACCTGATATTTCATGGTTGATTGGAAGAGGAGGAAGCTCTTTGTTTATCACACCATTTCAGCTTGAATGCAATACTATTAAGGCAACTGAAACAGTCTGAGATTTATATTAGGAAGAATAAAGGGAATGCAAGTTTGTTAATTCAGGAAAAATAAATCTTACACGTTCCAAAGAATTGCTTAAAAAATGGATCTGGACATGCATCTGACTTTTTTGGAATGATGCTACCTCATAAAAAAGATGCTTCTCATGGGCTTACAGATTTAGATAGCACTGACTTAAAGAACATCTTTCCATCGCATTCCCAACCTAAATGCTCGTGAGACACAGCATAAACTGGAACTGACAGATGGACAGATGGACATGGGAAAAGTGCAAAAGGATGCCTTCATTTCTATAATGCAAACACCAGC